>CM062296.1:226476143-226892067 GCA_031216915.1 Pictodentalium vernedei
TACATGGGAAATAAAAACTGATAAATCGTGGCGAATACTAAATTCAATGTCATCTCTTATGTACATATCAACACCACCACGACCATCATCGTAATGTTTAATAAACTGTTGATAACCATCTAAAGAAAGGGTCATGTTGGGTGGAATTTTAAAAATTTCGGTTAGCCCGTTGACATCAAATATATTGTTTGCTCTTGTGTGGTTGATATCAAATCGCAAAGTGAATCGAAGTGAGCTGATAGTCTTTGTCAGTTGATGATAAATAATGAAAAGGATTCAGTTATGTTCTGGCACAGAGTATGGAATTTACGGGGGTCATAAAACCCACAGTCCTTTCTAAGACCGACGTAAAGAGAAACCTCATCTTCTGTCTGGTTTTCTGAAAAAAACATTATATTGGTCTATAAAGTCAAAACCTGACCCGACCCGAATCTCATCTATCGTTAAATTACCCGCCATTATTATTACGATACCCACGGAGTCCTCCGTATATATAATATGTCGGAACAATTATGGTTTCTATAAAAGAATTATTACATAGTTTTGAGTGTCTCCATTTCAATAAAGAAGAAGTATACTGATGTATATGCTAATTTTTGTTACGCAGTTTGACAAAATGGATGCATTCTCGATTCCAGGCGGCAAGTAAATGTAAGCATGAGGGGTAAACGGTGCACCACAGGCGCACGGACACAAAGATATGGTGACATATTGCTCCGACGGAACCAATAAGTTACCGCACAGGAGTCTAGGATTTTAGGGAAACTTGGGCTAGTCTATAAGACCTAGGAATACCTCAATGGATCTTAGGTTTGATCCAAGAAAAAAACTTTTTGCAATTGTTAATAAGTGAAATCAAAAGGGTTTGGTCTCTCTTTTACCCAGTGTAAGGAACCTATATCCCTAGCCTACTTCGAGGTAGAGACACAGGTCTGGCATACTCTCCCCCAAACTGGAGCAGGCAACCAAGACCGCACTCATTTCTGGGGGTCGCCTCGGGGAGCATTTTCGACTACCATTGCATTCGTATATGTAGACAATGGGCCCTTCATCTGAGATAGAAATGGGTGTGGGACATATATTAATATATTGGCTACATTTTGGCAAAATACTTCGAGAAGATGCCATGAATCAGGTTTGGACTTTTTATGCAAGCGATTAAGATTACTTCCTGCAGTGATTGGTGAAAATGGATCAGGATCACACTTGTGCATCATAGAACTTTTTTTTCTTGTTCTCCAAAGGGACTTATATATCCCTCACATATCGTCCTCTAAGTTCCAGTATGTTCTATTTGCCTACTAGCACACAGAACACATTGGAACTCAGGGGACGATATGTCACCGGTCTCGACCTATTTCGAGGTGGAGCGCCCAGTCTATCATACTCTCCGCAGTGACCCGCGGAAACGGATGTAGTCTAGCCCGACCGCATCTATTTCCGCGGGTCCCTTTGGAGAACATTTTCGACCACTAATGCATTCGTATATGAAGACTATGGGACCTTGTTGCATGGTTATATACTGGTTACTCTTGGGTAAAATACTTCTTTATGAAGTCTCAACTCAGGTTTTGCCAGACTCAGTGTGTTAAGAATACTGCATGCACTGCGACCCCATTCGTGGACACGGACGTGACAGCCGTTACTTGTTCCCACTTCCTTATTCGACATGCATTATCAACCGATAAAATCGATAATAAGTTGTTACATCTCCTTCGTGAACCATGGAGTCTTTTTCTTACTCTCCAAAACATTGCACACGCCACCTTTTGCCCTTAATAAAAACATGAATGACTTTAACCCTTCGCTGTCGATTCAAAAAATTAAAAATCATTTTATTATGACGTTCCACGTGGTCAGGCATGCGCTGATCAATAGTATCATTTGGGCAAGCGTTGGTAAATACACAGACCGACACGCGTGTGTGAATGGGTTAATCGATATGGCACGAGTGCAAACGCGGATGGATAAAACGAGAGGCCGCAGACCTTGACTTTTATCCTTCCGCGATGGCACAAGTGCCATATCGATTAACCCATTCACGCGCGTGTGTCGTTCTGTGTTTATTACACGCCTTCACGTCCATAAAAAAAATATTAGAAGGACACTCAGCAATTCATTTGACAATTGTCAACAGAAAAACACATTTTATCGCCAACCAAATTTTCGAGGGGAACCCGTGTTACTATTTCGTCCCCTGAGTTCCAATGTGTTCTATGTGCATACTGGCACATAGAACACTTTGGAACTCAGGGGACGATTTTCAGCTATCGCTAGCGATTCAAATTGTAATTGCGTTGCACGATTTGTAGAATATTCCAGTGAAATTTCGCTTCGATTTAAAAATATTCCCCCAAGGATTTCCGTTCCGCGCATATGTGCGGAACACATTTTCATTTTCCGCATGGCTTAGTGGTGTTGTAAATTGGGATTTCATAGAACTGGCGTGTAATAAAATCTAAAGTACTCCGATTACTCGGGAAGTCGAGTTGAAAGTGTGTTAAACATTTATATACTTTATATAGCTCCTCGATATATGGTAGTAGTGGGTTGTCAGGATGAGGATAAAATACTGGTGACACATGAACAAAACATTCCCTGTTGACGTCATGAATCAGGTCTGAACCATTATACTTTCCATCGAAACGAACGATTCACCAAGCTTGCTCCAGTTAGGTGCGGGGGGCAAAAAGCTATGGTTAATAAAAATTAAAGCGTTTGTAATGGTTTTCTTTTTTATCATTGATATCTATTTCCCATTTTAGGGACAATACCAGAGAGATGTGTTTCAGCAGCCTAGCATAATCCCCACTGCGACTCCCTAGAATGGGTGTAGTCTATCTTGACCACCTCCATTCCCGGGGAGTCCCCGTGGGTGACATACGTGGCACTGGGTGGAGGATTCCAAACTACCTCGAACTTCGTCCGGTACTACAGAATTTGTTCACAGACACTTGCCCACACTATCAACAAATGCCGAGTAGAGTTAACGTGCATGAAATGCGGCGTATGTCACTGGATACTATTCCGAATTTACCGTCTTAAATGATTACAGAAATTTATCCAGTAACATTGCATGAGCGGTTAAAAAATTCAATTTTCTCAATAAGGATGGGCAATATACCGAAAAACCGAACCGTTACATACTTGTCAAACAAGTATGTAATCATTCGTGCCAGTGCAAAGACTGTTGCAAACCACTGAGAAGATGCCCAATCTGCAGAAAGACTGTTTATGAATATCTGATAATCCACATACCATAGAAGGATGAACAAAGAATGTACCAAGAAGAAAACTATGCCATATAAGGTTGTAATTTGTTGTCGAATAAAAGAAATTAGAATGTTAAAAAATGTGTTATTTTTTATGCCCGAAAAATCTACATGGTCTTTCTGTAAGTGGTCAAAAGTCCTTGGATGGTTAATTTTTCGTAAAAGGGGAGGATTTAGTTGGAAATCCGAGTCAAATAAAACAATTGTTGGGATCTATTTGGGTAATTCTACAAAATCGGGAAACTACTCTTATACAAAGGAATGATCACATAGCACTACGTGCTACTATTTTAAGTAGGATTCTTGAAGAATCCGAACGAAATGGAGGCCTTTTCTGTAGTTTAGGGTAGATTTTGGTGATTTGGAGCGATTGTCGGGTATATTTGGGTAAGCCCACGAATCAAAATTATTCCTATGCAAAGGAACACCCCTGTTATTGGATAAAAAACCCAAGTGGTGTACTTCATATCAAATAAAGTCGTTTTGGGTGATTTGGAGGGATTGTCGGAATGTTTGCAGTAATTCTACGAATCGGAAAGTTACTCTTATTCAATCGAGCATACCATTCGAACATACCCCTGTCCTATAAGACGTTTTGGGTTACATGGTAACCACGTGCTACCACAGAAACCAAGATGGCGGCCTCCAGTATACAAAATACAACCCTTAATTCGTCCGAATTGGCAGACAACTTCCAAAATTGGGGTTTATCGGCACTTTTTCGAAACCCTCCACGGGCTGCTAAAAGTCACAATTGTGATAAAATGGGCTATTTTTGGACACTAACAGCACCCAATGGGTACTCCACAAAGAAAAGTGCCTTCTTTTATGGAATACACAATTTATACGGAAACATTTTTGTAAGTAGTAAGGGTATTCAAAAGTCGAAGTCTTAACCCATTTTGGTAAGGCTAAAGACAGAGACCCATTGAAAACTTCTTTTTTGGGGGGAGTGGGGGGTGGGGGAGGTGGGGGGGGTATTTTTTCCACACCTTTGGTCCGTACGATTGTACGATTCAGAAGGCATTTTCGAACCGATTTTCACACAATTTTGTACACTCATAGAGATGCACAAATTCTAAAAATGTCCGAAGCGAAATTTTCGATTTAACCCTTATTTTGCCAGAATATGCAAAAAAACTGTCAAAATTAGGGTTTATAGACACTTTCTCGAAACACGTCTTGTATATTCTTTTCAAACATTCATCATTGTTAGACCTGTCTGTGACACGACCATTCATATACAACAGATATTAGGCATTGCATATGTTCACCCTCCACAGATGGCCAAACATCAAAATTGTGATAAAATGGGTTGTTTTCGGACACCAACAGCACCCAATGGGTACGCCACAAGGAAAAGTGCCTTCTTTTATCGAGCGCAAAATTTATACGGAAACATTTTTGTAAGTAGTAAGGGTATTCAAAAGTCGAAGTCTTAACCCATTTTGGACAGGCTGAAGAGAGATACCTCTTAAAGCTTAAAATTCCAATTTTCTGTGGATTTCTCTAAAAACATCTTGCAGGATTTCAAGAAAAATTGTCTCTTCGCACCTTTTGGGGTGGTTAATAGCGATACCCATCAAAAGCTTAAAAATTCATGTTTTCCCTGCATTTCTTTACAAACATCTTGTAGGTTTTCAAAAGAAAAGATCCACTGATAGGTCTTGGTGTCACATTACCAGTTGCATGGATAAAATATTCCGGTAAGCATTTGTTAACCCTCCATGGATGGTAAATGTCAAACTTTTGAAAAATAGTATGTTTTTGGACACCAACAACATCAAATGGAAATGCCACAGAGAAACGTAACTTCCTTTACCGGACGCAAAACTGATAGGGAAACATTTTTGTAAGTAGTATGGGTATTCAAAAATCGAGGTCTTAACCCATTTTTGGCTGGCTAAGGAGATATACCCATTAAAAGCTCAAAATTCCCGTTTTCTGTGGATTTCTCCAAAAAATCTAGTAGGTTTTCAAGAAAAATTGACCATTCGCAGGTTTTGGAGTGCCATTACAAGTTGCATGGACAAAATATTCCGGTAAGCATTTGTTAACCCTCCAGAGGCTGCCAAGCATAGACATTTTGAGAAAATGGGCTATTCTTGGGCACCCATAACACCCGATGTGTACCTGCGAGATAAACATAATCTCCTTCATTGGAAGTGGAATTCACCGAGAATCATTTTTGTAAGTAATGAAGGTATTCACAAAACCAAGCATTAACCCGTTTAGGGCTGGTTACAGAGCGATCCTCCTAAAAGGTTAAAAATTTATGTTATCCGAGGATTTGTCTAAAAACATATCGTAGATTTTCAAGAAAAATTGGCCATTCTCAGATCATAGTGTGACATTACAAGTTGCATGTACAAAATATTCCCGGTAAGCATTTATTAACCCTATGCAGGTTCTCAAACCCCAAAATGTTGATAAAATGGGCTATGTTTGCGTACCAACAGCACCAAAAGTTAAGAGGAGAGATCAACATAAGTGGAAGTAGAATTCACTGAGAATTATTTTTGTAAGTAATAAGGTATTCAAAAAACAACCCTTAACCCGTTTTGGGCTGGATAAACAATGATAACCACCAAAAGCTTAAAATCCATGTTCTCCCTGGATTTCTCTGAAAACATCTTGCAGATTTTTAGAATAAAATGGTCATTCGCAGTTCATGGTGTGACATTACAAGTTGCATGGAAAAATATTCCTGTTAGCACTTGTTAACCCTCTACAAGCTGCTAGACATCAATATTTTGGATACATTTGATATAAAATGGGCCATTTTCCAATAGCTACAGCACTCAGTGGGTATGTGTCAAAGAAACGTAACTCCTTTTGTTGGTCATTAACCTGTCGGACGACGGTATTGATATTAAGCCTCTCCATCATTAATGATGGTTTTTACTTAAACATTTTTTTATCAAACTGTGTCATTCGAGACTACTATACCCATCTTCTCATAACATCAAAAAGGGAACTTCAGTGAAACAGTTAAAACAATTCATCAGACACTCTGGGGTCATGAAAAATCATGGAATCTCATCTGGAAAAGCCATGATTCTCCAGAATCATAAAGTCTAGTTATATGCTCATGTTCTATTTACATCAATTTCCTATGTACTATTCATGGGAAATGCTGAATTGTTATTTACTGTTGTCATTATAGCATTAATTCCCCCCCATGCTTAAATAAGACCTCCATTATAACTATTAGGTCGAGCTGAGTTCGTTAATCTCCAACTAATTTTCATTATTTTTCATTTTTTGTCTCAAAAACATAGGTTAAGACCCCTCATTGGAACGAGCTTATCGAGCTCGTTCCAATGAGGGGTCATAACCTATGTTTTTGATGCAAAAAATGAGAAAACATAGTTAGTCAAGAATTTTGTTTGCAAGTGTCGTCTGTCTTTCGTGTTAAGTAAAGGGATAAAACATTCAGTTTTCTCCAAAATGATATGCTAATTATTCGACGACTATTGCTTTAAAAAAACGCCGAGGGTGCTTTTACAATGACTTTTTTACAGAATAATTGAAACATAAAATTTTCTGAAAACCTTTTTCCCAATAATTGCTGCTAATATAACAATAACATGATTTTGGAGGGCATTATGGTTCATTAGCGGCCCTGCAGCAATGATGAACAGCCCGAGGGTTTATTAAAGGCCCGAGACGAAGTCGAGGGCCGTTAATAAGCCCAGGGGATCTTCATCATTGCTGCAAGGCCGCTAATGAATCATGATGCCTGACAACAATCATGTTATTGTTATATTAGCAGCAATTATTGGGAAAAAGGTTTTATTACTATTATTACCACTCCCTGTTACAGCTAACTTGAATCTAAAAATAGCCGGGCCGCGGGCCACTAATGGCTATTTATACCATTATCGCCCGCGGCCCGGCTCCGTCGAACGACGTCACTGAAATGATGGAGTTTTAACGGGCCTCCAAACTTATGTTAATCGACTAGTAACTTATAGATTTAGTGGTAATAATTATTGTTATTATATAGCAAACGATATGGAAGAAATGCAATCGGTCGATTTCGTCGCGCTGGCAGTCGATAAGTGTAAGATTGCTATCAGTCGATTAGGTCGCGTTGGCGGACGATATGGGTAAAATTGCTATCGGTCGATTTGGTCGCGTTGACGGACGATTGGGTTAAATTGCTAGCGGGTGATCACTGATCTGAAGTCCAAAATAAGAGATGTAACTGTCACCTTCGTTATTAGCAAGTTTCGCACACGGAAATTTGGCCTTAAATGTTCTCTGTAAGCAACTCTCTGTTTCATTGCGCGAAAACTAGGGCCCTGCGAATCGGGAAATTTATGTTCGAATCGAATCTCGAATCGAATCGGGACTGATGTCGACATCGAATCGAATCTCGAATCGAATCGGGATAAACTCGAGAAATAATTATAACTGGCATTATCTTGTGCAGAGATGTCCGGAAAGCACTGCGAGAAGAGATCGTTGACATAACTTGACAACTTGGCGTTGTTTTAATTTTCTTTCTCGTTGAATGGCCATCCAGATGTTCACTTGGCCCGACAATAAATTCAAGACATAAATATGGACAAATTAAGGTGTTACTGCCCAGAGACATTTAAGACAAACCACTAAATTGAAACATGAGACTTAAAATCACAAATGTAATACAAGTGGCACATTAATTCCCATGGGTTGAAGTCAGCTACAGCCGCTAACTTCAGGTACGTTAGCGGGTGAATATTAGGAAACTTGCCAATTTGGGGGTGTGGATTTCAAGAGATTGGACTTAAGGATAGTTTAGTCCTTCTTATGTTTTATATATTGCACAACACTGCAGAAAAAGTCCCGTATGTTCATGCACGCAATTTCGGACTATAATCTGAGAAAAAAATATTTTTTAGTCATGGATAGTGTAAAAATGTCATTTCGGTGACGATTGAGGTACAGATTTGGTTTCCGTAAAAAATTGAGCTATGTTAATCACAACGCTGTGAAGTGACAAGCAATCAGTTCTTCGCCAATCGCTAAAACAACTGACAGTTTTCTGTATATCTTAACTTGACTACTTTTTCAATTTATCACAACTTTAAAACATCGTCGGTCCGATTTTTTCTGCGATTCATTTTTTTTTTACCAGTTTATTCGTTTTCCGTGACCACAGAGAATCAAAGTCTATCTTGCCACCACCATTTAAAAATGACATTTTTACACTTTCCAGAGAAACAAAACCTTTAACTTTTGTTAGAACATCGTGGCATTTTGAAACATATTTCCAGCCTGTCACCGATTTGACATGTTGTCACTGAATTTACATCCTGTCACCGAAAAGACAGCACTTGTCACATTTCAGTACACTTTTCAAATCTATGTCGGGAAAGCTTAATCACACGCGCGCGGTGCAGCTGGGAAAACGTGACGCGTTATCCATTTTTATTTTAATTTGATTTTTTGGCGGGGGGGGGGGGGGGGTAGCGGTAGGGGCAATGGATTGCCTTATAAATGAGATTTCAGTGAGGATATCCTGATGTGGGTGTACATTAGCACAACTGGGAAAAATATCGTTCAAACTCTAGTTTATTAGAGCGAAACATCTTATTATTTCAAGATTATTTTAGATTCTGAGTGGTAAAGTCATTTGAGAATCTTTAAAACAACCTCCCATTCTGCCCTCTTGATCATCATGTGCCGACTGTGATGCTGCTCTGTAACTGCAACCGGCTCGCTAATGAACCTCACAAATTGTTCTTCTTTGTACCAACATCCATCGGGTAAACGACCCCAGAAAAACCGATTGCTCCCGACAGAGTGCATAACGTGGACTTGTATTGTATTGTCTAATACATCAACATCTTGTATTACTCCGGGAAAGACAAAAATGTGCCCTAGCACAAAGGCACATGCTTTATGTGCCGATTGTGCTTATGTGAAATAGCACGATGTGACACAATGTGCCTTTTCACATAAGCACATATGACAAACAAGGGATTCACCAGTAGGCATCCTCAAATAATACAATACCAGGCCATAGGTATCCTCAAATACCCGTATGTGGCTATGTGCTAGGGCACAGTGTGCCTTTTCACATAAGCACATATCGGCACATAAAGAATGTGCCTATGTGCTGGGGCACATTGTGTCACATTGTGCTTTTTCACATAAGCACATATGACAAAAAGGGGTGCCGAACGTCATATGTTTTTTAAAAAAAGGGGTGCCAAAATTGGGGTGCCCGGGAATATTGCCATTGGATATAGAGGTGATGAGAATCGGATACAACTTCGTTGTAATAAGAAAAGATAACTCTGTACTATTAAGTACAGGTTATGGGAAATCAAGCAATCTGATTGGTTAGTTATAATCTATATAAATGATCTAGATAAATGAAACAACAAGAGTACTTGGAATGGGGTCAGAACTAACAAGAATAGACCAGAATAGCTAAATATAGTAACAACTGGGAAAATCCGAACCAGAACATTACCTCACTTCAATCGAACACACCCCCGGTACCCTTTCGGTACTATAGCACTACGTGCTAAGCCGATAAAATGGGAAATCCGTATTAAATAAAGTCAATTTCGGTGATTTGGGGTGTATTTTGGTGATTTGAAGGGATTGTCGGGTTGTTTGTGGTAATTAGATTTACTCCGATTCAATCGAACATACCCTCTGAACATACTCCGTCCCATTGCAGAAAACTTGGGTGACATAGCAACCATGTGCTACCGTAGAAACCAAGATGGCGGCCTCCAGTGTACGAAATGGACGACGGAAACACGTATCACCCTAACAATACGCGCTGTGCATGCGCATTCACACCACATATCACTATGGAGATGACGTCACAACATGGCCGCTCACGCTGGTTACCATGACAACACAACATGGCGCTACTACGTCACGTGACATGGCGTCAGTTCCGGGGTCCTGCCAATGAGTCCTCAAACGTGTGAGACATGCTACTGATATACCCTTTTTCGATACTTCTCAATCGGTTTAGTTTTCTGTTCATTAAGTAGCTCCAGTTTTTTAATCAAGCGATAGGACTTGGTCCGCTCCCTTCGAAGTCGCTTTCGACCCTGACATCTCCTGCCGCTGCTTTCATTAAGCGATTTCCAAGTGAACGTGATAGTTATGAATAATTAGGCTACGGATGTTTTCAACATTTATCTTCCATGGTACCTGGACTTATGTCCGAAAGCATACCCCCCCCCCCCCCCCCCCCGCTTTTTGTAACCTAATCTGGAATGCTACGTCACGTCTCCCTAGGCTATCTGATATGTGATTGAAAAGCAACTGGTTTACCATAGAAATATTAGTCCCAGTCCACGTTATGGAATAATTATGGCCCGTAGTCGTTACGGCCGAGTTGATACGGCCAGGTCGTTACGTTTTTCTACCGCTTAGTGGGACAAAAAATTGTAGTGCGCGTCATCAGAAATTTTACAAGAGCCCTGGTTAAATTTATTTGACTGACGTGTGTTTAGTTAAAACCGTTCATCCAATGGCCACACCTGTTAGGCGTATGTGTTATGGTAATTTTATTAAGCTGAGCTGTTTTTCTGCTCAAAATTTTGCTTTTGGTGTTTTTTTTTTAAATGTAGACTTCTTTAGATTTGTTAATGGTTCGAACTGACAGAAGCTTATTTGTGTCATAAAGCTGTATTTTAGCGATGCCTACTTTTAGTAAGTCTATTCGCAATTTCTCATGCGAGCGTGTAAATTCGGTGACGCCATGTCTTTTCGGTGACATTTTGTACGTCACCGAAATGACTGTCACCGAATTTACGTTTATGTAAAAAGAAGGCCGACAAAAAAAATATTAATGAGCACGTTGCTCGAACAAGTATTTGTTGTCATGGTTATAAAAATGAGAAACAAAAGTGTGAAAAAGTATACATCTATCGTGTTCCAAATCCAGTAAATCCGTGTCACCGAAATGATGGCGAATAAACATACGGTCCATTTGTTTCATATATACTTACATTTTTTTCTGGCGTCCATAAGTCTTTTTGCAATTGGCGCTTGTTTTTCGTCATTAACTTCATGACGTAAAATCTACTTGACGTAGGTAGAAACTTGCACCAAAATGACACGACATATTTCACGAAAAATTAGCATCGTCACCGAATTGACAAAATATCGTGGGACAGAGAAAACTTGAAAATAAAATTATATCTTGGTATTAATTAGGATAAAATGTTGGTACATTTATGAATTAGAACATATCAACGTTATTTAAAATGGGAACAATTCTTTAGAATGTCAATGCAATCGACCAATTTTTCAGGTCGAAGGCAGTGACTCCGCAACTGGGACATGCGGTTTTGCACCTGTACTCCAATTGACGGCAGTATTTTTCTAGCGTATCTTAAGGGGGGTTAGTATTTCTTTGGCTCTTTTTCAGCGTCGATAATACCTCTCTCATATAAATACGTTGTGCAGGGAAAAAATGCTAATAAGCGTGAAATTTTGGGGACTAAGTCTCTGGTACATGGTTTTGGCAAGTTTCGTAATATTCACCCTAGCATGCCTAAATACATTATTGTTATGTTTAGTTGTTTTGTATTATCAGAATTTGGGTCTTGTAGATTTCGGTCCGTTCTCTATTCAATAACACAGTATACATCAAAAGCAGCGAAGGCGTTAAACTGTGTTAGTTTCTGCATTAGTTAACTCGAATAGTGACGCAGTGCTCATTCACACAAATTGCTTTTACTTCATTCCAACTTCCAAGTACCAACTCCGAACAATGCAAAGAAACTACAGAGGTTTTCCTCCCACAGTTTTCTAACACAATAATGGAAGCGCTCCAGGCGACATGTCTCCATTATTGTGTTAGAAGATTCCGGGACTGGGAGCAGGCCTTAGGCCCATAGCTGGATATTTCGGTTGTATAGATGGGCGTGAACAGGTTACAACTTGGACAGAGCCGCTGAGCAAACGGGATTCCGCGAATAACTCTCACACGAATTCCTGGAAATCTATAAATAGCGAATTTGCGGTGAGTGGTTTTCTGGGAATCTGAAACTGAAAGTGAAACGACAGAAATTTGCAATGAATTTGACTATTTTCCTGATAGAAACATTAAAACTAGAAGAGTTCGCTCCTTATTTCAACTGATGTCGACATTGTCGAACACTGATTCATTTTCCTCGAAGCTTCGTTTGACTAACGAATCGGCAAACTATTCGAGATCGATATACGAATACCAAAGCGATGTCGACATCGAATCGAATACTCGAAGCTTTGCAGGGCCCTAGCGAAAACCTCAAATGTTTCAAAACATATTATGTTGCTTTTCTTTAAATAATTTACTCAATTTAGTTTATGTATCTAATACAGCAATTTTACCTTATAATATCTGGAAAATCTCGGAACTGCCATTACTAAACAACTGACCTCAATTTACACTTTCGCGAAAGTGATTCACTTTAATGAAATTGATGATAATCAGATCAGTTCCGGGCGTGGCTTATCACATGATTGACATCTGCTGTCTTTTCTCTTTCGCTCAGCTCCGAGCCTTTTCCTTTCACCGAAAACATGTATGTCAGGAAACCACCTGTCCAACGCCTCATCACAAGATTAAAGGATCCTTCCTTAAAAACCTTCCACCAGACATACCTTTCCACGAACTGTCATTTTCCGCCAGTCTCACACTAAATCCAGTTTGTCTTCACCCCAAGTACCGTTTGAATAAATTTAACTCTAAGCCCCCCCCCCCCACACCCCTCCCTCCCACACACATATACAAATCTCCCCGGAAAATGGACGTTTTCAGGGAGCGCGGTGGCTCAGTGGTAGACTGTTGGACTTCTATGCTCGAGGTCCAGAGTTCGATCCTCGTCCGGGACGACCCGGGTTGTGTCCTTGGGCAAGGCACTTTATCTCGGTTGCCTACATGGGACCACGATGACGCCGTGTACTTCGGCGTACTGCACGTCGATGGTGCACATATCTTCAACCGCTTTAACCCTGCTTGAGCGGAGCTTGAACAGAGTTAGAATATTGAGGAGCTGACATTTGTTCGTCGATTCGCGGTGGTTCTCTCCGGGTACTCCGGCTTCCTCCACCCGTAAACCTGTCACGGTCACGATTAGCTATTGTGCATAAGTATGTGACCTTAAACACCAATAAATAAATGAATAAATAAATGGACGTTTTCACCCTCGAAAAGTTTAACTTTAGTTATGTCTCTACATAATTGGTTTTCGATACAGGAGTTAACATTTAAGGAAACTTTCGATTCTCTTGTTTCGTAATAATAATAATTAAAATAATAATAATAATAATAATAATAATAATAATAACACTTTGGGAGCTCAGTGGCTCAGTGCGTATGGTATTGGACTTTAAATCGATGGGTCCATGGTTCGATCCCCGCCAGCGGTAACAGCGGTGTGTCTTTGGACTAGGTACTTAATTCCGATTGACCACGTTGGGGCACGAAGGCACTGTGTATTAAAGTGTACTGCACATCGATGGTGCACCTGTCTTCAACAATGCATGTGTGGTGTTAGTACGTTGGGTAGTCTGACAGTTGCTCGTCGCTGCTCGGTGGTTCTCTCCGGATACTCCGGCTGCCTCCACCCGTAAAACTGTCCGACACGAGGCGACGCTGGCTGTCGAATGTATCGTCAAAACCCCAATAAATAAATAAATAAATAAATAAATAAATAAATAAATAAATAATACTTCTGCCATCCGCTGATTTGCCGCGGTCCTCTATATCGAGCATGCCTACGTCGACCTTCGTCCCCAGCCAGGTAATTCCTTCCCGCGTTGCCTCCTGACCTCCCAGCATTCACACACAAACCGTTTCCAATTTCTCACAAAGGCAATTTCTCAGTCTCCATAACAACAACATTGATCATATCCCTCATGCCCCCCCCCCCCCCCCACCCCACTAATCCACTTATCTCTCATATTTTCATCCCATTCTTTCATTAGTTTCTCAAAGATGCTTAATCTACTTGGAAAGTATTTGGGGCAGTAGAATGCCCCAAATACTTTCCAAGTAGATTAAGCATCTTTGCGAAAAGCGTGGGAGGAACGGATACCCTGGAATATTTCATGTTAGAACATGAAATATTCCAGGGTATCCGTTCCTCCCACGCTTTACATTTGGCACCCCTTTTCCTCATCTTGCATCCCATCAACTCCAGTGACCCAGTATTCAAGTGTAAATGTTGAAAATCATTCACTTGACTCAATCGGACCTGCTTTTATAACTTCGGGGGGGGGGGGGGGGGGGGGGGGAGGGGGCGCGTAGGTGGGGAAAGTTGCTCCACCTTTGTAATAACAGTTGAAAAATGTAATGATATTACAAAACCCAACGAAGGTAATGGGGGAATTTTGCAAACTGAGGCGGACTGGCCATGTTGCCCATCGAGAAAATTGCCGGTGGGCCCTCTATCGGGGGTACTCCTGGGTCCCCAAAATTGAAGCAGCCCAACACGAGTTGGTGCATGAAATTTTGTAAAAATAATCAACAGGCGAAATGGATCTGATTGCATAAACTGTCGGTATACCGAAATGCTCTCTATGTGCACTGTCATTGGTAGACCGGACTGCATTTGATCGCTCAGAAGCAAGGCAACAGCGTTCTGTCTGTTTGATCAAAATTTTCTCCCATTGTGTCGGACTATGGTCGGCTCGACGGGTCCACCGTCCCACGGTGCAACCACATTTTTTCGAATGAGCGAGGAAGAGGACATAAATATGCCGTCAAAAAGTCCTCTATGTGGACTTCAACAGATCGCTCAATACAGAAAAGCGGCGTTCTTTCAGTTAGGAAAATCAAAATTTTCTACTGGTAGGCTCTCCCTCCACTCCCGTGCATTTCCCGGTAACTTTTCTTGGTCCAGTCCGCCCGTGCAACAAAAACGCATCAGTAATGCGGCTTTCATGTGCACATTTAGCCAGTATGAGCCAAGTAAATACCTGGATTTTCAAAGGATTTAGCCGCGGTTTCAAGCACTTGCAAAGGCCTGGAATTGCATTTTGCTTAAATTCAAGCACTTTTCGCCACTTTCCACGACTCATACCAAAGCGGAGACTTACAGGGTATACCATGGTTTGGTTCTGCGTGAGGAAAAAGATGAGATAATTTTAACTTCTGAACATGTTTTTGATACTTCCCTTTGTGCTGCGTCTTTGTTACGAGACTTTCCTATTTCCTATCCCTGTGACAGAGGCAGTGTTAATTACATTGCGAGAGTGCTATTTTAGCCCGATACCAGAAACTTTCTACACAATCACTGGTCGACACACATCTAAAATTCTCTCACTGGGCACCCTGACACGCGCTTCCCCAAAGCAAAATGTGTTATGTGGAATGGAGCCTTTCTGGTCGATTATTGCGACTTTTATTATAGTTCGGTGCAGAACGAGGTATTTATAATTCCAATTATATTAAATTTTAATTTTTATCATTCCAGAATTGCTGGGGACAGAAGTCTTTTTGATCTAGAAAACACCTAAAATGCATAAACCTATGGCTACATATATTGTGAGCTGTGCCATATTATTAAAAAAATACTTGTACTACAATTGTGTTTTGATAATTTACACGTGAAGTCAACAGTTAATGTCTTATAAACTTCTAATTGACAACTAATTGGCCACCTTTACTATTTATTTATTTATTTATTTATTGGTGTTTTAAAGTCACATATTTATGCACAATGGCTAATCGTGACCGTGACAGTTTTAAGGGTGGAGGAAGCCGGAGTACCCGGAGAGAACCACCAAGCATCGACGAGCAACTGTCAGCTCCTCAACATTCTAAATCTGTGTTTAAGCTCCGCTCAAGCAGGGTTACAGCGGTTGAAGACATGTGCACCACCGACGTGCAGTACGTCTTAGTACACGGCGTCAACGTGCCCACGTGTAGGCAACCGGGATAAAGTGCCTTGTCCAAGGACACCTTTACTAATATAAACCGGTTTAACATAACAGCTGTGCGAGGAATTAATTAATTTGAGCAAAATTATTGGTTTGTCGGTGCAATTACCAGCAAATAAAATGAAAACGATCGTAACGTGTTAACCCTGGACTTACTGTAACAGTATTACAATAGCAGCTTCAAAAAAGTCGCAATAAACAATCTTGGAAAACCTACCTTAAGATCCATCATTGTAATGATGACACTTTATAATTGATGCTAGAAAGCTCACCAATAAAATGTTCATAGGATGTGGAAGCAGAAAATTGATCAGATGCTCTCCCTTTTACGGAGAGATGTCCAAAATTTTGGCGAACTGTCCTAAATTTTCTTACGACGAAATGTGCTTTCGGCGAAAAGTCCAGACCCCATTTCCAAGCTCATCTGTCACCAAAGCGGCTTGGGCGTGGTTTTGTCATTGATCAGTGAGACATATATTTATGTTTCCTCGGAAGACTTGAAAAAAACCCGCGCATGCGCAGGAATAAGAGGCAACATTAATGGAAAAATGACGTAATTATTTATATTTATTTATTGGTGTTTAAGGTCACATACTTATGCACAATGGCTAATCTTGACCGTGACAGTTTTACGGGTGGAGGAAGCTGGAGTACCCGGAGAGAAACACCGAGCAACGACGAGCTGCTGCCAGCTCCCCAACATCGTAACTCCGCACTGCATCACAGGCAGGGTTAGATTGGTTGAAGACATGATGCGCACCATCGACGTGCAGTACGCCTTAGTACACGGCGTCATCGTGTCCCCATGTGGACAATCGGGGTTAGGTGCCTTGCCCAAGGACATAACGCGGGAGTCCGAATTGATCGCTTAGACGGTCACCCATTCGAAGACTAACCGGGTTCGATGTTGCTTAACTTCGGTGATCTGACGAGAATCAGTTACCGCAAATGACGTAATTGATATTCCGATATTTTTATTGAAAGTAAAACTCTGAAAAAAAACTCACTTGTCAAAGCACATGTACTGCACACTGTATTAATTCAGTGGTGTCGATATAGGAGAAACCCATTCCCCACCAAAAGATTTAACGGAGATTTTTGTAATGCGTAATTTTTTTATCCGGCCGCACTGATACAGAAAAAGAGGGGTGCACCCCTTCCAGCAGTTTTGTAAGAAATTAGGCAGTGGTACAAAATCGACTAGGATTCTTTTATATACTTTCAAGGAGAGAGGACCGGGCATTTGCCATTTTACCCAAAGTTCATTGAAGTTTTTTATTGTTTTATCTTCATCCAGTCGTGGTCTGAAACGACACTAAACTATTTTAATGTATTTCATTGGGATCTTTGGATTTAAATGGGAGGTTTAAATTTTTCGGTCTGTAAAGGGAGCGGGAACATGATGGCGCTGTGTACTAAGGTGTACTACACGTCGATGGTACACTTGTCTTCAACCAATGCTAACCGTGCTTGTGTAGAGTTAGTACGCTGGGGAGCCAGACAGTTGCTTGCCATTGATAGGTAGTTCTCTCTTGGAACTTCGGCTTCCTCCGCCCGTAAAACTATCCGACAGGGGGTGACCCTGGCTGTCGAAAGTATCCTTAAACCCCAATAAATGAATATTTAGGGAGATTTCGGTGTTTAGGACGACCCGACACATAACACGATACTTTCTAAGAGAGTGGACTGGGCATTTTACACGAAGTTCAATGAATTTTTTTATTGTTTTATTTTTATCCAGTCATGACCTTAAACGATCCTAAATCACTTAAATGTATTTCATTGGGATCTTGAGGAGTTCGATTTTTCGGCCTATTAAAGGACGCGAGGGTACGGTGGAGATGGGTACTAAGGCGTACTGCACGTCGATGGTACACTTGTCGTCAACCAGTGCTAAAGGGAAAGGGACAGAGAAAATATGTTGCTGTTGACGAAAGACTAAATCAACTGATAACCAAGCTCGACGATGGGCACACCAGCGTCTCCAGCTTCCTTGACCAAACGAAATATCTGTGCAGTTTGAATTGTTTCCATGCATTAGTATAAACAGTATTTTATTCAATGAATATGCTATACGTTACAGAACTGAAAACCAAAAAGTAACAGTACAAGGCACAGCAGTTCAGAAAATAACATATACTTAAAAATAAACAAATTGCTGAGTAATGGAGGGACTTGAAAGAAAGCTTGGAACTTATGAGAGTCATCTCCCTGAGTCATTCATAAATTTTCTCAGAACGGTGGTAAAAAAGAATAGATGGACTCACATTCTGCCGTCTGGAACCCATGACCTATGGTCGATAAGTAAGTTGATAGGGCACCGCATCCAGACACACACGATGAGAGCTGGCCAGAGATTCTAAGAATGTCGACCAGGAAGCTTGACCTGTTTCCATGTTTTGTTGTTTACATTTGTGTTCGTGTTTCACATTATACAATTGTCAAACAAAATATTATTTTTCATGTTATTATTCAAGTATGGTATTAGGGCTCTGCGAATATTCGAGATTCGAAATGATATTCTTCCACCAATGTTGATAAAGCCGAGGTGTTGAACGAATACTTTGTTTCGATATCAACCGTTGATGTTTCCAAAGCCTCTCTCCATGACCGCGAACCTCAAGCTTCACAAACTCTTGACAGTATCACTCTTCACTGTAGAGAAATACTAGACGTGATGAAATCTATTAAGGCGTCCAAGGCATCTGGTCCCGATCTTATAAGTCCGCGTCTCCTAAAGAAATACAAATCGTCGCTATGTGAACCTCTTACAATTCTTTTTAATAACCGTTGAATAACTCATATTTTCCTTCACTGTGGAAAAAAGCGAATGTCTCTCCAATCTTGAAAAAACAGCCATCGAACTCAGTCACTAATTATTGTCCAATATCATTGCTCAGTAGTGTAGGTAAAATGTTTGAAAAATGTGTTTTCAAACACTTGTGGCAATACTTAACTGATAATAACATTCTTAGTCAGTTCCAATCAGGTTTTACACCTGATGATTCAACTGTCCTTCAGTTTACTGACATCTCTGACGAATTCAATCCAGCTCTCGACGAAGGCAAAGAGATAAGGGTAGTTTTCTATGGTGTCAGCAATGCATTCGATAAAGTTTGGCATGATGGTCTTATTCACAAGCTGAAGCAAATGAGTACCTCGGGTGAATTACTCTTATATTTGAAATCCTACCTTTCGAATAGGTCACAACGGGTTGTGATAGTGTCTGATGCCTCATCATGGAGACCCATTAATGCTGGCGTTCCGCAAGGTTCGATACTCGGTTCCCTACTCTTCTTAATATACATCAACGACATAACTGAAAAGCTACTTAGCAACACACGTCTCTTTGCAAATGACACTTCCCTTTACTTAATTGTTGAGAACCCAGAGCAAGCTTCGACCCTAATCAATCATGATTTGACGACAATTTAACATTGGACCAATGCATGGCCGGCTGAGTTCAACCCCCTCAAAACAGAGAGTATGCTTATAACACGTAAAAGTGAATCTACCACTCATCCACCACTCTTTTTAGGTAGTGCAAAAATAACCGAAGTCAGTAGTCACAAACACTTAGGAGTCATATTAAACAACACATGCACCTGGAATGTCCATATTGACCATATTTGCTCTAAAGCCTGGACTCGTAGGTCTGTTGAGAAAGCAGAAATTCAAGTTCGATCGCAGCGTTCTAGAGAAGGTATTTTTGCATTTATTGGGCCCCTGCTAGAATACTCCGGCGTTGTCTGGGACAGTTGCCCAGCAACTAAAGTCGAAGAATTAGAAAAAAATCCAGATTGCAGCCGCGAGGATAATTACAGGGGTTACAGCCAGTTGTAGTAAAGCTTTACTTTACTCCGAAACTCGTTGGGATCCCTTATATGAAAGACGCAGAAAACACAAATTGTTACAATTCTTTAAAATGTATCATCGCATGTCGCCTCCATATATTGCCAACAAAGTCCCTCCATTCACCTCGTCGTCGAATTTCACGCACAACCTCCGGTCAAATCACAACAACAGAATCCCAATCTGTAGAACGCAGCTGTATCAGTCATCATTCATTCCCAAGCACCACTGGCCAACTGCCTATTTCCGTCCGTGACAACTCTTCACTGCCCAATTTCAAAATGTATCCAGACGCGGGAAGTCAACGCCCTCCTTAGGTTTACTGTTGGTCAAAGTCTCGAACAGCCCGATTCTCATTTATTTGCCAATCACCTCTCTCTCACCTCTTCCTGCCAATGTGGTATGGAAGAGACGCCAGATCATTTCCTCCTACTCTGTCATATATATTCAAACGTTCGAGATAGTACTATCAATCTACTCCCATTCCCCGTCGACATATCAACACTTCTTTTTGGCTCAGAGCTTTTGAGTACTTCAGAGAATTATCCACTGTTTGAAGAGGTGCATAATTTTATTCTATCAAGTGGACAGCCAAATACAAATAAATAACCTTACCTTTTAACTCCACTAGGAAGATTATCTGCTTTGTCCCTCTTCAATTTTCCTTCTTGTAACATCCAACAAAATGCTCCCCTCTGCCTTGTCGCTTATTTGGGTGTATATATAATCTGCCTCTCAAACGACTGTCGTGAATCTAAAAGCACTTTGTCATGTTCTAAAGCTGTCTTTCTGTGATCTGTTCTCTTCTTGCTTTCCTTTGCTTCTTTCCACATCTCTTTGTACACAAACAAGGTTTAAACAATATGATGTATTGCCGTGTTGGGGTCTGGCTCTTCACTCTCAGAACTTTCTGACATGGTTACCCGACCTCACGACTCAGAATTTTAGGCTACTCGAGCTGCGCAGAATTGTTTTGGTACCGGGATGCTGATTAAAGAACAAACGTAGCCACGAGCCCAATACGGCAGTGCATGCATTCAATGCACTCTTTTATACCACCTTTCTGAAGTTGTCTATGACTAGTTCTGGGAGATGACCAACATAAGCTACAAGCTTTTTGTCAAAGCCCTCATTTACCTTGTACCATGCAACTGCTTATTGTGTTATATTGTCTTACTGTCTATTTATTTTTGAGTTGATAATACACTGATGTCTCTATTATGTAACAAATAACACTTATTGAATAAAAAAAATGTTTAAACTAAATGATATTCGATTCCACAGCATTATTCGATTCGGCAATCGGTACCGAATATCTATCGAATATCTCCGATTATCCTTGCAATCTTTCTCTCTGTCGGAATGCATCGGATATCGAAGGTAGGGCAGCGTGTTTTAAAAATGGGCACACTTCATTTTAAAAGCGAATTCCATCACACACGACTCCACATTCAGTGCCGGCGACGGATTTATTCATCGCACGTACTTCTTGTTTCCCGTGCCGGCGACGGATATATCCACAATAAGAACTGATGACACTCCTGTATTGCAACGCGAGCCTGATTCCGGTTGGTGTTCAACATGAGTTTGGGAATATATATACATTACAGAAAGACAGGTTGAAAAATTTTATTCAATAATATCAACAGTATTGACACTAACAGAATATAGATTAGGCCCCACAAAGTAGAGCTTCTGTTTCTCAGGCCATTTTTTGTAAAATTGCATGTGGGCGGGCGGGTGGGTTTTTATTTTATTTTTGAAATTGCTTCTTTGCCATCAAAAGTTCATGTTCTTGGTTTGTTTTATGTCTTAGACCTCATAATCTACAAAATAGCATGATTGGTGGTCTATTTTGTCCCTTGAGTGAAACAAGACTTTGCAATGTTAAGGCACTGCAGAGCCGTGCTTCATTCAAGGGGCAAATTTATCAATTTTATTAACTTGGGTAAAACATCAGCTATAGACATTTAATTTTTATTTTTTTTGCATTGTTGTAAAAAGAGAGCATTCGGCAGCCAAACGAAGCCAGAGGGACCACTCGGGAGGGCCTGAGAAACAGGTTTTTAACATTTTTAAGCCTTAGTCAACATGTTACAAAAATGAAAATTACAGCAACAACAACAACAAGAATGATTAGTGAGTAGATAGACTTTAAAATCAGTTGGGTTCATATTCACTTAACCCTGTTGATTTGGGTAAATGTTTGACCCGGCTGATTTTAGAGTGTATTGAAAGGAACGCTAATGACAGAACAGAAATGAAAAGTGAGAAGCTGCTAAAGTATAATAACCCAAAAACCACTTCTGACGAGATTTTCGCTATAAAAATGCATGGTGTGTTGTCCGGGCTGAAGCGGCATGGTGTTTTTCCGCGTGGCGTTTTCTTCGGGCTATAGCAGCATGGTGTTTTATCTGGGCTATGATAAAGGGGTTTTGTCCACATGGTGTTTTGTCCGCATGGATTTTGTCAGCGCATCGATTGTTTTGGCTGCCAAGTCAAAATGTTTAACGCAAATGGCTGAATTGGCACCCGACAGCGTGCACACTGGAGGCAATAAAACAAAACTTTTACAATTGTATTTTCTAGACTCGTATTTTCTTCTTATTAATATAACTGACTAAAATGAAGCATTATCATTTTAAAGGATATGGCAATTTGCCAGTTGGCAAATTGCCAGATCTTTTGAAAATGCTAATGGTTCATTTTAACCAATTTTAAGTCAGAACTAGAAAATACAATTGTGAAAGTTTTATAGTATTGCCCCCTGGTAACAACTCTTTATAATCAGAACAAGTGTCCTGTCCTCATAACCGGAAAAATTGCTATAACGAGAAAAGATTTTCGTTAGAGCTCCGTGCATTTTTGTGTGGCACCAACATGTCCCTACGTTACACTGGCGGAATTTAAAGTTTTGTTTCCAGATTTCCAGTTTCGTGCAATTGCCCGAAATATCGATGCTTTCCCAGTGTGTTTGATAGCCAAACATATCAAAAACATATATATCGGCATGCAAACGCATCCATGTACAATAGGTATCCGAACAAAACGCCCTTTGGACATAATACCCTCGGACAAAATGCCACTAGACAAAATGCCCTCGGTGCATAATGCCCTCAGTGAATATGTATGGGTGGACAAAATGCCCTTAGGACATCATACCCCTGGATAGAATGCCCTCAATTGAAAAGAACATATAAGTTATGAAACAAATTTGTTATAATATGTATATATATATCGAGATAGATACATCAACAGAAAACACATTTGACATTAAATGGAAAAAAAATAATTTGTTGGAATGATACTTTTTCTGTATTTGCTTCGGGGAAAAAATAAAAAGTCCACAATTGAAACGAGTGCATTACAATGAGGGTCATAAGCTATGTTTTGGAAGGAAAATAAAAAGTTTCTTGGAGAATGTAATTTTATATATATTATGGTGGACCCTTGTTGGAAAATGGTATGGTATTTTTTTTCCTACATATTATGGTGTACGTTTAACCTTTTAATACTTTAGCAGTTTATAAGCGAACGACATGGCCGATACCAGTCAGCAACTCGTCAAGTGTTTTTCTATTATCATCAAAGTCCACACAAAAACTTTGGCTGATGCATTTTGTCCATCTTTTCATTTCAGTGAGGGCATTTTGTCTGAGGGCATTATGTTCTAAGGGCATCGTGTCCGGCGGGCATTTTCATTGTTGGCATTATGTCCGAGGGCATTATGTCCGAGGGCATTTTGTCCGAGGGCAGTTTATCGTATTTGTTCTTCATTCTCAGCAAATATGTCAATTGATGACAGAAAGTTTGCCAAACAAGTTCAGCAGATATTGCTTGGAGAAAGCTGTACTCAAAAAGTATAAAATTGGGAATGATTACAGTTTGAAGGCAGGGGGAAGAGAAGGAGGAGTTGAGCAGCTAATTGTAAAAAATGCTCGTGGAACATCTGTTTTAAGCTATGGAATGGTACACATTTGAAGTTGTCACAGTGGTTTTATGTAAAATGTTTATGTACACATGTTGCGATATGTTTTTCGTTCAATGTTCCAAGTACGCTTTTTAGTTGGTATAAAACATACAAAAATGCAAAATAATCGAACTATTTTTTATGTTTGCTTTAATTAAATATTTTAATATGTATAAAATTTATAACTAGGTGGTGTCATTTGTGTGCAAAGCACACTATAGTATATCCCCGCATTTGCATTCTTGATAATTGGATAATGCTTGATACCGACAGAATTGAAAAGGTATTACATCAATATAAAATTTGAAACCTTTATGCACATCTACAGACCCTACCGGAACATGTGAACACACTTTCAATGTTTTGATTTACCCCCCATCCCCCACCCCCACCGGAGCCTTTCGCGGCAAACTAATTCTCTAATGACAAATGTGTCGCTGTGTGTGTCACATGGTGCCGAATAAAATATCTGAAACCTTTTTGCACATCAAGAGACCCTACCTGTACATATAAACACACTTTCAACATTTCAAATTAAAATCCATAGGAGCCTTTTGCCACAAACCGATTGTCTAAAGACAAAGGTGGCACGGTGGGAGCCATATGAGGCCAGATAAAAAACTAAAAACCTTTATGCACATCGAGAGATTTTACCTGAACATATGAACACACTTTAAGCATATTGAGTCAAAACCCCGAGGAGCCTTTTGCCTGAAACTCATTCTCTAATGATAAAAGTGGCGCTATTGGTGTCCCACGGGGCCGAATCAAAAATCTGAAACCTATATGCACATCTAGAGACCCTACTGGAACATATGAACACACTTTCAAAATTTCGAATTAAACCCCCAGTAGTTTTTTTTTCCGGAAACCGATTCCTTAATAACAAAGGTGGCGCTATAGGCGCCACATAGGGCCGAATCAAAAATCTGAAACCTTTATGCACATCTGGAGACCCAACCTGAACATATGAACACACTTTCAACATTTCGAATTAAAACCCCTAGGAGCTTTTCGCCACAAACACATTCTCTACAGACAAATGTGGCGCTACGGATGCCCCTTGGGGCCGAATCAAAAATCTAAAACCTTTATGCACATCTAGAGACTCCACTGGAACATATTAACACACTTTCAACGTTTCGAATTGAAACCCCTAGGAGCCTTTCACTGGAAACTGATTCTCTAACGACATAAGTGGCGCTACGGGTGCCACATATAGCCGAATCAAAAATCAGAAACCTTTATGCATATTTAAAGACCCTACTGGAACATATTTACACACTTTCAATATTTCGAGGCCTTTTCACATAAGCACATATCGGCACATAATGCATGTGCCTTTGTGATAGGGCATATTGTGACACAATGTGCCCTATCACATAGGCACATACGGGTATTTGAGGATACCTTTGGTCTGGTATTGTATTATTTTAGGATACCTATCGAGGATACCTACTGGAGAATCCCTTTTTGTCATATGTGCTTATGTGAAAAGGCACAGCGTGACACAAAATGCCCTATCACATAGGCACATACGGGTATTTGAGGGTACCTATGGCCTGGTATTGTATTATTTGAGGATACCTATTGAGGATACCTATAGAGGATACCTTTTGGATAATCCCTTTTTTGTCGCATTAGGCTATGTAAAAGCCCTCAATGGGTCTAATGTAGGCTTACCAACCGCTTCCATCTTGTCGCCAAAGCTCCAAGGCCATTACAGGTCTATGACCTATCTGTCCTATCATTAGCTTCTACAACAGTCTTGTTCCATTGCGGCCTTGTACCAGTACTTTTGGCTTCTGTTATTCTGTTCCATATCTCATCCATTACTTCCTAGCTATACATATCTCAGTCTCGACTATAACATTGATCAAGGTTGAATCAGATTTCCCCTGTATACATATAAGGCATTCCGTTATTGAGATTCCTAGCCGAGTCCGTAAAATTTGGATTCCGTGTTTTGACATCAGGCATTACACTTACCCACAGTACCCCTTGTCCTAGCATTACATACTACCTATACAAGTCATAGGATAACATGAAGCATTAGGCGTATTAATAGTACTAAGGACTAACATGGGACCTGTAGGGGGAGAACGCGTACATCCTACACTACCACACTAGGCGACCATGCATTACACCCACCCACCCACAATAACGTCTGGCCCCACATTACGTACTACCTATATTAGTTATGGGGTGACATAAAGCATTAAGTCGATTAGTAGTATCAACGGCTGTCGGGGGCCCACAGAGCTATATATTGTGCATACTTTTCTGTTGTTCTATACTGCCAGGCATTACCCCCACCCCCACAAAATCACTAGATCTATCATAACGTACTACATATACCAGCCATATAATAAACAAAGCAATCGGTTGGTTAATAGTACCAAGCACTAACAGGGGGGCCTATAGGTGTATATACAGCCCATACTATAGTACCGTTCTAAACTACCAGGCAGTACCCCTACCCACAATACCCCTATGCCTAGCATTGCATACTACCTATACCTGTCATAGGATAACATGAAGCATCAGGTGAATTAATAGTACTAAGGGCTAACATAGGACCTGCAGGGGCCCACAGAGGTATATATCGTCCATACTATACCGCAGTTCTATACTGCCAGGCATTACCCCCACCTCCACCCCACAATACCACTTGACCTGCCATAACGTACTCCCTATACCAGTCATTGAATAGTACAAAGCAATCGGCTGGTTAATAATATCGAGGACGACTGGACCTACAGGGGTATATACCATGCATCCTATGGCACCCGTTCTAAACAACCTAGTATAATACTGCCTGGCCTAACACTAAACTACCAATACCAGCCATAAGATAACACAAAGGATTCGGTAGGTTAATAGTACTAAGGGGGGTAATATACCAACAGACCATTCATCCTGTACTGCCAATCTAAACCACCAATGACTATCTCGCAATACCACACTACCACCCACCCACCCTACTGCTTGACTTAGCTATAGCAGACATAGGATAATATGAAGCATACGGTGGATTAATAGTACTAAGGGCTAACTTGGGACCTACATGGATATATACCACCACTATCATATCTCCGCCACCCCATACGAGAAGTCCGACATCCACTGACCCGAATAACGTTATGTCAAATTGTATACTGGACAATAATAGTGGTCAGCATCTCTATGACGTCGCGCGCGTATCATGACGTCACGACGTCAATAGCAACGTCAACCGTTTCGCGGGAAAAACTTTCAAGAAAACCCAATTTTCCCATCATCTTTCCATCACTTACCCATAATATATACCTATAGCCCCATGCGTACATATATCACTATACATGCCATAGTATACTATATATGCAGTACGTACACCATTTACCAGATTTAGATGTATGGTGCCGACATTTTGCACCCCCTAAGTTGCACCCCCAAACGGCTCCGGTTCCTATGGGAATTTAACACTAGCTGCACCCCCAACGCTCCGGGTAATCAGGGACGATTCATACATGCTATACTACTAGCATGACATGCATAAGCTTCTATCACAAATACTTTTGTGCATCCAGGCCACACATCCCTTTAAGCATGTTGATTTGGATTAGAAAACATTTCAGAAGATCGAGCGACAAGTTATCATAGTGTATGAGAAAACAAGAAATTTGGCCAATGTAAACAGTGCACGCATGGAGCTCTTCTCCCAGAAAAATGAAGCTGCAGACAAAATTCCACCTACTCAGAATGAACTACCGCAACACACAAACAGGGCAGTGTACCGGGATGGCATCTGGGCTACCCGCATGTTAGAACAACAGAAACTTCCAAGTGCAACTGGATATGCCTGAAAAAGACAGCCGAATCTTGGGAAACTGTTTGGACAATTCCCAAAGTTTCTCGTGCTTGCACTGAATTTATCAAATGTGGCTGAAAAAGAGACTTTACAGTATGCAAATGCAGTAAGTCTAATCTCCGTTGCGCATCTCTTTCCGGTGTGAATATTCTACCAGATGATAAGATGACATTAACTGTGGTAAAAGCTACCAGTAGACTGCAAAAACTATGGATTAATTACCTCGAGATAATTTATACATGGATATGTGCGGATGTTAGTAAGCATCTTGGATTTGGGTCACCTTCTTAAAATGTAAATGTGTAATTGGTTAAGGATGAAGGTCCGCCACAGCAAAAATCCCACTGTGATGCCACATTTGCTAATCTACGTACAAGAGCAATATATTTATGCCATAGGCAATTGTGAGGGACAGTCATTCATGATGTTTACCTCTGATGCTGGAAAAGAAATTAGCAATGTACCCACCTCTCTAAGAATCAGGTCAGTAGTGTATAAAAAAGTATTCGAACCCACTAGAAGCTCCCAGAGGCTTCTCGCAATTTTCGAACTGATTTTTCCGAGAAAAAGAGCTTGAAAATACCAGCCCACTAGACTGGGCTCGTATATTTCACGAAATAACACGCGACTTGGGTTGGGTTTTTTAAGTGTTTCCTTGGAGCAAAATAAGGCTTAGAAAATCTTATATCAAAATCATTCAGTTCGAGCACAATGCGAGAAATCCACTGCATTTTTACCCACGATGGCAGTGAAGATACGCAAATCTTAGATGAAATTGAAGACAGAATCCAACCGTGTTTTTTACTAGAGTTTTTAAGCGTTTTCTCGCTCGAATTGGTCGATTTCGCTGAAACACCTTTTATTTCAAATTAGAATTCGCGAGTCAAAATGTCAAAACATGTAAATTTCCGTCTGTGTTTTCAAGTGTTTCATCGACAGATTTAGTCAATTTGGTAGTGATGTCTCCCATGCGAAAGATATTCACTCGTCAAATGGTGAAAAACATGTGATTTTCTCTTTGCGTTTTACAGTGTTTCCTGCTAGAATTGATCGATTTGACAGTGATCTCTCGGAGGTGTGAGAATTTTGTCCCTTACGCCCGAATTCGATTGGTCGCGGATTTGTCTGTCTGTGAAAATAAAAATAATGTATTATGTGTTGGCTTGTTTCTATGTTAGTAGAAGGAGACAAAAAAGAAGAATTAAACAAATAATAAAATATAAAATATAAAATAAAATACAAGTATTTAAAAAAAAAGAAGCATGCCATTTTTAAAGATCAAAGATCCTAAGTTGCGAAACGAGAAGGTTCGTCGATTTCTAGAATTGAAGAGGAATATTCGAAATAGCGATATGGCTAAACACATGGGCGAGATCGATATAAACGAGAGGCGAATAAGTTGTTCAAACCAATGACAGAAACTCAAGAAGAAACGAAAAGAGAAAGAGTTGAAAACCTTCAGAGAAAAAAGCAGGACACCTAGTTACAGACCCTACAAACCCTACGTTCCGATTTACAGTCCTTTTGTCAACCTCGTTATACACCATTGTCTCCTGCATACCCACGTCTTCCTTCTGCTCAGTATCTCCCGCCGAGTCCCTCCGAGATAGATAGACAGAACTGAGACCGATTAGGCCGGTTCTGAACGTGGACTATCGATGGTTATAGTGAGAACGATAGGCGATCCGACAGTTGATGTCAGCAATATGAAAAACCGAAGATTACTCGTATTTATATAAGACGAATCCGTTGAGTGCTTGTGCGAGGAAGAGGATGGTAATCTCTACATAGGTAACAAAAAAGTGGAAATAACCGACGAATATAATCTGGTCGTCAAAGATCGAGAATACGAAGGTACTAGAGCATTGTGGAATCTGCTCGTGCTGGCTGAACCTAACGAATATGAGGAATAGGATTACAACACGTAAGGCGATCTCCTGGTTCGTACGGATGTCATGAGAAAAAATAACGACTTCAGAGAGACGAGACCGAAAGCGAGCAGAAGTTCGAAGTGGAAGAACGTGGTGAAACCCATAGAGATGCGAATAAAGCGGTCGTCAAGGGTTAGAGAGGGTTATCGAGTGGATTTTAGAGGAAATGACAAGTTTGGAAAGATGGGAATCGATCGAAACACGTACGAAGGACATGCGACATCGGAAAATGTGGCGGACATTCTATCTGTGAACAGCATTTTGGTGAACGTGGACGTGATCTCTGGAAGTTACATGAATGGTGGCACACAGCCCACGTTTTTTTTCGGGACGTTTCTCAGGATACAAGATCATAGAGCGATCTCGAAATCTAGTCTATTTGCCTGTGATAACTCAAACTTTATACACTAGTAACACTGAATTAACGGATCAAAATGGAGAGCTGTTAGATCTTCACGGCGAACGTTTGACGATGCGATTTCACATAAGAGAAATTTAAGAAAACAAAATCTCTTAAATAGTTTATTAAACAAACAAAACAAAAAAAAAATTATTTGCAGAATAGGAAAATGAATTAAATTAACAAACTTCTTTTTTAAAAAGAATTAAATTAATTTATATATATAATAAGAAGTAAAAAGAAATAAATAAACTAAATGAAAAAATTAACAAAATTAAAAATTAAAAAAACAACAAATAATGACTGGATACATAATACAAAACGTAAGCATATCCGAAGGTCAGAAAGACAAACTTTGCAGAGCATTTGAAAATCAAGGAGAAGCTGTGAGATCGAAATAAGTTATCAAGACTTGAGCAAAGAACGCAACAAAATCACTTGGACTGAAATGCAAATTCATAGAATAGACAAAGCGGATCATAATCGAAGAGGATTGACCATAAGGCTGAGTTCCACGCAACTGAGATATAATTTGAAAATAAGAGGTGGCTTCTTAAGATTGATGGCGGGATTACCACCAAGGCATTACCCATTCTCACCAAAACCGTGTTGCCGGCTTTAGAAGCTCTGTCGGGACTGGCCAACTCTGATGCGCAGAAAATAATGGGAAGCGGATTGTTTCTGAAACGAGGAGGAGTTGTGTATCGAGTTGAAACGGATGGGAAAGGATTGTATCTGAAATGCGCGAAAGGTAGCAACGTATTTCAAGCTCGCGGAGACGGTCTCTGTCTAAAGAGAAGAAAACATTTAATCAATGGCCGAGGATTGTTATTGGGTCCGAATTCGCCTTTTAAAAAGGTTCCCATTCTCAGTATGTTATTATGAGATATTGTTTTACGATGAGAAAAAAATAACATAATATGATACCTTTTTATAATTAAATAAGATAGGAAGTAAAACTAAATAAAATAAATAAAATAAAAAAAATGGAATTAACAAGTGGCAATCTGTATCCCGACTTATCAGCGACTGGACCGACGGTACCTCCTTTGGAAGATAGAGGGTACGTGTTTCGTATCGATGAGATCAATAAATTTCAGCATTCTTTAACGACTGAAAAAGATAGTCGTCAAGTGCTCGACAAGAAGTATGTGCAAATGACTAAATTGGTCGACAGTCTGGACCTGACTCTCATCACTGTATCCATGGGTTTGGGTTCTGCTGGAGTGAGTCTCCTATCGACCGTGGCCACCATTCAGACTGTGTTAGCAATAGAGGGTATTGCTCTCGCGACAGGATTTCAGCATGATTGGAAAATTAGTGAGTAAAAAATTATCGTTGAAGGCCAAGAAACACGAAATATCAAAGTGTTGGCCGACACGAAAATCAATTCCATAAGCGACATGATATCCACTTTTCTGAAAGACAGAAGGATTTCCGATGGGGAATATCACTTCATTCTCACGGAAAGGGATAAATTCGAGGTGTTGAAAGAAGGTATGAGACAAAAATCACGTCAGATTCGCAAAAAGGAGACAAAAATAATCTGATAGAAAAAGATCGAGAAGAAGCCAAGCAATCATTTCGTAAACTCTTGGGAAAAAATAAAGATCCAGTGACAGATTTAAAATAAAAAAATATAATGATCTGATATATATATATAAGAAAGCAATAAAAATAAATAAATAAATAAATAAATAGAAAAATTAACTAAACAAAATGTATTGCATAAATGTAAGAAGTCTACGGATACGGATAACTTGTGAAAAGTGAAAACTAAAAATAATAGGCAGATGCTTCGCGGTACTTGTAAAGTGTGCGGCTCGACTAAAACTCAATTCGTCAAAAGAAGTGATGGAGGAACGGTGAACAGACTCATCAATAATCTTCCCTTCAAAATGCATCTGCCAGGACATCATTTTACGGTACCGGGAACGAAATTGAAAAAGATATTGAATAAAGACCTGACTCCGAAATCATGGAGCAAACCCATCAATAGAGTGAATCGACCTGCCTACGGCCACGATATCTGTTATGCAGACACTTCCAACATGAAGACTAGAAACGCTGTGTGCAACAAGAACATGTTGAGAGATTTGAAAAATATAGTCAGTCCCACGATGAGAGAGAAATTCGAACGTTCTCTACTCGGTAAACTGGTCGTCACGAAACGTCGATTCGGAATGGGAAATAAAAAAAAAATCACTAATACATTAGCGAACGAACTGCACAAGCCCATAGTGTACAGATTTCGAACGAGGAGAGTATTCATCAAAGGACTGGATCGGGTGTGGGCTGCCGATCTGTAGGACATGCAATCGCTGTCACAACAAAGGTGTGAAATATCTGTTGACGGTCAAAGATGCGTTTTAAAATTAAGATGGTTGAGAGCGTTGAAGAATAAATCGGGAACGAGTGTGACTGAAGCTTTGGAAAATATCTTCCACATTTCTCAAACATCTGAGAAATTATGGGTGGATAAAGGTAAAAAATTCTACAACGTTCATGTTCGTTGACTCGTCGACATCTATTACACAGAAAACAAGAAGGTGGGTCGACCGATGGATTAGAACCATGAAGGAGAAAATGCACAGATATTTCACGGCCAACTGGGCTAAGAAATACTTGAATGTCTTAGAAGATTTCATTGATAACTATAACAATATGTGCCAAAGTTCCATCAAGACGACACTCATGGTGATGGTGTGACAAAACGACCAAAGTTTGCCGTGGGTGATCGAGTGAGAATTTACAAGTGGAAAAAACATATTGAAAAAGGTTATACGCCTAGATGGACGGAATAAATTTTCATGGTGGTTCGAGTGTTCTACACTGATCCCATTACTTATGGGATAGAAGCATTAGATGACGAAGACATCACAGGAAAGTTTTATGAACATCAATTGCAAAAGACAGCGTTTTAAAAAAAACAGGAGGGGAACATTTTTTTGTTGCATATATAAGTAAGCCATCAAAAAAATAAAAAAAATAAAATAAAATAATTAAACAAAAATTAGAGTGAAATAAAAAAAAAATGAGAAACATATTAGACATAAAGGAAGGTATAACAAGAGACGAAAGTATTCAAGTATATCAAGTGTACAAATATTTACCCATGGATGGAACTGCTCCCCCAATTAGAAGAAGAGATAAGACTCAATATTGAAACGCACGATCTCTTTCTCCATCCGAGCAAAAGTTATCTCCAGATAGGACGATTGACAAAAAAGGATGGAAGTGATTACGCTGATGATGACGTCATAACATTAGCTCATAATGGCATGATGCATCTTTTCAACGGGTTTCCATACAAACTCTCAGGTCAAGAGATAGTAACAGTGTTTCATCCCGGCCAGGCAACCATGATGTTGGCACTTTTGAAATATCCAGACGATTGTTCCAAATCTAAAGGAACCAGTCAACTGTGGATGAAAGACGCTACCTACGATGTCACTACCGCGAATGTGGATGCAGGCATGAGATTTAAACACGTCGTTCAAGTGTCTTTGCCTAGAAGAACGTTCACGTTTAGGATTCCTTTGAATCACACCTTTGGATTCGCTGAAGATTATGACAAAATTGTCTACCGATTAAAACACAGTCTCACACTAGTTCGTAAAAATGACAACGATGTCATTGTGAGAGCTGCCACAACAGATCCGGGGAAACTACATCTAAACAAGGTGTCGTGGTTCATGCCACACGTACTACCGAACGACGAGCAAAGAATGAAACTCTTCAAAACGTATTTCTCTTGTCACTGCAAACATTTCTCCATTTAGTTTTTTATTCTTTTTATTTACGACTATCCATTTCGCGAAAGATATGTATTGTTCCTTGCTCTTAGGAACAGATGACTGTCATAACACGACAGATTGTGAAATATAACCAGAAAGACCTTAGCACCTCTAGGTTTTAAATTGCAATTACTGTGCGTGGCACCTCGAAATTTACCCGTGTAGTCATTGTGATCTCTCACTTTCAAGTATTCAGGTGCCGAAGTTTTGGTGAACGATTCTTTACAGATGTGACATTCGGCGGCGCTCTTATAGTCTTTCGTTTGCTGTTCGGTGATGATCAACTTCACAGGGAGTTTTAAATTGTTTATATGTTTGTTTGAACTGAGATTCCAAATCTTCCACGATTTTTCGAGCGACGTCATCAACGTCTGACTCTTTCATGTAGGTGTACGGACCCGAAGAATATCGCTCGACGAAAGAACATTTTATGTAAAAACAATAACCAGATGGCGTATGCTTCTGATATTTTTCGTGTAACTCTGTTGATCGTCGGGCTGACACGACCTCATTTTCACTATGAAACATTCGAAATCGGCATACACCACAAAAGGCACTCGCAGTCTTCTGTTGTGATGTATGAATTTAATGTAAGTGTGAGGTTTGGGCATGTCGATTTGTGTTGCAATATTCCATGTGACGTTCCAGAGATTTTTTTGTATTGGAAGGAATTCAAACAGTTAAAACAGAAAAATCTCTCTCCAATGTGTTTGGTAGTCTGTGCTGACTATGAGCGATTCATGTTTTTTAATTTTCAGTAGTGTTGATTATCATTATTCGAAATTAATAATAAACTAATGTTTTCTCGCGATGTCTCTGTGAACTTATCCTCAGAGGAAATATCTTTTTTTTTGAACAGTAAATGTAGGATTTTGATTTTCAAAATGATCGATGTCACAAAGTTGAGTCGGAAAATTTATTCTCGACCAATTTAAAATTCTTAGAAGTTTATACATATTTTGATACTCTCTGCAGATGGTTTTCTACAGAATACAAGGAAGATGTGGCACCCCATTTGATGCATTGACTGTTTTCTTTATTTTCCACATTGATCACAGCTTTTGTTCCTACGAAATAAGGCAATTTTATATATGAAGATGTTCGCAATGGATTGTACTTGTCGATATGAATTTCAAGATTCAACACTTCGCCAAATCTCTAATTGCTACCTTCATTTTGATACTATGCTAAAGATTTAAGTATTTGTTCTGTCATGTTGTAGAAGATATCGGATAAAGGAAAGCCTTTGGTCACGGTTTTTGAGCGAGATTGAACATAAGCCATTTTTTCCATGACTTCACCCGTGTTTAGATCAATCTTCTGCATCCGACTCTTCAATACCCTTTTCGTTTTTATACCATTGCCTTGCATTTGATGAAATAGGTTTTATCTTGTTCAAGAATTTTTTGGGATGAAACTTTTTTTCCCTCTGACATCGAATGTTTTGAAAAAAAATTCCTTGATGGCCTGCTCTCATTCTATGGGAGTGGGCAACAATTGTTCACGCATGATGTTAGCTAGTATTTCTTCTAAGTCACTATAATTTTGTTCCTCGTGTTCAGCCACCATTGCTTTTGCGATAGTCATTATTTGATCTTTTTCTATTTTTATCTTTTTTATTTCCGGCGATTCAATCAAATTCTTCTTTTGTTTTCTCCTCGTCTTTCCACCTAATTGGCTCACATTTCCCACATCTCGTGAACAAATAGTCTATCAACTCGAATCTCTTCAGGAATCCTTCACTTTTCAGGACCAGCTCACGGGCTCTCGATTTTAATTCGGGTACACTTTTTGATTGATCGCAGTTCGTATGACTTCAATCATTTATGGTTTAGTTCTATTACTCGACGATTTGTTGATGCCGAGATTCTTCACATAACTTTTCAACTGACCTAGACTGAGCGTTTCCAATGAAAATGACAATTTTTTTAATACTTAGAAATTGTTTTTTTAATGTTAAAACTTGTTTTAAATGTTTTGTTTTATTTCCTACATATATATAAAATATGTTTTTGACTGATTTTATTTTCTTTTGATGAGAAACCATTTTTTCGACTTTGGTAACTTCTCACAATTTTTGAGTTTATTTTCTCGAGAAATCAACAGCAAATTTTGTTTACCTTAGTTGAATTTTTTTTTTACTAAAGAGAATAAAAATTAATAAAAAACATTTGTTCGTATTATATATATATGGGAAATAGAAAAAAATATACCTAATTAAAAAATGACAATGGAAAAAAAATCGAATTGAAAAGAATCGCTCCAGACAGTGATAATAAAACGTTTTATTTGAAACCTAATCCAGTCCAATTCAATGATGTCAAAGTAATAAAGTTTGAATAGAAATACGAAACTTATAGAATGTGATTAACATTGAACGATGATCAAGAAGATTTATTTTCAGATTCAGAAAATTCGTGTCTCAAACTCGTGAAAGAAGAAGGGGAAAAATTTCAAGCAGTTCTATCTGATCTATGGCAAAAACAAAATATATCCGAAAATTGATAAAGGTGTCATAGATCAACTCGAAGAAGAAGCTCTAAACAATGTGAAAAAATTAACGAAAGTAGACATGATCATTTAACCCTTTACCTAACGTAACGGACAAAACCGGCCAGCACTATTCTCAAAAATCGCCTATTAATTTTCATTATTTTTTTCATTTTTTGTCTCAAAAACATAGGTTATGACCCCTCGTTGGAACGAGCTCGTCGAGCTCGTTCCAACGAGGGGTCATAACCTATGTTGTTGAGACAAAAAATGAAAAAAATTAGTTATTCAAGAATTATTTTTGCAAGTGTCGTCTGCTTTTCGCAGAAGATATCTCTTCATACTTTTTGATTTCTCCTTAGGATCTTTGATTTTTATAATTTATTTTATTTTTAACCCTTTACCCAACGCAGACGATATCAAAATATATTAATTTAAATATCGTTTTTTATTTTTTTTCGGAAAAATGTCAACAAAACCATATCATGTGACCCCTCATTGGAACGAGCTCGACGAGCTCGTTCCAAAGAGGGGTCCCATGATATGGTTTTGTTGACATTTTTCGAAAAATAATATTTTTTCAGCTGTTGAATCTGCATAATACACGGGCGGATGCGGGCGATTCGTTGGGTTAAGGGTTAATTCTTTTTTTGGTCTTCTTCTACTTAATAATACATAGATGAAAAAGGCCAACTTGCAATACATGATATATATATATTCACAGACAGACAAATCCGCGATCGATCAAATTGGGGCTTAGGAGACAAAATTCTCACACCTCCGAGAGACTCTGTCAAATCCATCAATTCGAGCGAGAAAAACTGCAAAACGCAAACAGAAAATCACATCTTTTTCACCATTTGACGATCCAATATTTTTCGCATGCGAGACATCACTGCCAAACTGACTAAATCTGTCGATGATACACTTGAAAATACAGACAGAAAATTACATGTTTTGACATTTTGACTCGCGATTTGAAATTTGAAATGAGAGAAGTTTCGGCAAAATCGATCAATTCGAGCGAGAAAATGCTTAAAAACCACAGTGAAAAAACACGAAATGGGTTCTGTCTTCAATTTCATCGCGGATTTGCATATCTTCAGTGTCATCGTTTGTAAAAACGCAATGATTTCTCGTATTGTGCTCGAACTGGATAATTTCGAAATTTTTCTAAGATTTTCTAAGCCTTTTTTTTGCCACGAGGAAACACTTAAAAATCCCATCCCAAATCGCGTGTCACCTCGTTGAATATGTGAACCCACTCTCTAGTGGGCTAGTATTTTCAAGCTCTTTTTCTCGAGAAAATAAGTTCGAAAATTGCGAGAAGCCTCTAGGAGCTTCCAGTGGGCTCGAATACTCCTTTATACACTACCCAGGTTCAATGGCCAGCAAAATGTCATTTTGACATGTCATTTTTTTCCTTTTCACAGCGAAGTTGCAATATCTGATATTTCTGTTTTTTGTTGGCAACCATATTGGATTGTGGACGCCATCTTGGAATTGAATGACATAAGCAAGGTACCTTGCCCGGAATTAGTTTAACTGACCTCAAACACCCCTGATTCGATATCTCATTTAACATAAAAGTTGCTAAGCCGCGTGACTGTGAGTGCTCACATGATATAGTTTTGGTGAAATTCTTTTATTAATATATTTTTACTCTACTATTTAATTTGCAAATTATGATTCTTTAGCTAAAAGGTTAACCCTTCACGTAACAGTCAAATAAGGCGCTATTCACAAAAAACTGTCATTTGCGTTTTATAATGTTTTCACTTTTCGACTCCAAACATAGCTTATGCGTGGAAAAGGATAAGGGGTACTGACCAGAAGAATGTGCAACCTCTGGCGGTTCCTTTCTTAGTGGACTGTTTTCCATCGTAATCTTCTGCTCGCTTAACAAACACTTGATTTAGATTACTTAGTGATCAATTGTGTTAACTGTATGCAATTTTAGTTGTCACCATCTACTACTAGAAAGAACCATAGGATGCCTAGAAGTAGAGATGGGCGTATTGGTATTCTGAGTTCGGTATCGGCCTCGGTATTTTTGTGACCGTACATTGCGGTATCGGTTCGGTATTCGGTATCTGACTTGACGGATATTTTCTGACTGAACCAAAGGGAATTCACACCAGTAAAATGCAGAATAAGTTGTTCGTATATCATTCTACAACAGTGCCACAAAATGCCACCGTTAATAAGCTTAACATTGGCATTCTTGTGCCAACACAAATCATATCTACAGTAATTTTGTGCCTTAGAATTTTGTGCCTTATTCCAAATGCACCTTAACCTTTAAAGGCCTGTTCCAGGCTTTTCAAATCTCAGAGCATGTGCCATTAGCATGCCATCATTTGGCAACCCTGCTTATAATAGACAAATCCCGTGGGTAGTGATTTCTAGTCAGGTCTTGACTGCCCTAACCGGCAGTCACGACATGACTAGACATAACTGTAAAGGTTGTATTCTAGTGGAATTCATGCCAATTGCCCAGAACTTTAAGGATTATCCGAATTAAAAAAAAAACAGTCACCTCTTTCATGAAAATGAACACTTCATCTGCTGTCAAGCCTCAACCAGGCCTTATAAATAGTGAATGTAGGGCAATTTGAAAATAATGATGGTTTCGGTATTCAATGACTCGTTCGGTTCGGCTTTTCAGAATTCCCATGATATCGGTATCCGTTCGGTGTTTCAGTGTATTGCCTATCTCTATCTAGAAGTGATTTATTTTCGGGCGTCATGCATACGAATACAGTATACATCTCAGATCCCATGGTGATCAGAGGCATTTCCAAGCTCGCAAGCCACCAGTTCACGTCTGTAAGAATTCGACGCTGTTACGGCCTGGGCCCAGTACTATGAAACTTTTACAATTGTATTTTCTAGAATTGTGTTTCTCTTTATGACTTTAACCCTTTACCTAACATGAAAAGAGGACGATACTTGCAAACAAAATTCTTGAATAACTATTTTTTTTCATTTTTGTCTCAAAAACATAGGTTATGACCCCTCATTGGAACGAGCTCGTTCCAACGAGGTGTCGTAACCTATGTTTTTGAGACAAAAATATGAAATAAAATAATGAAAATTAATTGGCGATTTTGGGGAATAGCGCTCGCCGGTTTTGAACGTTACGTTGGGTAAAGGGTTAAATGGGCTGAAATGAACCATTTGCATTTTCAAAGATCTGGCAATTTGCCAACAGGCAAATTGTCATATCTTTTAAAATGCTAATGATTCATTTTAGTCAGTTATATTAATAGGTAGAAAATACAATTCTTGAAAATACATTTGTAAAAGTTCTACAGTATTGGCTCCTGGAACCAGTCTAGTTCTCAAACGGCCCATCCCCAATGTTTTAGATTCAATCGTCTAGCATTTCCCACCAACTGGAATATTTCAAACGATTGAATTTAAAAGTATCCTAAACATTCTTTCCTTGAATCAACGCAAGAAATTTTTCTTAACCGAGAATTGATTTCACCGAATTTGTAATGACATAACAATATTGTTATGCATAAATACTTAGGAGTGAAGACTCACCAGGGTTGTAGTGTTATGATAACGCCGCGTAGTTGCACCAGTTATGTTAATTTCTTGATGTTTTGCGTGGCGAAATAAATATTTATTGATTGGAATATCTTTTACTGGAGGACGAAACAATATCTGTATTCCTTTATGAATACAGGGGCGTCTCATTAAATCAACGGTCGTCTGCGCACAAACCCAATGCAAAATGGGTAAACTACCAGTCCATAATATGTTGGGGATTCCTTACGAATCAGACTGATAACCTGAGAGTTGGAGGCATTTTAGATCAACACATGGCCTCCTAGTCTGGCAGAGATAGTTAAAGTTACATAAATTGCAAAATTGATACCGTTTGCCCAGTGTTTCCCGAATGCACTTATGTAGCGCTCATTGAGTTAAAGCATTAAAAACTGTAAACGCATCGAACCGTTTTTATGTTTTCATCAGTTCAACTGTTTTAGTATATACTAATAACCATTCAGAAACAATATAATTTAACTGAACTTGGATGTTATTGAAACGAAAATTAATTTTCGAGTAGGCGATTTTACGGGTCGGCGGTTTGAGGGTCGCCGTTGGGTTCAAAGTACTTATATTTTTAGCAAACGCGACGGGCTATTAATTTTAAGAGAGATGTGGCCATCCGAGCACTACAGGTGCAACATTTCTAGGGACCGGGCATCTTCTACGGGAACGATTTACGTATTCGGTACAATGTAGAATATTTTGGGGAGAGTAGTAGGACCTGTACCCGAACGGGGCAATATAGGGGAATCTAGAACGCCACGCCATAATCACGTGCCTCCATTACATCATGGATGGTTGTCATGGTATTTTGCGTGAGTGGCCATGCTGTGACACCATTGTGACGTCAGAGGAGAGCACGAAGAGTCGCAAGAGTGTTCACTACTGGAGCAATAACTTTCGGGTTGTACCCGGTGCTTCATAAATTAAATTTTTGATGATTAGTCGTATAACTAGTGTTTGGATTCAAATATATATTATTGCATCCGTGTAAATATTGCCCATCCGTGAAAAGTGACCAGTCCACGGCGGCCGTAGTGTATTTAGTCTAAGAAGAAATTGCTCTCATTACACTTCGATTAATTCGCCAAGTTAGAAACCATACGTGTTACGAACCATAGTTGTAAAAAATGGGACAAGGGGGATAAGGAAAAGGGACCAAAAATCCAAATCAATAGGAATAGCTTCCCAAGGAAAGCACAGGTACACAAAATAGGATATACAAACATACAGGGACTAGATAATAATGGGACCAGTAGGCGGAAGCCAATGAACCTTGATACCCTGAAAGTGGGTTATAGCAACATCCAGGGTCTCCACCGGAAAGTAAGTGAAATTGCTACATTGATCGAGGCAGAGGAGTTTGACGTCATGGGCTTAAGCGAAACGTGGGTAAGACACGAGGAACGGGTAGACCGAATAAGGACGTGCGTGTGGTTAGGTGTAGGGCGAACGGAAGGCCAGAAAAAAGGGGAGGGGTAGGCATGTACATTAAAGAGGATTTAAAACCGTCGCTGATCACAGACCTGGAAGACGTCAGCACCCCGGCTGAGGTATCGAACGAAATTGGATGGGTAAGGATCAATCTCAGAAACAAAAGTATTGCCCTTGGGGTTGTGTATTGTGCGGTGGAGGGAAGCAAACCCGAGTGGAATGATTCAATATACTCAACACTAAGGTCCAATATCACCGAACTAGAAAACAAGGGGCACGGTATAATTCTGATGGGTGACTTTAATGGCCACATAGGTAATAATGAAGAAGGCAGAGAGGGCGGGGACAAGAAAGTCAACAGGAAGCTGCTGAACTGCACAAACGAACTCGGTCTGAAGATTCTGAAAAAGGACGCGAGGTGTTAGGGGAAATGGACCTGGGAGACGAACGACAGAAAATCAATAATCGACTACATTCTCACAGATATTAATTTATGGAGGGAGGTGATAGGGGTAGAAGTGGATGGTGAGGGTAAAATGGAGGTGGATAGTGATCACAACTTGGTTGCAATGACGATCAGGGCCAAAAATCTAGTAAAAAGCAAAGGAAGCTTTAAGGAGATTTGGGAACCCAAAAAGGATGCTGACTGGGCGAAGTTCAATGAAAAACTGAAACCAAAGCTTTCAATCGTACCCAAGAGGGGCAGTGTCCAGAAGATGGCCGACGCCATAGTTGAGAGCCAAGTTGTGACAGGGAAGGAAAGTGTAGGAAAGATCAGGGTGCAAACGCGGGAACTTGGGTACAGAGTGAATGAAGCACTGAAAAGGGCCATAAAGGGAAGAAAAGCTAAATGTGCTGCATACAGAAGTAGAAAACTTAAGGGGGCGGAAAGCAACGAGGCCACAGTAACAAAGGAAGAATACCACCAAGCACGAAATAAAGTTAATAAGATTAAAGACGATAATCGGAGAGTACGAAATAGCAGTCTTATTAGGACGATAAGAACGACAGGGGTGTCGAGTTCGAACGTATTTTGGAAATGGGCGAATAAACGTAACAAAGGAAGTAACCCACAGAGTATTAAAGAAGAGGGCAGAGTTACAGACGAGCAAGATCAAGTCGCATCAGAACTAGTCAAGCACTGGGAAAAGGTAAACGATAAGCGATGGGCATGGGGAGCCCACCTGAGTGTCCGAATCAGGTCGAGGAAAACCTATCGAACTTCGTGTGCAGCGAAATTAAAACGGAGGAGGTGGGAAAGGTGATATCAAAATTAAGGGATGGAAAACCGAGAGGAAGGATGAAATTCCTAACGAGTTTATCAAAAAGGGGGAGAGGAATTCGTGGAAAGCCTAACTGCCCTATTCAATCTAGCCATAGAAAATCAAGAGGCCCCAAATGAGTGGAGAGAAAGCAAAGTGACATTTATTCACAAAAAGGGGGGAAAAGACGTTTTGGATAACTATCGAGGGATCTCTGTCAGTAGCAACATTGGAAAGGTTTTATGTAAAGTCCTGTATGGGAGACTAGACGAGGTGATTGAAGAGAAAGGTTTTTGGGGAGAAATCCAGAACGGCTTCAGGAAGGGAAGGAGAGTTACTGACCATCTTTTCACGCTATCCCAAATGATAGAATCTGCGAAAGCAAGAAAAAAAAAGATGTTTTGGATGTCAAAAAGGCATACGATAGAGTATGGAGGGAGGGTATGTGGCGCAAGCTGGAGGCTCTGGGCTCAGGAGGCGAGTTTGTTGGAATTATGAAAGCATTATATAAAGATGTACAGAGTGAACTTCGCCTGGGAAACATTACAACAAAACGTGTGCCTATGGAGATAGGCCTAAAACAGGGGTGTATCCTTTCGCCAATCCTTTTTGCATTGTACACCAAAGGTGTAGGAGATGAACTCCTGCGTAGCGACGAGGGGGTAGCAGTTGGGGACTTGAAGATCCCAGGGTTATTTTTTGCAAACGATATGGTTCTAGTGTCTGAAAGCGAAGAAGGGCTAACGAAAATGCTGGGAATTGTTGGGAAATATGGTAGCAAATGGAGAGTCGAACTTAATGAAAGCAAGAGCAAAGTTATACCCGTGAGCCGCAAAGTGGACCACACTCGAAGGTGGAGAGTGGGTGAGTTCTGCATTCCGGAAGGGAGCAGCAAACTTCTCAGTGTAGGAGAGACAGATGATTACGAGTATTTGGGGGTAAATATAAACATTACAGGAAGAGGCATCTACCGAAACTACAGAAATAAATTGATTCTGAAGGGGAAGCGAATCCTTAACCAAATGAAACTTATAGGGAGAAACAGTTTCAATAAGGTTTTCGTGGGAAAAACCATTTGGGAAATGGTGGGGCTGCCAAGTATAACATACGGTACGGAAGTGGTACCCCTAAACCATACGGCCGTAAAGAGCTTGGAAATCCTGCAGAATGATGCAGGCCGATGGATAACGGGGTCGAGTAATGCCGCAGCACTAGAAGCAATCAGGGGTGAGCTTGGGTGGCTGGGGATCAAGGACAAGATAGACCTGTTGAAACTCGGTTATCTTAATTATTTGGTAAATCTCCCCGACAGCCGATGGTGTAAAGTAATGTTCCTGAGAATTTTCAACTCAAATATCAAAACGGGGTGGATGGTCCAAGTGAGGGAGCTAGTAGAGAACTACTCATTGGAGATCTCAGACCTGGACGTTGGGGCAAACCATGGTAAAAAATCGTCAGAGAAAGGGTCCTGGAGGATCGTAACCGTAATTGGCGAGAGGGGGTCAAATCAAAGAGGTCTTTGGGTGGCCTGCGTGATAAAGAGAAGCCAGATTTTGAAGAGTACCTTGATGGCACCTTTGGGGGTTCACTGTTGTTCAAGCTGAGGTCGCGATCCCTGGAGCTGAGGGGAAAAATTGGAAAAGAGGGTGAAAGGGAGTGGCAGATGTGTAACTTGGGCATGGTGGATACCCTGGAACACTTTCTTCTAGAATGCCCAAAGTACCAGTCTAAAAGAATGAGATTCACTGTGAGTATAATGGGGAAGTGGGATGGGAGAATGAAGGACATGTGGTTAGGGGAGACTCAAAGGAGAGTGTTAATATGCTAATCGGAGATATTGGGAAGAATGGGGCAAGGGATGTCGTCAAGCAGTTCGCCTCCGAGTGTTGGAAAGAGAGGAGAAGCGTGGGAATAGGGAGGCAGTTAGGAGTACAGGGGTAACCAAGGCCTTCTCGTCCGAGAACCGCGACAAATCAGCGGCTGGCCAAAGTGTTATTATTACGTATCACCAAACGGAGATAACTGTGGAACGACCGAGAGTGAGTCGAGAGCAGAGGTAGCTAAGACTGAATAGACTGCTAGTGTTAGAGTGTAGCCAGAATGGAGCCTAAGATAGGTAATAGTCTCTAGTGACGGACAAGGTTTGGAATGTAAAACTGTTCCAAGTTAAAGATTCTCTACCAGAGTACCCCAGAACTACAAAACCGAACTGAAGTAATACCATTGTTTATAACTTGTCAAAACGACCAAAAGAGCTAAAATAGTATCAGAAAGATAAAACTCTTCCAACTGGAAGGTTGTTCTACGCTACTGAGTGTGCCGTCAAGGTATGAAAGAAGGAATGAGCATTCTGGAAGTTGAAGGGATGTTGTTTGTTACATTACTCACGGTCAATAGAACGCAACTTTTGGAGACCTCCCGGCCCTATAGCACTACATGCTACTCTTACAGACTCTAGATGGCGGCTTCTCCGAGTCTGGTTCTGTGGTTTTGGATGATTTGGGGTTATTTACGGTACTTGTTGTGTTTATTTGGGTAATTAGATGTACCCCTGTTCAATCAAACATCACACAGCTTCTGAACAATTTAATATCTCGCAGATTCTCTTTTTGTCACGCAATATTCTATTCCTAACAATTCCTTAATATAATGGAAGCAAAACTTAGCAATCATTGCGACCGAACAGGCTACACCAGAACTAGGAACTAAAATTGTTCCCAGTGCCGCTTAACTTTGGCCATGGATTTGCCACGCTACTCCACAACGCTTGTGAAATGGTGCGGCTATTCCAGACGGTCACTCTCAAAAGTCTCAATTGAAAGTATTTGTGGCAGAAATTAGCGAGATCAAGTTTGCACTGCGCCTGTCACAAGTTTAGTGGCCACCATTTGCGAAAAATATATGTTGCGATTTGAGCCTATAACAAAATTGTTCAAAACAGAAATCGCATTTCGCGAAGATATCATTCTTACCATGGCACCTCTCGAAATGCTTTTTCTTTGCATCAAAGGAACTATCTCCTGACCATGGTTTTATCAATGACACTGATCACAAGTAGATGAAAGTTGATGTGTTTAGAATTTACGCCCGAATATCGATTCCTCGCGACGCCCCTTATGACTTGCTCAATATAAAAGGTTACAGATACACACGTCATAGTTTCTGTCATATTTAGTAAAGCGTTCCGCCCAGATGCAAGCAACCAATCAATGGGACAAAAACCGAAACAAGGTCAGGGTGTTCGATAAAATATGATATTTCCAAAAACGGGTTAAGGCGGGCAAAATGGGAGAAATAGACTTTCCTGACTTTTTTTCTTTTTTTACTTTTCAAGAGCTTTAGAAGTCCATATACAACAGTATTGAATTATGCAATTTAATGGAGTGAAAATGACAAATGCAGATAAAAAAAGTGAAGCTGGTGTCTATTAGCGATTTCAACAACCCTTCAAGGTCTGTGCAGCCAGATGCAGGGGCGTCGTGAAGATTGCCAATTGAGGTAGCGGTGGGGGTTAAACCCAATTTTTCCCGACTGTCATGACCCAAGACCCGTCTGATAAATATTCCAACTACATCATCAAGGCATGCCTTCTTCGAAGGCATGCCTTGAAGGCATGCCTTGATGATGAAGTCGGAATATTTGTCAACTGGGATTACTACATCAACGAGGTATGCCTTCTTTGTCTTGCAGTACATTTCATTTAGTGAAAAATGATGTTTCTGGTTGATAGCGTACCCCAAAACACACCCCCTCGTCCACGTGAAGCATGCTTCCCACGAATGTCACAAAAAACACTATCATCCACATGCAATATCTGGGTATAAAACAAGAAAATCTGTCACTTCCTTTATCAATAAATGTTGACATGGCAAGGAGGAGACTGCCAGAGGCACTAAGATGGCAAATCGATGGCATGCATGCAACAGGCATATCATTCAGAGCTATTGGAAGGCAACTTGGCAATAATCATTCTGTCATCATCTTGTCCGAAAACAACAAAAAAAACCCCGATGTTAAGGACCGACCAAGGCCTGGACGACCCCAAAATACCTCTCCTCGGGAAGATTGGATTCTGGCACACCTCGTTAGGCGTGAACTCTTTACTTCAAGTGGGGTTTTGAAACACATTTGGCTCCCCAGCAGTTGTTTGTGCAACAGAACTGTCCGAAACCGTCTCAAAGCACTGGATATGAGATCCAGAAGGGTCACCAATCGTCCAGCCCTGTACGATCAGCATCAATGACGACGTTTGGAGTTGTGTATGGCACGACAACATTGGAATCTCGGGACGTGGAAGAGAGTCCATTGATCAGATGAGAGTAGGTTCCTGCTTCACGTCACAGATGGTCGTATGAGAGTGTGGAGGCAAATAAATACTGCTTACGTGCCCCGAAATATCAGACCTACTGTTCCTTATGGTGGAGGATCAGTAATGTAATTATCTGGGGATGCCTCTCTCATGATTGCAAACTTGATATGGTGACTGTACGTGTGAATCTCAATGGTCATCAGTACACCCGGCACATTCTCAATCCGGTTTTCGTGCCTCATTTTGACAACCACCCGTTGGTTACTCTTCCTGTTTTCATGAACGACAATGTCAGGCCACATCATTCCCATGCTGCGAGAGCATTCCTCCAGAACATCTCTATTACAACACTATCTTGGCCTGCAATAAGCCCCGATTTGAATACCTTAGAACACATCTGGGACTTTCTTGGACGTTGTGTGCAAGCAAGGGATCCGCCTGTACAGAATTTGGCCGAGTTGGAATCTGCATTGCATGCGGAGTGGCAGCAGTTGCCTCTCGGAAGTATCAGAAGGCTCATTGTAGGCATTAGGAGGAGAGTTCATGCTGTCATCCTGGCACGATTGTGGATACACCCGCTACTGATGGCAGACACTGCTATTGTGTCCAGGAGATCATACGTTACATTTTTTTGTCAGTAATTACCGATATTATTCGATCATGGACCGTTCCGGCGCTATACCTTTCGGGAGAACATTTTTCCATCAAAAACATTAGTGACAGGTACGTGTAACTAGCGCCATTAAAATACTGCATATTTTCATTATTGTGTTATCTTTCATTTGTCTACAGACCATTCTTTCTGCAAACAATCACTTTTGGCCATCTAAAAGATAGCATGAAAGTAATGACAGTTTCTATTAACACCACGGCGAAAAAGACAGGGGTGCTCAATTAAGGTCCAGGTGTATAGTTTAGAACATTTATTTATGGATAAATATACGTAGTAGTTGTGACGCACGGACTTTCCAACTTCTTAATTAGTTAGCGCGTTCCTGGATTTACAATTGGTTATGCAGGGGGCGAAACGACCACAGACCCCCACGAGACCGACTGTGCATGTGACATACGTCCAAGTAGTAAAGGAAGTATTATCGAGAGCAAATCGATATCTAAAAGTACAATCCACGAGAAAATCTCCCGACTGGAACATTATTAGCGAGGTCACAACCACCTACACCTCCATAGTTATACCCCTGACAACACGTTCTAACAATGCAGTTAATCGATATAATAAAATAAGTCCACCCTAACATGTAATCCCATGTGCATTAACCCTTTACCTAACATGAAAAGCAGACGACACTTGCAAAAAAATCTTAAATAACTAATTTTTTTGTCTCAAGAACGTAGGTTATGACCTCTCATTGGAACGAGCTCGACGAGCTCGTTCCAATGAGGGGTCATAACCTATGTTTTTGAGACATAAAATGAAAACTTAGTTATTCAAAAATTTTGTTTGCAAGTGTCGTCTGCTTTTCATGTTAGGTAAAGAGTTAAATATTTTGCTCTGTAGTGCCGCCATCTCTGCCGACGCTGAGCTCCTAACAGCCCGTATTGTGTACCACGGACTTAATTCCTTTGGTTCCGCTCTACAGTTTTCCAGGCATTTCAAATAGTAACATGCCATACACTCTCTTCAAATGCGAATATTCTTTAGCTGTTTGAGTGCTAGAAGCCACTATGATGGACCTATTGAAAAGTTTGAAAGCCACTTTAGTGACTTCACTCTATGTAAAATAGTTTGTTCTTGGTTCAGCAGAAGACAAAAATCTTAATATAAATTGGATTTGTTACAATTTATTGGAGAGTGCCAAATGTACTCTCCAATAAAGTGTAACAAAACAATTATTTATGATCAGTATATTGCTAAACTAAGTCTCCTCTTGCTGGTAGCATAGTACCTTTGAAAAAAAAAATGTGTTACAAATGACCACTGAAAAATAATTCAGCACTCTACCAGTTAACAACCTACTCACAAATGTTTACTATTGGCTTTGCAACTTCAGGCCATCTTCCATATAAAATTAGGGTAGCAGAGGAAAAGCCAACATTTTCATATTCAGCAAACGCAAATAATATTTTGTTTATGTAAATTTGTTTATCACAAATTATTGAAGAGTGCCCAATAAAGTTTGATGAACAAATTCAAACCTCCAAAACATCTATCCCTTAACCAGTTAACTTAGTTATCTAACCCATAACATGTATTACATTTTCCAAATCAACTAAAACATATAACCCTATCTGACTAAGTAGAAATAAATAATCTGAATGTGGGTGAAATAATTTATTATCAAATGCAAGACTTCAACCTGCAAACAAATGTAAATACCAGTCATTTTCAGCCACTCAGCAGCCTTAAAAGCAGAATTTTCCCACTACCCCCACTAATCTAACCCTGGAGCAAAAAACTCCCTGTTTCTAATATGTGGAAAAAAATTATATGTTTCCATGCCTAGTAACAACTCCGTGTAAAAATGACATTTCAATTAATAGCCAATTTTTCGAAGCCACTGTTTCCCATAATTCCTCTGGTAATTTACCCCTATGCATCAGACTCCAACTCTGTGACCAGAACTTCAAATTCTCTTGTACAATAAGTACTGTAATCATATATCCGATGCTAAAAATATATCTCCAATTTATATGGCATTAGTTTCAACATATGCCCTATGTTTAGAATCCCCCCTCCCTCACCCCCACCCCCACTCCGTGTAGAGCGGAACCTTATATGCTACTTGCGGATATTCCTGCCCAGGAGAGTAATCATCTGCCAATAAAATAAGTAAAATTTGAGTATCCCGAACCAAACTTTCACCTACAAACTGTACCGACTTTTTGACCAGCCATTTCTTCAGTCAAACTTGAATGAATTTTCAATCAAATCTAGTCATGGCTGCTTAACAGAAGCCAAAACTAGATTTTATGCAACGCATGTAAAGCCAGCTACGAGTTAATTTATGTGCGCTACTGCGTGCGTGCCATAACTCTATGTATCAAATGCAGTCATGTGAGAGAATGTACATTGTTACTAGCTGGAGGGAATCGATATCTAATCAGACGAAAGTGTCCCGACTTGAATAATATTGGGTTTGGGGGGGGGGGGGGGGGATCCCCAACACATCCTCCTAGTTTTGCCCCTAGCAAGAAGCAAGTGATGTTTTGTTGATGGATTATTATTGTAACAGTCAGGGAGCGCCGTTGTTCAGTGGTTACGAAATTGAACTTCAAACCGAAAGGTCCACGATTCGATCCCCACCAGGGGTAACTACGTGGTGTCCTTGGGCAAGGCGCTGAATTCCGATTTCCCATGCGTGGACACGGTGGCGCTGTGTACTAAGGCGTACAGCACGTTGGTGGTGCACTTGTCTTCAACCAATGCTAACCCTGCTTATATGGAGTTAGTACTTTGGGGAGTCTGACAGTTGCTCGCCGCTGCTGGGTGGTTCTCTCCGGGTACTCCGGCTTTCTCCATCCGTAAAACTCTCCGACACGAGCCTGGCTGTCGAAAGTGTCGGTAAATCCCAATAAATAAATAACATTGGTTAACATCTATATATTAAATAAATAAATAAATAAATAAATAAATAAATAAATAAATAAAGAACATCTACATATTATTTATCCCAGTTCATGATATTTAGAACCTGTTTACAATGTTTGTTTAACCCTTAAAACATGATGGTTTCTTCCCATGAGACCAATGCTTCCAACTGAAAGGGTCCATATTCGATATTGGGGGTTAGGTGCGGGTGCGCATAGTTATCTAGTACAGTAGTATAGGGTGGACTGTGTGCATCCCTGTTAGTCTGATGTTAGCCCTTGGTATTAGTCACTCATGTTATACTTTCTTCTATCATGTGGTTGCTAATCACAGCTTGTAATACTACGGCATGCGATATTTTTGATTATACTTGGTTGTTAAGTATGGTAGCATAGTATGGATTGTCTGTATCATTTTGGGTATTTTAGTCTCAAGGACACCTGATGGTTGTCTAAAGCCATCTAATGTACTGCACGGTTAGTTTTGAGCTATTTTCCAACATTTTGATTGTTCTGAAGTGCATTCCAGCCCCATAGAAGAGTCCTAAGTGCTCCAATTTTATAGTCTTATGATTCATAGATCCCAGATTACAGCGGTCCTTTCTTCCTGTTTACAACGCCAAATATAGCAACACCACCCACCACAATACCAACCGCCGAAGCTACGATACCAATAACCTCAACGGCAACCGCCACATCTACTACACCAATTACTGCAACTACTAAACCATCGCATAAACAAACCACTACACAAATAACCATAACAACTACTGCGCCATAAACCACTATCTTAAGTCCTCTGTTGCCTCGAGTACTCCAGCGTCCTCAAGCTTCAGTCCCTAGAAGGCCCGTGTAGTCGCTAAACCACTTACATCAGTCCTCAAAACTTGGTTCCCCAAACGTCCCCAAACCACCATCGCCTGCGATCATTCCCCAGCCGTCCGAATAGTCCTTAAACCATGTTCCTCTGAGATTGGTCCCAAATAATCCACAAATATCCACATTAGTCCAGACTGGTCCTTAGGAACAACAAAGATGGCTATCTGTGATCTAGGAGTCATAGAGGCTATAATCTAGGAGTTATGAAGGATCTTTTTGCGGTACTCGAGTACACTCCCAGAACAATCGAATTGTAGGGAAATAGGATAAAAACAACGGGGTGGTAGATTGCATGGCTTTTAGATAATTAAAATGTGTCTCCAAGGCTAAAAGGCCAAAAAGGGCTCAGAAACTCCACACTCTGCTACCATACTAGACAACTGAGTAGAACCAACACCGCATGTCCTAGCATTTAGTACAACCCATAGCAGCAATAGGGCGGTAAAAAGCATAACATGAGACGCTAGTACCAGGGGCTAACATTAGACTAACAGACACACACACAGTCCATCATTTTCTACCATACTAGACAAACAAGCAAACCCCACGTAACGGCATGACAAGATACTAAATTGTAATTACAAGTTATTAACTTGTATTTACAAGTTAGCTAAATTGTAAGTACAAGTTATTAAATTGCAATTACAAGTTAGCGAAGTTGTAATTTGTAATTACAAGTTATGAAATTGTAATTACAAGTTAGCTAACTAAACATAAGTTAGCTAAATTAAAATGGTAAGATAATAACTTGTAATTACAAGATACTTACTTGTAATTTCAAGTTAGCATCTTGCAATTACAATTTAGTATCTTGTAATTACACAAGTTAGTATCTTGTAATTACACAAGTTAGTATCTTGTAATTAAAAGATAATAAGTGAAGGTCAGTGGTGGCTCTGCGCTGTCGTATCCAACAGTGCAAACTGCACGATTGTTTGAACCAATGCATCATGTTCGTAAGATTTGATTACAAAAGGCTGCGATTTGAAGTAAAACGATTTGTTAGTAAATATTAGTAGTTATTCTTGTGTCTTCTGGGGTGTATGGGAATTTACACCGGTTTGGGGACTCATACACCCTGAGACGCAGTGGGAGGGTTTATGAGTCCCAGATCGGTGTAAACTCTTGTATCTTCCGGGGAGTATGGGAATTTACACTGATTTGGAGACTCATTCACCCTGAGGTGCAACCAAAGGTTGTATGAATTCCCAGGCCGGTGTAAACTTCCATACACCCCGGAAGACACAATGATAACGGATTTAGTTCCAAATCCTTTCGTTCTGTAGACCTTACAGCTAATTTTGATTTCAAAAATCAACATTTTCTCCTTTTTCTGATAAATGTGTTCTTAGTAAATTGGAACAATTGTTGTTGCACTTGGCAGTCTTTACTGGTATTACTCTTGTTCTCTTTTCTAAAATTTCAGTTTCAGTATGACTTGCAAAGCGTTTCTTAGAATTAATTTGAGGTATTTTTAATTAAGCAGACACCAAAACTAAACGCATCACACTCCTTCCAAAATAGCACCATAAATAAATAATACCTGCATGATATATATGTATATTTATTTTCATTTCAATTTTGTGTAATAATTTACTTCAAAATATTCAATTAACCATATTTTTATTTTTTCAAACATATAGATGAGCTAGTAAATAAATATTCATAATAATATAAATAAACAGGACTTTTTCAGCCTTGTAGAAACCAGTTTTGAAAAAAAAACAGCTTTTGAAAAAATAAAATTTTTTTAAAAAAAATCACCAGTTTTGAAAAAAAAATAACCGTTTTTGAACAAAAAAACAGCTTTTGAAAATAAATTTACCACTAATTCTAACCACATTTGAAAAAAATACCACTTTTGAAATACGTTGTCGTTTTTTCAAAACTGGAACTTTTTTTCAAAACTGGTTATTTTTTTTTCAAAACTGGTTATTTTTTCAAAACTGGAAATTTTTTTATCAAAAGTGGTTATTGTTTTTTCGAAACTGGAGAAAATTAATGGAAAATAGTTCTTTGTTAGTTTCAAACTTTTTACCAATCTTCAGCCTTCAAAACCGGATGTCGCCTGGTGCCGACTTGAATCTGTCTGACCTGTGCAGGATGCTGGGTGTCGACTATACAGTTGACAGAAGATATCTGCATTGTTTTGTACGACATCGAAGAACCGCCACTTTATAATTAAATTGCTATAATTGTTTTACAGAAAACCCAAGAATGGTGGTTGTATGCATCTTGTTAACTTGTAAACGTGATCTTATTTGGACCATAAAATATTGTGGTCACCGACGCGATGGAAGTTTTTTGCTTCTTTTATTTTGCTGTTTACATTCTTGTATACAGTAGCCTAGAACCGCAACACAATTGTAATTTTCCACGCATAGCTGATCTGTTTTACAGATTACTAATCTGTTTTTACAGATTACTAATCTGTTTAAACAGATTACTAATCTATTTTACAGTTTACTAACCTGTTTAAACAGATCACTAATATGTTTTTACAGATTAACTAATCTGTATTTACCGATTACTAATCTGTAAAAGCAGATTACTAATCTGTAAAAACAGATTAGTAATCTGTAATAAACAGACTGGTAATCTGTTTATGCAGATTAGTAATATGTAAAAACAGATTAGTAATCTCTGTAACATATTAGTAATATGTAAAAACAGATTAGTAATCTGTAAATACAGATTAGTTAATTTGTAAAACTGTTTAGTAATCTGTTTAAACATATTAGAAATCTGTAAAAAAGATAAGTAATCTGTAAAACAGATTAGTAATCTGTAAAACAGATTAGTAATCTGTTTATACAGATTAGTAATCTGTAAAACAGATTAGTAATCTGTTTATACAGATTAGTAACTGTAAATACAGAGTTGTTAATTTGTAAAAACTGTTTAGTAATCTGTTTAAACAGAGTTCTAATCTGTTTAAACAGCTTTGTAATCTGAAAAACCAAGTAGTAATCTGAAAAAAGAGTAGTAATCTGTAATGACAGATTAGTGATCTGCTTAAACAGATTAGTAATCTCTCAAAAAAAAATTAGGAATCTGTGTAAATTGAAAATGGTCGGGCGGTTCTACGCTACCGTACTTGTGTACTACTTTGTTTATTTTTTTTAATTATACATTTTAGCTGCTCCAGATGTGTTGCATTTTGATACCATAAATAATATTTTATAAAACACCCAAACGTGCTGCCGTTTTTTAATTTTTTTTTACCCAGTTGTGTTTTGTACGGACGCATACACTATAAGTTAGGAAAAAGTAAAATAATTTTTTTTTTAAATAATTGGGTCTGTGAACTAGAAAAACTAAAACTAGCATTAGGTTAAGATTTTCAAAATTGGATTGTGTCGTACGGAACTGTCTGAAACAAATAGAAAAACTCACTTTACTTTTTAAGGCAGTTGCGCCGACTTGAAGATCTTCTACAGTGGGCAGGTAGGGAGAATGCTCGCTATGAAGGGGTCGGCGGAATATCATATCATAAAATTCTTATGCGACGAGTAATCCTAGGTGGTCTGCTCGAGGATTGTTTTGCCGGAGAGATGGAGATTCAGTTTTCTCATTTGGGAGAAGAAGCGTGTCTCGCCTCAACCAAATTTTCGGACCGTCAAAAGTAAAAAAAACGCCACTCATATTTGGAAGAAGACAGGTTTATATATGACTATATGACGCTTGCTGCTGAAAGTGTCGTAAAAAAACAATAACTAAATCAATAAATAAATAAATAAATAGTTTTGCATTAAATAAAAAGGTTTTAGTGTATACGAAGGAGTTTTCGTTTGAACAACGAAGTTTTAGTTTTTACGAAAGTGCTTTCCTGTGTACGAAAGAGTTTTTGTTTAAACGAAACAATATGTTTCGTACCTTTCCGTTCTTTTATCCCACACACTTGCATATTTTATCATAAAATAACTACATGATATTCACATTCGATTGCCGAGGCAATATCGCCCGGGGGTGCTTGCACTGGGGGCGATTATGGCATGGATCAGCAATATGATATCACCAGGATTGACCCGACAGATACACTGCAAAAGACAAAGGTTTGTTTTAGAACCAAAACTGGTTCTATCTTGTCCCGGAGATAAACCAGTTTAGTTTAAACAGTATTTATTTCAAATCAAATAAATTCACAACGATTAACATTAAGTATTAACTGAATAATACTTGAACTGAAGTAGATTCAGCAGTGAGCTTGGAGCTCATATAAGTCGCTAAACATTTTGAAACAAATCAGATATAAATAGCTGGTATATTGGTTCTACATGGAACCAAAACTGGTTCGATATCCCAACTGTTCATATCTGCTTCGCTTAATAATGATTTGAGACGACCTTGTATAAGCTCTAAACTTACTGCTGAAACCCCCTCAGTTTATGTTTAATTCTGTTAATATTTAATGTCAATCTTTGTAAATTTATATTTGATTTGAAATAAATTCTGTTTCAACTAAACTCGTTTCCTCTGTGGGGCAAGATAAAACCCGTTCTGCCTCTAAAAGAACCTTTATTTTTAGCTCACCTGAGCGAAACTCAATTGAAGCTTTACTGATCACTTTCCGTCCGTCGTCCATCCGCCGTAAACTTTACATTATCGACTTCTCACAAACAACTGGACCATATTGAACCACATGTGGTGTGCATGTTCGTTCTCATATACCAATTCACGTTTGTTCAAATGAATTTGACACACCCACAGTGGGCACCACAAGAGGAATAACTCTGATAGCACCCATACAGTTTTGTCAAAAATAAAAAAATCTTCTTCTCCAGAACCATCAATTGGAATCTTTCGATATTTGGTATACGACATTTCTAGGAGGGTCTGATTCCAGTTTATTCAAATCAAGTCTCTGGGTTTATATTTGGGCTCCCCATTGGAGCCCAAAGTTTAACTTAGTGCAAAATGGAGACATTTTAAAAATCTTCTGAAGATCCACCAGTCAGAACCTTGCATTTATATTAGGTTTACAACATCTCTGGAGGGGTCACATTCAAGTTTGTACAAACTGAGTCCCTGGGTTCAATTCGGGTGAGCGATTTAAGGCCCCTTGGCGCCTCTTGTTTGCAATGTATGCAATCCCACTGGTGCTTGATATAACACATCAACTCGGGTATTTTAACTGGTACTGATGTTTTAACTATTACCTTGTAATCACGTTTTGTTTAATAAAATCTATTTTTTGAAGTACAATTATCCTGCTTTATTACAGTTTTCGAACTAGAACTGGACTCATGGTTTTACACGTGGGTAACCAGTGTGGAAATATTACCCAGCATGTTGTTTTTTCCTTCATTTTGGGCAATAACTAGTGACTTGTTGCTTCTCGTAGATTTAAGGGTGGGGAGTATAATAGGGAGTGCATGCATGCGGGAGGGGGAGGGGCGGGGGTGTTTATCCAAAGGAATATCTTTACAGTTTGTGGAGCAGCACGAGGCAATGTACCCCACTACGAGAGCTGGAGGCGCGAAGCCAGCCTTACAGGGTCTGGCAGTGTGAGGTCTCCTCCTAAAAACGTTTTGTTTTAAATGGGGAACGCTAAATATGCGATTTCTTGCCGGTTCAATGACGAAACAAGAGTCGCCATATGGTGAGTGCGAAATTCGGAAGATTCGGGGCAGTTTAGTGTTGAAGAGGAATCAACTTCCGAACAATTCAGTAATTGCGATATTCAGTTGAACCCCCTGGATAATCGTTTCCTAAACCTTAGCTGCTCCTTTCCTATTCTTAAACGGAATTTGCTCGTGGTGGACAATTGCAAAGCGGGCTCCACTGAACCCCTTGTATTGATGTCGGTGTCGGTTTTCCTTTAGGTTCCTTAAACAGTGTGACGATGGTTAGTAGTCTAGATATACTGATCATACCTCATTACTCGGACCCTCCTGACCCCAACCCATAGACACTGGCCCGGGGTCGAGACCCCGAACACCCGATCTTGGAGGCCAAATCCGTCAGGCCTCCCCGCCCCGCTCCCCTATTCACTCCAGGCCTAGGCTATTTATAGCCCAATACTTCAACATTTAAGCGTCCCCTTCCCATATCTAAAGCCCTTGCCTTCCCACCCCAAAGCCCGTATAAACGGCCCAAGCTGCTTACAGCCCAACATTGTTGTGACTTTTCTTGTATGTAGGCCTCGTATTGGCTGTCCATCCCGATCAAAACTCTCCCAAGGCGAGCACAAAGCTGAGGGCCCTTAAACTGAGGCGTTTCTATGGGCCCAGAATACTAAGAATGAACAGAGAGTTCCCCCACCCGTTGAAAAAAAAAACTGTATTTCTTTGTTTTGGTGTTTTGGTGTCTCTAAAATAAAATGTTGTCAAGGACATGTACATGTTAATAGATAAGAGGCTACTGTACTAAGGCTCTTAATTTGAAAACTATCTTGTATTTGTTTGTACATGTCAAAGATATAAAGATTAGGATAGCGGAACCTTGTCCTTGTTTAGGTTCGTAACAGGCTTATGATAAAGAACACCTGACCCGTTTCCTTTGTCTGGATATTGCATAGATAAAGGTGATTACGAATGAGAACACCTGGTCTTTGTTCGGGTTTGAAAGAAGATTATGATAGTGTCACGTCGAGTTGTCTAGTTGTGTGAATAGAGGATTAAGTACAAAGCAAAGGCTTTATGATAAAAGTTCTCTTTGTTCAGATAGATAAACGGATTAAGATAGAGAACACCTGGCCATTTTTAGGTTTGTAAGAAGATTATGGTATGAACCATCTGGCATGTTTACACAGCTGTTTGATTATGTCATCGATAAGATAGTGCCACGTGCCATGTTTGTAATAACCCAGTAAGATTGCGGTTTTATCTGATTGGTCAAAACAGGTATCCAATGATAGCATGGCGGTGTCTGATAGGCCAAGCAGTTGTCTAATCAGATCATAGCATACGTCTGTATTTGGTACATGACCATTGGATAAGAGTGGTGTCAACCAACCACATCATCACTTCTGACTTCAAAGTGTGAACACCTAGACTACCATGGAGCTACCTGCTAGACTTGAGAAGACCATTTCAGCTCTGGGCATCTCATGCCCTATCTCCTGGACTGTCCAGGAAATAGGTATGAGTGTCTATCTGAAACTGGAATTCGAAGTAGAGAAATCCGATACACCACCCTCTTCGGGGAGAGGTAGTACCTTTGGAGAGAGGATCTCCTCTCCCACTGGTCCTCACCCGAAGGGGCACAGAGACCCTGAAAAGAGAGAACAGAAGAAGAAAAAGAAGAAGAGTCCATCAACCAAGCGCAGGGACGCCCGGCGCTTGGAGGCCTTCTGGAATAGGAAGAAAGAGTTGAGTGAGAGGATGGAGATCCTGGAGGCAGTCGCCAGTTCCCCTCCTTGTCCCACTGGTGCACCCAATCAACTGCCGGCTCCTGGGCCGGTACAGTTGGATGAGGAACGTCCAGTGGAGACTGAGGAGGAACTGGAAGTTACATTTTCACCGCCCCCCCACCCCTCACTCCCCTCTTCCTTCACTACCGGATAGCCCGGGAGTGGAAATCGCAACCGAGCAGGCACCTCAATCCTCAGCCACCACCTACATCCACTGGGAATCTGTAAACAGAAACGTAACGGAAGCCAAAAGATTGATAGCAGAGTGCAAAGAATACAGGACAGAATCTCAGACAATACCCAACGCAGCATCTGCAGCACTCCAAAACATTAATCAACCATCATCGTCATCGCCATCCACATCTCCATGCCAACCACCTCCTAAGAAGAAGAGCCATGAGAAGCCCAAGCGAAGATAAGCCTCCTCCCGCCTCCTTTTCCTCCTCTACCACGCCTTGAAATGATACAAAAACATACAGCTAACGAAGGTCGAAAGGAGCTTGCTTCCCATACCGTCCCTGCGCGCCTTCGGCGCTCGAAACCATTCATTCGGAAAAAGAGTGCTGTAAGATAATCCCACGAAGGCATTATCAGATTGGCCAAAACAATTATTCAATCAGCTCATGCCAGCAGGATTTTCTACATGGCCAATAGATAAGTGAACTGTGGTGGTGTGACAATAAAAGGTAATCGAGACTCTAAATTTTTATCGTTCTTTCAAAATAAATTTCACAGGCAGATAAAATAGTATTAGGTGAGTTATTCCCTTTATTCAAAATGCAAACATCTGTCAAAGCCCTGTAAAAACCGAGAATCCATTTCTAGTGTTTAGTTGTAGAATCCCTTTTCTCGAACCTCATTTCACGGAACCCCATTTTTTTGCATCCCCCACCACCACCACAACCACCACCAGAATCTAATTGGGGTGCTAAATTGGGTGCTTGACCTAAAATGGGGTGCTGAAGGAGGTGCTTGTTCTGCAATAAGGTGTTAAAATGGGCACCAAAGGCAAGCCTGTTCTAGGATTGGGTGCCAAAAGAGATTCCAGGGAACATGAGTTGTCATAGGTATCCCAAAATACCCGTATGTGATTACGTGTGCATCGGCTTTAAAGCACATTGTGCACTTATACTTAATCACATACGGGTATTTGGGAATATAATCACCACCATAATTGATAGTACCATCGCAAACACTACCCTCTAGTAGTACCATCATAACCCCCGCCACTAAGGATATCATCACAACCACTAGTGATACCATTACCGCAACCAATGGTAGTGCCACCATGACCGACACCACTAGTTGTGCCATCGCCACCATTACCAGTTATACCACCACTACCACCATTTGTACAAACACCACTATCACCACTAACACAAATAATTGTACCACCCCAGCCAGTAGTACTACTACCACCAATAGTGGTACAACTACCAATACCACTCCTGCTAGCTTGTTAGAACAATATGCTTAACTTGTTTAAACGCGTAAGTAACTTGTTCAAACAAGTTAGCTACGTTGTTTAAACAAGTTACTTATGTAGTTTAAACAAGGTAGCAACTTGTTTATTCAAATTAGCTGACTTGTACAATCAAGTTAGTAACTTGTTCAAAGAAGTTAGCTAACTGACCAATCACAGATACCAGTTTATTATTTTAGCTTTCCCATTCGTTATTACTCTATTCACAATTGATAGAGCAAAGATGGGAGTGTTTGGGCATTGTGTACACTTATTGCTAGCCTGTGATAACAGCAGGCTTCCGTGGAAAACACAAATTAAGTATAATAGGTGCCTGGGCTATCATTAGCGTGGGTTTCGTTTGGAGGAATTATGTGCCTGTACGACAAAGATTATGTGACACTGTTACACTAATCGCGAATGGCCAGTGCATGTCCAAAAAACCGAATTGACACCCAACTGTACACATGAGCTCCAAAACGTCCACATTCCAGACTTTTCCTTGAGAAGTACAGAGGCTATAATTTGGGCGCCTGGTGCACTCCAAAACAACTGAAAATACTTTTCTACAAACCTGACTAACTGACATGTAGAGCTACGCGCTATCCAACCCCAATGAGTGCTATCAACGATAAGGGTCTGTGAAAGGTTAGGGTTATTTTGGAGTCATTGTTGGGTCGTAGTTTGATATTTTCAATTGAGCTTCAACAACAGTTTAAACAAAATGAGTCATATCGTGTCGGGCAATTTTGCGGAGGTAGGATGAGCCGAACAAACAGGAAAGATGTGCCCAGTGGCGGCAAGCTATCGTGAAGCTTTACTAGCCCGACAAAAGCATGCCGCTTTTCAGTGGTTGAAGACGAGTACGCCATCTACGTGTTGTACCACTCATTACCCAACGTCACTGTAACCCAGCCTGGCCAGTTGAGTATCTCACCGAAGGACACAACGCAGATGACGAATCGCAGGATCAAACCGTTCCTTTATGGTATTTATTTTGTTTGTTGGTGTTCAAGGTCACATTTCTGCATACTGACTAATCGTGACCACCACGTGGAGATAAAGTCAAGGTTAGTCAACCGATTATACTCAGGGGTTGTTCATTTTAGAGGACTTCCACCCCAAGTAACCTTGTTTTAAAATGCTAGCAACTTTTTATGCCCCCGACTGATCTAGTCGGGGGGGGGGGGGAGGGGGGGTATCTAGTGGAGAGCTTCGTCCCTTCGATCGTACGTTACGTATGTTCGTTACACAAATATTTCTGTCCAACATATATGCCGCTCCAGCACTGTCATTATTTGTCGGATTCAAATAAATTTTGCTATGCTTGTACCTCAACATGGGGGAACAGCAGAATTAATAATTTTGCCGAAGGATTTACTGAGTTATTTGCCCTTGTTTAACTTAGGGGATTATTATTGAAAAATGTGTCCGTCCAACATATTTGCTGCTGTGGCACTGTCATTATTTGTTGAACTCAAATAATGTTTGCCATGCTTATACCTCAATATGGGGGAACGGATCCTGAAACAGAATTAACATCTTCGCATAAACATTTACATAGTTATTTGCCCTTGTTTAACTTAGGAGATGATTGCAAAATATGTCCGTCCAACATATTTGCTGTCATCATATGTTGGATTTAAATAATTATTTCCCCGAAAAATAATTTCACAGGAATGTAGTCGTGGCGTCGTCTGTCTGTCAGTCAGTACATGTCCAACATACATGCCGCTCCAGCACTGTCATTATTTGTCGGATTCAAATAAATTTTGCTATGCTTGTACCTCAACATGGGGGAACGGATCCTACAGCAGAATTAATAATTTTGCCGAAGGATTTACTGAGTTATTTGCCCTTGTTTAACTTAGGGGATTATTATTGAAAAATGTGTCCGTCCAACATATTTGCTGCTGTGGCACTGTCATTATTTGTTGAATTCAAATAATGTTTGCCATGCTTATACCTCAATATGGGGGAACGGATCCTGAAACAGAATTAACATCTTCGCATAAACATTTACATAGTTATTTGCCCTTGTTTAACTTAGGAGATGATTGCAAAATGTGTCCGTCCAACATATTTGCTGCCATCATATGTTGGATTTAAATAATTATTTCCCCGAAAAATAATTTCGGGGGAATGTAGTCGTGGCGTCGTCTATCTGTCAGTCAGTACGTCCGAGCTAACGAAATGGGTTTAAGTGTTTAGTCGTAAGTACGGAAGGGGTTTATGTCTGCCCCGGCTGTTTTTAGGTTTATGTGGCTATTTTTGGCTTATGTGACTCATTTTCAAGTACAGGTGGGGGTTATGTGTCTTTTTTTCACCTTTAGTCACATAGTGCACATTTATGATTCGAGGGGGGAGGGGAGGTAGGGGTTAGGGTCAGTAGTAGGGTAGGGTCAGGGTTAGCTACCACCCGAAAAAGGTCCTAAAAATAACTTTTTTGACTATTTGGACATGTTTTTTAGAATAAACACATAAATTTAAACACATAAACTCAATTCCGTCTGTCCGTCCGTCTGTAGACGGAATTCGTGTCCGGCTCAGAACTGTTTTATCTTTTGTCCTAGGCTTATGGTATTTGGCATGTGGGTGTATCACCATGAGATTATGTGTCGCGTATCATCAGGACCCACATATAACACTGACCTTTGACCTCAAGGTCAAATTACTGATTTTTTGGCAAGTAAGAGGTTTAAAATTCTGCTAGACCGTATTATTAGTTATAGTATCACAGCATTACAGTATCGAGGCATTACAGTATCAAGGAATTAACTCGGGAGAATTAACCACCCTTGGCGGCCCCCTCTAGTTCTTTTTAGGTTACAGCTACTTTTATAAATTCGGCGTTTGATACACTTGGCATTTTGGGAGGGGGCAAATGCCAAGATTCGCGTTGCTCTTGTTTTAACCAGTTAGTATTAGAAGAGGTGGCGGTTCTTCGATGTCGTACAAAACAATGCAGATATCTTCTGTCAACTGTATAGTCGACACCCAGCATCCTGCACAGGTCAGACAGATTCAAGTCGGCACCAGGCGACATCCGGTTTTGAAGGCTGAAGATTGGTAAAAAGTTTGAAACTAAAAAAGAACTATTTTCCATTAATTTTCTCCAGTTGTGAAAAAAAAAAAAATAACCACTTTTGATAAAAAAAATTTCCAGTTTTGAAAAAATAACCAGTTTTGAAAAAAAAATAACCAGTTTTGAAAAAAAAGTTCCAGTTTTGAAAAAACGATAATTTATTTCAAAAGTGGTAATTTTTTTTTCAAATGTGTTTAGAATTTGTTTTTCAAAAGTGGTAAATTTATTTTCAAAAGCTGTTTTTTTTTTTTTAAAAACGGTGATTTTTTTTTTCAAAACTGGTGATTTTTTTAATTTTTTTTAGATTTTTTCAAAAGCTGTTTTTTTTCAAAACTGGTTTCTACAAGCCTTTTTACAAGTTGTTGTGTAGTTTTCGCGTTTTTACACAGTAGTAAACCACTGTGGTAGTTAAGATAATGTGGACTAAAAGTTACAACGTACCTCTCATCCATTCAAAAAGCAGTATTTCATTTTATTTGGAAATAATGGTCGTTATTGGTCGATATTACATTGCGTAATGTAGGTATATATGTTGCTTTCTTCTTCTAGGTTGCCCCAAAGGGGCTCGGACAGGTACAGACTATGGCATGTGGTTCCTTTTCAATAGAGCACAGCCAGAAGGCAGCAGTTATAGCTTATCAAGTAAGTCAATTGCGTTTTTTTGTGTTTGAAAGTTAGTGGCGAGTTTTAGCCGACTTGAGGAAGTGGTTGAGTGAAGATGTGTGCTGGTCTCGCATGCTAATGATTTCGGGTTCGAGTTTCCGAAAAAGGCAAACTCTTACTTTCTACACAGGTGGTGGGGTTCGTGCCATCAGAAAGTTATTAGCAACAGGACGGCCGCGGTGGACTGGTCACTTTCCTTGGGTGGGCAGTATTCCATATTTCACGCAATACTTCCAAACACTAATTATAGGAATAATCATCAAAAGTTTAATTAATGAAGCACCGGGTACAACCTGGAGCTTCATTAATTAAAATGTTGATGATTATGATTTTTACTCCCTGGTAAACGCATGCGTGGTCATCACTGCGCATGCGCGGAATACGACCAGCATACAGCGACTGTACTATACTAGACCACCGATTCCCATTAACCCTTTACCTAACGAATCGCCCGCATCCGCCCGCGTAATATGCAAATTCAGCAGTTGAAAAAATATTATTTTTCAAAAATTTCAACAAAACCATATCATGTGACCTCTCGTTGGAACGAGCTCGTCGAGTTCCAACGAAGGGTCACATGAAATGGTTTTGTTGAAATTTTTTGAAAAATTAAAAAAAATGATATTTAAAATAATAAATTTTGATATCGTCTGCGTTGGGTAAAGGGATATAACGAGTAAAAGAGTCAATCGAGCAGTGACTGGAACGAGCCATGTATGCTCTGGCGACTCAAACTTTATCGCGCAAATGAACTATCGACTATATGGCATATAGTGTCAGTTATTTTCACATTAGATAAACGTGAAGCTCAAGCTAAACTGGCAATTAACTGACACACGGTGTTGACGCTGGCCTGAATTGTTTTGGCGGCAAGTTGAATTTTTGTTGGGTGCCAAATCATTTTTTTGGTGCCAAATGGGATCTGATCGTGAATGGGAAAAAATTACCCATGTATCGTCTTTTGAGTGCAACAAGGTGCCATCTGCAATGCTAAAGTATTGCAGATGGCGCCTTGTTGCTCTCAAAGTACGATATTTTAATTTTGTATTACCTGGCTCTTTTAAGTATTTTAGTTGCAAAAAACACAAATGGTAGAAAATATAATAAATGAAATTAATTAATTAATTAATTAATGTAAAGGCTATTATTAACGTTTACAATATAATTTGATGATTATTAATTACTCACTGTTTATTCACTCCAAATAAACTTGTAGTAAATAATTTATTTTCTCCCTTTATCAGCATTAAACGCGAGTCTGACTAGTTAAGTGGAACAAATATCAATAATGCCGGACATTCTAAAACATGCAGGTAATAAGAGCTCACGCTGTTTTACCCGTTTGTTCCACGAGAAACATCCAGTTGCTAAGAATAATCTTTGACCTTTCCCAATAGAATTGTTATGCTATCTCCAACTAATATTCGTACTACAGTTAATAATACCAGTAAAAATTTACAAACACTTGCGAGTGCTCGCAAATAGCTAGATCAGAAATTACGTGAAAATGCTATTCCATAATTTCCAGTTCCACCCATACTGGTCCACACTTCACGGACATTGTCTTATTTTTGTCAACATAATAGGGCGTAAAACTTCAGTGACTGATAACTTTTCTGGAGTTTCTGATGGTTAACATTAAAAATGTTCATTGTTATTAAAAGTGCACTAAATTTCACATGCGCCCGATAATCCTTCGGCTTCAAATCCGAGCCGAGGTCGCAAATTCACTCGAGTGATACACAAATTGCAATGTCACAATGCCACCATCGCTTTCGTCCTCCAGCAAAGGCTTTGAATTTGACAGTATAGTTTTAAATAACAAAAATACATTTCCTGACATGAAATTGACACACGACATAGAGTCGTACACGTCTAAAATGTTGCAAAGTTTATTCCATGGCAATAAGAATTATATGACAGACATTGGAACGCTGAATATACATCGATTCAAATTCGTGTAATTAACGAACTGGCCCAGTTCCATAAATAGACTCAATCTATTTTAAAATACATTTGCTGACATGAAATTGACACACGACATAGAGTCGTAGAAGTCTAAAATGTTGCAAAGTTTATTCCATGGCAATAAGAATTATATGATAGACATTGGAACGCTGAATATACACCGATTCAAATTCGCGTAATTAACGAACTGGCCCAGTTCCATAAATAGACTCAATCTATTTTCGCTCCCGTGAATGTCTGTATCTGTATCTGTATTGGTACGTCACAGGATCCCTTCTGGGCTTTAACGTGACGGAATGAGAGAGCGCCTTAAGATGGTTTCAGATGTTGTCCGGATAGCGCGGATCTGAATGCTTCCGGTGTGGTTTTTTGGACTATATTGTCCTCCAGCTGATTCCAATCAACAGCAGTTCATACAAAGAACGAATGTCTGTATTATTCCGACTTAGTTGATGGAATTACTACTGCTTTGCTGTTGTTACGTGCCGATGCTGTCACGATATTTTTGGATATGCAGTCATCGAATTTCTTTGCTCTTATATGTCTTTTTTGTTTGTGTTGTGTTACGAATTCGACAGGGTTTATGGCTGGTATCCACCCCTCAACCACTTTGTAGAAGACGATTAGGCGATGTATCTGTCTCCTAGACTGTAGAGGTGGAAGGTCCAGGCTGTTTAGCATTTTTGTCATACATCCTTCGTCTCTTGAGTGGTAGTCTTTCGTGATAAATCTTGCTCCTCTTCTTTGTATTCTTTCTAACTTTGTAGTTTCGTCTTTTGTATAAGGGTCCCGAATAATGGCTCCGTATTCCATAATCGAACGAATGAGGGCAATATAGGCTGTTTTTCTGCATTCTTTAGGACAATGCATTCTCTAGGACAATATATTTGTAGTCCTAGGTATGGATTTGATGGTACTTGTTCGAGAATGTGGCCATTTAATGTGTAGAAACGATGCTTTTTCTTTTTGAGGCTGAGGATGTAACATTTTTGGCAATGAACCGCATGCGCCAGTCTGTTGCCCATTTGTCCAGGCATTCCAGGTCTTTTTGTAAGATGGAATGATCGCTTTAGATGTTGATTGTGCGATATAACAAACAGTCGTCTGCGAACAGTCTGACTGATGATTTTACTGTGTTGGGTAGGTCGTTGATATGACATAAAAAAGCAAGGGTCCTAGGACTGTCCCTTGTGGTACTCCTGACTCTATTTCTGCTTCGTCCGACAGTTCCCTTCTTGTGCTACTCGCATTTTCCTTTCCGTTAGGAATGATCTGAGCCATGCTTGTAGAGGACCTCTGATACCATATTGTTCTAGTTTATAGAGGAGTCTGTCATGTGGAACTGTGTCAAAGGCTTTCGAGAAGTCGAGGATGGCTATATCGAATTGTTTTCCTCAGTCAAACGATTGGAGCATATCATGGATGGTGACCACTAGCTGAGTTTCACAGGAGTAACCCGATCTGAACCCGTAATTCAGTGATGTTAGAACTTGATGTTTATCCAGGTGATTCAGCATATGTCTGCAAATGATGTGTTCAAGTAGCTTGCACGGTACAGATGTCGTGACAGCGTTTGTTTTTGTTCATCTTTTCATAGCATCGTCTCAATGTGTAATGAATTAAACTCATCTGATTTTTTGGAAGGTAAATATGAATTCAGGAGAAAAAAATCATTCTCTAATTTTCTTCACTGAAGGGCGAGAAAACTGATAGAAGAACATCTGCCTATTTTGTCTTTTCGCTACTTGGTGGCATGTACGCCAATCCGATTCGATTGCTTCCCAATCTGAGGCTCAGTGCGGAACTTCAGCTTTGTCGTCTGATGCTACATTTGGGATAGTTTGTGGTATTTATTGAAACACGCGTTATTTCCATGAAAAGAGAGGGGACAAAATCGTTATATTGTACAACGCCCAGGGTACATTGAGATTTAATACCTGGATGCCTCTTTTCAACTCTTCGGCTTGCATCTCAAGTATTAAATCTCTATATACCTTGGGTGTTGCACGAGATATCTTATACTCTTCACGAAAAATCAAAAAAGATTAAGAAACATAAAAAAAATATTAAGTAATAAAGAAATGTTTTGATAATAATCAGATTAAATTGATAAACTGTTAATTCAGTTAATCTATACAAAAGAACAATGATTATACCTTTGCGACCTAACCAATTTTTATTTTTGGTGACAAACATTTTGGTGCCAAATATTGCATTTTTGGTGTCAAACGAAATTTTTTTTAGTGCTATTGGCACCATTAGCACACGACAGCGGAACACTGCTGACACCGTATATATAGAGAATATCTAGTGTTTTTGAGTGGATACCGAAAATTCTCTCATGAGTGACCGAGACAAGTGTTTATTTTTCGCGAGCGCATGCGCGAGGGAAAATGACCATTTGTCTCGGTCACAAGTGAGATAATTTTCGGTATCCACTCAAAAACTTTAGATTTTCTTTTTATTATACGCTTTTACAAGAATCTGATAATTCCACTCGTTTCAACCTTGAAGTGGTGCATGAAAGTAAACAGCGCATTGAATCTTTGATACCCAGAAGTGATTTGGTCGATACTCGGAACAGATAGAGTCTTGGAATCTGATTTAGCTGGAGGGTTTCTAGTCCAAACGTGGCCTGAAAGTCCGTAATATAAGTTTTTGGTTTGGTACGTCCTGTGAAAGGACGAACCAAACTAAAAACTTATATTACGGACTTTGAGGCCATGTTTGGACTAGTTGGTTTAATGCAGCAATTCAATGTGAATACGTGTTGAGTTATTGCTGGAAATGATCGGTATCCAAACAAAAACACTAGATTTACTTTACATTATACGTTTTTAGAACAAATTGGTCATTTCCCGTGATAATTTGACTCGTATTCACCTTGAAGTGATGCTTTAAAAGCCGCCATTTTGATTGATACCGTGAAAGAGAAAATGTCTATATCTTCACAGTGGGGGATACGATTTCTGTCTTTCCCCAGTTTCTTCGATAATCTATCGTTTAGCGTATAATAAAACATATTAGGTCACTAACAAACTTTGTAACGAATATATATATTCCCCATTAATTTTTCTATGTAACTGAACTGGCATCATCGACAAATGGGGGCGGAAATATGGGCGCACTTTGAGGTCATTTTTTCGAAGCATCTGTCTCACTGATAGATTGCTGGAACGTCAGCGAAAAACGAAAAACGTCTGACTCAAATTGCCACCCCCATCCCCGGATGGCGTGAAGTCAATCAAAGCGATAACTCCTTCCAATCCACGACGTTTGTGACCTGACATTTGTTGCGCCACTGCGTCACAGCTTTCACGTCATCAAACGTCATGGCGTCACCTTGCACGAAAACTAATAACACTGTATCAACTTTCCAATCTCAGTACTTGTTTTTTTTTGTCAACAAGGGAGCGCGGTGGCTCAGTTTTTTTGCGCAGACATCAAAGTGTATTCTTTAACCCTTTGAACCCGAGCGGCCGCATTTGCGGCCCAGAAGCATGATACGTCATAATTTCTTTAAGAAGGGTGGCTGCTAAGTGAATGTGTGGGGTAGAGCAATTAATATTTTCAACGTGCAGCCCCACGGCTGCACGTAGGAAGTTTTAAATGGTCTACCCCCAAATAATGAATATGAACTCTTACACTTGCTGTCATTGATCGGATCTGGAAGATACCACCAGGGTTCAAAGGGTTAAAGTGTAATCAGAGATTTCGAGGGGTCGGAAACCGAAAACGATTTTTATTGAACATTATTTATATCAACCTCCCGCTTCCCCGGCTATAAGAAAGGAACTGTGGGGATACTTTTATATATGTTAACAATGAGCGTTCCAGCAATCCAGTTGTATAGAGATCAGTGATATACCCCCACCCTCACACACACATTTGATTAATAAAAACAATACCCACGAAGAGTTGTTAATCAACATTTATGTTTTTATTATTATGTACACCTTCGCCTATCACAAATAGCATACGGCACTTTCCAAAACAGTTATGATAAACTGAAAGAGAACTCATATTTCGTCCTCATAAACATAGCATATGGCCCCTCAATGGGACGAGGTCCTTCCAATGAGGGGTCATAAACTAATTTTTGAGGCACAAAGTGAAAATAATAATTAGTCCCCCCCCACCCACCATCCCCCCCCCCCCCCACACACACACGCTTTTATTTTAGTTATGTCGCCAATGATTGCGATAAATAATAAATGATAGTATTCTTACCTATTTATCGTCACCTGTGTGGTAGATGTAAAAGCGAAGTGGGGATCGCTCTGAATATTAGACGGGAATAGACTGAACAAACTAGGTATGATATATGCACATCTTTCACTTGCCATCTTTAATCCAATGAAATTCTCAGAAAGCGAGGCGATTATCGTTTGCTGACATTTTGAAACATCAATGAACAAAGGGGAGACCACTCCGGCTGTTAGCCGTGTACTGATTTCGACTCCTGCTCATGCATGTTTAAAATGTATTCAGAGCTTGCATATTAAAACAAAAAAAAATTCAGAAACGTTTGGGAGGAAAGACAAACATTTCTATCGGGTCGGTCATGAAGTTGCTTTCCACAGTAAAAAGCTCATTACGACAAATATCGTTCACAACTTATCTAATACAAAAATGACGTCAGAAGTCAATGTCGACATTGTAACGTTGTGAGTGAGTTGGTTTTGGAAGGAGAATTGAATTAATCTGTTCTTATTTTTCATCAGCTGTCAACCTTATATAAATAACAGATGGCAATTGCTGAAAACATTTCTGTATAACTACATATTTGCATTCTTTTGCCTCGAAAACATAGCTTATGGCCCCTCATTGGAACGGGCTGTACGAGCCCGTTCCAATGAGAGGCTATAAGATATGTTTTGAGACAAAAATTGAAAAAAATAATACAATTTTCTTGGAAGTTTTTTGTGAACAGAGCAAGCCAATTTTAGTCGTAGTGTAAGGTAAAATGTTACACTATAATGTGATTATTTATTTATGTATTGGTGTTTAAGGTCACATACTTATGCACAATGGCTAATCATGACCGTGACAGTTTTACAGGTGGAAGAAGCCGGAGACGCCGGCCTCGACGTTGTTTAACTTCGGTGATCTGACGAGAACCGGTTACCACAACGCCACCGCGCCCACACACTATAATGTGATAAAAAGAATATCAGATTCGTTACGATTGGACATGGAATTTGTGAACCTTAGCTCAAGTCGATTTTAGTAAACTTGAAACAGAAATTTCATTTGAAATCGAAAAAATGCTCTTTAAAAGTGAGATTATCAAATTCCAAAATAATTATATGTAGGTCTCAACATATCTTATTTATGATAGAGAATACAAGTGTACTAAGAGTGTATCCTAAACTAGGAATAAGAAGTAATTCCACAAGACAATTTTCGCCAAATTATTTCTGTTCACATTCCCCTTACACACAGAATGTCACACACGTGTGAATGGGTTAATCGACATGGCACGCGTGCCAGCGCGGACGGATAGAACGAGAGACCGCATTCACACGCGTGTGTCGTTCTGTGTTTATTACACGCCTTCACGTCTTTCAAACAATTATTAGAAGGACACTCGGCAATTCATTTGACAACTATTAACACAGACAACACATTTTATCGCCAATCAAATTTGCGAGGGGAACCCGTATTACTATTTCGTCTCCTGAGTTCCAATGTGTTCTATGTGCCTACTGGCACATAGAACACATTGGGATTCGGGGGACGATTTTCAGCTATCGTTGGCGTTTCAAATTGAAATTGCGTTGCAGGATTTGTAGAAAATTCCAGTGAAATTTCGTTTCTATTTAAAAATAATCCGTCAACGATTTCCGTTCCGCACATATGTGCGGAACAGATTTTTATTTTCCGCACTGTTTAGTGTTGCTGTAGACGGAGATTTCATAGAACAGGCGTGTAATAAAATTGTTTATCAGCAGACAATTGATGTCCTTATAACAGGATTAGGGGCACTATTTAAACAAAGAACACCGCGAGCCAACGCGCCATTGCTAAAAGTCGTTTGGTGCTCTAGCAACTCCCTCTTCTCTTGCGTTTCGTGTACTGCAAGTTTATTTATTTTATTTATTGGGGTGTAACGACACTTTCAACAGCCAGGATCATCTCATGTCAGAGCATAATGTACTGCAGATATGCCTCTCGGATGCTAATGTTTTTACTGGATTAGCTAATAAGAATTTGGAGGGATGTTCACCACACAGTTGTGGAATATTTTGCATTCTGTATATTTAATTTGCCGGTTGAAATAATGTGTATTTATCATCTAATGTGGTTACACAATTTACATTCCGAACGGTTTTATTTTACTTCTCTTTGCTGCGGAGAAAGAAAAGAGATGGCAAGCCTCCAACAGAGGAAGAACTGCAGTCTTGTGTAATGAATAAAGAGCCTGGATCGCCTAATCTGACAATTTTGTCTTTCAAAGGTGGACTTCATTGAAGGACTATGGGTAAGATCATTCCAGCTTCATCGTTAACCCTTTTACCGCCACGCCCACTTTATCCATATATGGATGACCTCTATATACGCCTCTATGCGAGAAAGTTTAATAAAATATCTGACACACTTGAAACTCTATCGTCTGAATAATGATTGGAAAGGGTTCTCTGAGCCCTTTTCAATAATTAATCAGATGGTTTGTTTGATCCGCGCATACCAGAACGGACAGACAATCATAATAAAATAGGTGACAATAGTCGTTTTTGCCAGCGAAAATGTTGAAGACAACCCCAGATTTCGTTAATTGATATGATCATGTTTCATAAAGGTGAACAAAAGTGTTATTAACAACAGTTTGTAAAAGAGAGATGTGGTATTCTGATGAGTTGACAAGACCAGATTGACCAATTCAAATACAACGCCTACAGCGACGTGTTTAATCTAACCGACCTCGTCTGGTCAACGATATGGAATATAACACAGATTAATGCTTTGTTTATTTTATAAGAATGGTTATTTAACGGACGTGACAACCGTTACTCATTCCCAGTTTCTTATTCGACATTCTTTATCAGTTGATATTATCGGTTCACAACGAATGTCGATTAAGGAACTGGGATTAAGTAGCGGTAACGAATCTCGAATAAGAAACTTGGAATAAGTACCGGTTGTCATGTCCCTGGTTGTTTATTAGATATGACTTTCCCAAACCTGCCAGTTACCAAGATCGGTTGATATGACCTCAATCTAAGTTGATATAAGGTCGATCTCGGCCTATATGAACCAAGCTAGAGTTGTCCTCATGGATGCGTTGCTAGATGCAGCCATTTTTGTTTACGGCGAAATCCTTCGCCGTTATTACAGTACGACCGCCGTTGACTGGTCACTTTCCACGAGTGGGCAATATTTACAGGAACGCAATAATATTAAAATCCAAACACTAGTTATAGGACTAATCATCAATAATTTAATTAATGAAGCACCGGATACAACTCTGTGCTTCATTAATTAAAATGTTGCGGATGATGATTTTTATTACCTGGTAAACGCATGCGTAGACATCACTGTCCACGCGTAAATTACGACCAGACCACGACGACTGTACTATTGTCGAAAGCAATCAACTAGTAAAATTGGCGTTACAAGGCAAAGGGGGGGGGGGGGGGGGGTAATTTTTGTGTGGCGAGGAATTAACGATGGCAATGAGTAAGGAACAGGTGGATAAAAAGAAAAAGGAAGAGAGTTACATTACCAACTGAACGGGTTAACAAAGCACTTTAAAAAGTTCAAAAAATCTCTTTTAATCTGTTGAGTAAACTGTAAAAAAATGTACGCTTCAGCATAAAAAACTCGATAGAATCGTAAAAACCACAAAGAACTTTTGGGACTACAAGTAATATTTTCTGTGCATTTTCCAAATATTTTATGTTAAATCAATAAATAAGATACCTTGAAAATATTTTTGGTACTTAAATTTTCTTAATTTTGTTTTAATTCAAATTTTGAAAATTTGAAGCGAGTGGAAATGCATCAAAATAGTAATGGCGGCTACTCACCCGAGAAACATAACTCGACGTACTGCTTGACGGCCAGATATATCTCGTCATACCGCGCTATGTTGCTAAGCAATTTTGACTCGAAGGAAAGCTAGAGTCAACGGTTTCAAACCCATATCATGCCTGTCATGAACGAGGCTCTCGATCTGCGAAGACTTTAGAAACGACCGTTTTGCCAACGCAAAATATAAACTACAGCGCCATTTGCAATGAACGCTCTCCACAAACATTTCATGATTTATTTGGGGGATGTGACAACCGTTACTTATTCCCGGTTCCTTATTCGACATTCGTTATCAACCGATTGTCGATTGATCACGAATGTCGAATAAGGAACCGGGAATAAGTAACGGTTTACACGTCACCAATTTATTTTTTGTTTACATTTTAGGTGTCGTATTCAATAATTTTTTGCGCTGAAAACTCGGGATAAACATTCATCAATTTTTGTTTTCTTAAAATTTCAATTGTGGTATTCAACCATTAAATGCACACTGTCATATAGTGGTGAAATTTAATTATTACAACAGTCAGTCAAACAGTGTTGTCATATTCTGTCTAGTTAACGAACCGACCAGCTGGATCAAACAAGACACCGTAGGCTTGTCTTTTGATCTAGCTGATCTTCTCTCGTCAACTCGACGGAATACGACCACCCAGATCAATTCATGTTGTAATGAATGATGGAAAAACTGGCACAGGAAAATACAGTAGAGCCGCCGTGGACTGGTCGTAATCCACGGGTGGACAGTGATGTCCACGCATGCGTTTACCAGGTAATAAAACTTTATCGTCCGCCAAATTTTTATTAATGAAGCACCGAGTTGTACATTAATTAAATTTTGAAAATATAATTATCCCCTCCAGCAGTCACTGATGATAAACTGTTCTTACCTTATTTAAAATGCATACATCCTTCGCCATACAGTACATTGGCCGTGGACTAGACGTAATCTACGAGTTGGCAGTGATGTCCTCGCACGCCTTTACCAGGTCATAAAAAAATCATCAGCAGCAAAATTTTAATTAATGAAGCACCGGGTTGTACCCGGTGCTTCACTAATTAAATTTTTGATAATTATTCCTATAATTAGTGTGTGGAATCTAATATTACTACGTCCGTGAAAATAGTGTCCACCCGTGGAAAGTGACAGTCCACGGCGGTCGTACTGTAGGCGTAGGAGCCTTAGAGGAGCCAAGAGTGCTAAAACTTTGAGATGACAGAATCTTTCTGGTAATTGTCTCAAAATCTCAGCAAAAGTCGTGGACAAACTCGAGAACTCACTAAGTTTTTCAGGTGATTTTTAATTGTCCGGTACAAATTGAAGACTATATTGCCAACTAGTTTCTGCAGTACAGAAATTTCGGACTGAAGTGCATGAAATTTAATTTTTCCTCTAATGATGAACTCCCGTGGATTTGTTGTGGGACTTCAGTGCTGACAGAATCTGGTTCTGTCAAGTTTAAACCCGGACAGTAAGTCCATTAGATCATTTTTTGTGGTATGCTCTCCACAAAACAGCGTACCACAACGAAAATTAACTAATGAACTTCGAGTTCACGAATGGCCACCAATCATAATACTTTCCGGCAGATGGGACCCCCCATCCTAACATTTTTTAGCCCTTAAGCCAACGTGCACTTTGTATAGAAATATAAACAGTCGAAACAGTTCGTTTTCCATTAAACATGTTTATTTTCTGAGGTTTCGTCTTTATTATTGAAGAAACCTCAGTTTGAATTTTGTTGATCAGCTTCAGTTTGAGAATTCTCAATCTTCTTACTGGTCGAATTTTCACCTATGAGCGATGTTTCTTCTTCAACCTGAAAAATATAAAAAAAAAGAATTGTCCTTTTTATATCATTCTTCCCACCTATGCGTCATAGTTTGTTTATACGCAAATCATTAAAAATCCACAGGTTCGGCATTTCATGTTGATATGTGACTATTGGGAGATCAAACTCAGAAAACTGAATAACACAAGATATCCGTACAAATATAATTACAAAACCACATCGTTTATTGAGTACATCGAAGCCTAAAACAAAGAGAACGTGAGTTATGAATTTTTCAGTGGATGAAATACACTTTACCCCTTGAACTCGTAAGACGATTTTTCGGTCCAAGGTTTAATTTCGTCCCATTTTTTGTCTCATTATAAGAGATCTGTTTTTACAAAGTGCAACTACGTGGACGAGAAAAACGTTGCAAAATGTAATAAGTATTACAAAATGCAACTACATGGACGGGAAAAAACGTTGCAAAATGTAATAAACTTTTTTTTTCAAGCGAACAATCGGAAACTAATCCAAGTTGCTTTTCAAATATTAAAATAAATTTGTGTCTCTTTGATTCTACGACTGTCTTGTGGTATATTATCAACACTTCTCCGTATATCTGAGCGGGATTCGTAGATTTTCGAACTTTTATTACAAAATGCAACTCCATGGACAGGAAAAACGTTGCATAATGTAATAAATGTTACAACATGCAACTACGTGGACTGGAAAATCGTTGCAAAAAGTAATAATTGTTACAAAATGCAGCCAAATTGATTCGACAAGAGTTGCATTATGTCATAAACTTTTTTTCCAATGGAATTATCTGAAAAGTATTCATCTGCTTAATTCGCTTACATCTTCCCTTGCCATGTGTCAATCGGCAATATATTAAACCCTCCATTACCGTTTCCATTGATTTTGCAAATCTTTATTTTTCTGCTACCAGAAGTATAATGTTGCTGAAAAGACAACGAGGTTCTTGCATAATTGGCGGATTATTCTCGTCCATTGCGAAAATACACGTTGACCATTTTGATATTTCTACATATGAATACATGTACCATAGGACTGCACTGCAAGGTGGACTAGTCTGTACATACTTTGCTGATGCGATATTCAACACCCCACCCTCCGTCATCCGACTAGTATTGGGACAATTTTAACCGGTTAACCACCAGGTTTGACCAGATCATAACCGATTAACCACAATAGAAAATCACCACCAGACATCGTAGGTCTGCGATTTATAGAAGTTTCACCTTTTAAGATATAGGATGTAAAATCGCGGACCAACATGTACGACGTCTGGTGAACGATGTGGTTTGCTGTTGGTGTATTGCTTTTACTATGCTTCAACTCACTGTTGTTTATTTATTTGTTGGCGTTTTACGACACTTTCAACAGCCATGTCATTATCAGGCAGTTTAACGCGTGGAGGAAGCCGGTGTACCGGGATAGAGCCACCGAATAGCTGCGAGTAACTGTCAGACTCTGCAACGTACTAAACTGAGTGAGCATTGGTTGAAGGCGTGTGTACCATCGGGGTGTCATACGTCTTAGAACACTTTGCCACCATGTTACTACATCAGCAATCGGGATAAAGTGCCTTGCTCAAGGACACAGCGTGAGACACGGACCCGACTCGAACCTTCGACCCCATCGGTCTCAAGTTCGACAATGTAGTCAATGTGCCACCGCGCTCCCCTTTAACTCGCTGAAATGAATAACGAAATGTTGAGTGAAGCAGCCGAACTGTTTGGGTGAACGTGTTGTTTTGGGGTTTTTTTTGGAACCGTAATCGAATAGCGATGACAAAATTATGGGTATAAATGCTGTCACCTGAGATGGTCTGATTACTTACGACTCACGATATATACCAGCTAGAACACACAAGCTAATGAGTGTATGAATACAGTCAGTTAAATGTCCCTTGCAGTGGCCAGCTTATGTGCTTCTTGGAAAACAAGGTGTTTGTGGAGGTGTGAGTGTATGGGGTGGAGGTGGGGGGTTACGCGCACTGAAGGAGTACAGGACCGTCTATATGAGCGCGAGCCCCACTTACATCCTCAATCACTTATATATATTGTTTTTCATTCGAAAACGTAGGCCAGGACAGGCGGGAGCAAGACTACCGAGAAAGCCACCAAGACACAAAACGCCACCTGCACAGGGGACTGGGAAAGAAGGAGAGAGGAGGCCACAGCACCCATACGCCCTTTGAGGTCACCGAAGCGAACCACAGGCGTTCTCTACTCGCGATTATGGCTACGGAGTCCAGCCCTTAGACCCCTCATGCGGCATAACCCGGAGTGGTGAAGAGAACTGAATTGACCTTGTCATCAGGACAGTCGCCCACTATGCTTAAGTCCGTTTATTCCGTTGAGCATTTTGAATCCCTGGGCCTAGCTGATTGAGCCAGCAAACGCAGCTAGCCCATCCCGAGGAGAACCGTACTAATCTAGTACCGGGGCTACTCAGCCGCACAGCCCTCTCACTGGGCCCGAACAACGTCCAGTCACTCAGCTCCGTGGACAACAACAGCGCGCTTACTATGAAGTCGCCGACGTCATAGCTATTCTAACAGTTTCTCACTCTTGATGCTTGTTTTTTATTATTCACAAACAATCTGCATTAAGCATCCATACCCAGCCAGCGTTGCAAGCGATGCGCACTGTACATAGCCACTCGACTAGAGCTGGCCGTTGAACCTATAGTTGTTGTATCAGCGACAGGATATTGGGGATCCAGTGTCCGGGAGGAGCGGGGGTCCGGGAGTGGCTGAGGATAGGTAGATAGACTAGTGTGTCCGGCATGCAAGGGACCAGGAGAATATCTTTGGGCCGTAGGTCAGACACCTTAACGATTCTCCTGGTGACACCAAGAAAGGTGATTTTTAGTTTACAGCCCGGGTCCGAAGTCCCAGGTGCACATGGCACGCCAATTCCCAGCCCGCCCTCTCCCGGGTGGGTTCTATCGAGGTATTGGTACCGTTTTGTGAGAGGTCGCTCGCAGCTTGACTTGCAGCGCTTTAATCCGTCTAGCAAGGTATGTGCATGTGACTGCCACAGGACAGTCGAAAAGGTGCCTGACGAAGGTCACGAAGAGCCTCAGAATAGATCATTTATCATTCCCCCAACTTCCTAGGGAAATTCTCACAAAAACACACATTGACAGCATTTGCTCAAGAAATGCAGATACAATTTTCGGTTAATGATTGTATAATACAATGAATTAGTTTGATTGCTCTGCTTGAAAATATTTTTATTACATGTTGCAACGTTTCTCCAGTCGATGTAGTTGCATTTTGTAATATCATAGAGATACAAATTTATTTTAATTTTGTATAATAACATGAATTAGTTTGGAAAAAAGGTTATTATATTTTGCAACGTTTTCCCCATCCATGTAGTTGCTGCACTTTGTAATAATTATTACATTTTGCAACTTCTATTAGAAAGTGCATTGTCTATACGCGGGGCATTGATGATAAAATGATAATTGCAGTCTGCAGCCAGATGGCTGCAGACTGCAGTTATTATTTCACCCCCTGTATTTTGATATTGGACTGACCCATCTCGCTGTATGTGTACACAAGGGCGATACCATTTCAGGAAACGAGGTTTCAAAGAGTTTAAAATATGTATAATAACAACACTGTTTGTGTCATCCGCTAATTTGCAGCGATCGAACTACATCCACTCCACAATCCGCAGGTCATTCCTTCACAATCTTTCCTCCTAATCTCCAAGCATTCAGACACAACTGTCTTATATATCCGCACTGGCGCTTTCTCAATCTCCCCCACCTATAATATCAACCGTTCCCATCCTACCCCACTTTGTCCATTTTCCTCTCATGGTTTCATCCCGTTCTTCTACCAATTTCTCAAGGAGTCTTATTCTACTAGGCTAGTGTTTGGAACATTCTAAAATTAAACGTTTCCGAATCTTCGTTACCCCTAAGTTACTTATTTCTCACCTTCTCTCTTCCCCACTTCTGATTTTCTCTCCCACCTCCACTAACTTTGAATAATATAGACACCCCAAAGGATCCATCTAGGCACCCCATCAAAGGCTGGCACATCATTTTTTTTGTATAACTCGTCTAGCAAACTTTTGGACCTAGCCTCAGCTCGCCTGTTTCTTTCGTAATAATAGAACACCCGTCCCCAACAAAGCTGCTTCCCTGAATCAACTTTAGATCTACAGTGTCAATAGAATAATTCTCCATTATGTCCTTCATCTGACTTGTCCATCCTGTCTGAAATAGTCCGAGACAAAACTATTATTCCCGTATTCTGTTTCATGTTGTTGAACTAAACGCAAACCTCAACCACAAACTTCTTTATAGATAATAAGATGATAGTTTCTGTTAAAAGAATTTACTCAGTCAAGTTAATGGCAACGAGTTATTATGAATTGTAACCTTCAGTTAGCCACTGATGTAATGTTAGCAGTGTTACGTATTTATTCTGACTTTTAAATGAACTGCTTCGAAAAAAAGTGTCACCCCAAGCCTGATAGAAATGTGATATACTTGCTCATACAACAGGTCGCCGCGGTCTGGTCACTTTCCACGGGTGGGCAATATTTCCACGGACGCATTAAAATCAGATTCCAAACACTAATTATAGGACGAATCATCAACCATTTAATTAATGAAGCACCGGGTACAACCCGGTGCTTTATTAATGAAAGTTTTGCTGATGATGATTTTTAGTTTTTATTATCTGGTAAAGGCATGCGTGGACATCGCTGCCCACGCGTGGATTGCTACCGGTGTGCGGCGTCTATAATGTACAATCTGTCGATGGTGATGATGATATAAAATGATAAAAAGTTATATTCAGTCTTTGCTTTCAAGTGGATAAAGTTCATCACCACTTTCTTCTTGAAGGCTTTTCCACAATATGTTATCTCTCTGGTCGTGTTGTATCATTCCATTAGATGGGTGTAATTTTTCACAAGAAAGGCTAAGAATGCAATTGCTAGTGTCTCTTTGACAAAGCTGTGTGTGCTCTGTTAAAGAATACTATTAGTTGCCCCGTGTCTGTTCACGGGGTAACTAATACGACTACGGCTGGCTTCGGTTAGGTTAAAACCTGTACTTCGTTAACAAACTCGGGGTGACGATTTTATCTATTGACTACTGAGACTGTTAATGTTTGCATATATCCTGGGACCCATTTGTTTGGTGGGGAAGCATGGTATAAACAAAAATCAATTTAATGTATTATGATAAATTAATATAGGACAAGCCTAGAACAGTTTCAAGTTATAATCAATCTTCTCCTTTCTTTGGGCCTGCAAAATAGACATTAACACTCTTAATGCAGCAATTGTTAGATAATGGCATACTATATTATTACACCCAGGCGAAGTTTTACACGAATGGCAGTTTGACTCATCTGCCACGATATCTACTTCCGCGGCATGACGCAAACACACGATATGAATGTCCGGAACGAGACAAATACACGATACGGAAAATTTTCGCGTGGGTGAGTGGAAATATCGTGGGTTCGGACATTTTCCACACGATACAGGTTTATATCTTTTATCTCTTGACCAATCAAATTTCCGCTTACATTACAGTCAATAGATAATGTTTGTTATTTATTGAGTTTTTTGATGGCAGTCTCAAAAGGCGGGGTTACATCAGTGCTCTCACGCAACTTGTCCAATTGGGTAAGGAATCCGACGTTGTTATGGACTGTTTGCTTACCCACTGTCTGCGGTACAGCCGCCGTGGACTGGTCACTTTCCACGGATGGGCAATATTTCCACGGGCTCAATAATATCAGATTCCGAACACTAATTATAAGAATAATCATTAAAAATTAATTAATGAAGGACCGGGTAACACCCGGTGCTTCATTAATTAAAGTTTTGCTGCTGTTGATTTTTATTACCTGGCAAACGCATGCGTGGACATCACTTCCCACGCGTGGATTACGACCAGTCCACGGCGACTGTACTGTATGGAGTTTGCGTGTAGACTGCCGTTGAGGAAACGTAAAAGTAAAGAACACAAAGTCCGATAATACGAATTCAACCTACCCCGGTGATTACAGTTTTGAGAGTCCCACCAAAATATTATTCATTCGAGGTTATACCACGGACGGGCTTTCACTAATAAGTGAGATGAATTGCCCTGATCAACTCTACCTTTCTCTCTACAACCAATAAAAATCCTCGCTATGCGTGCACCATTGCGTTCTAATTTTTCAACAGGCCAACATGAACTCACCTAATATTTTAGTCAGGTACTTTATTTCGGTATACGAAACTACGGCTTGCTTTTCCGACCCACTGGATTATTCCAGATGAATGAATTTAAAAGCACCGTATAATTCTTTGTTCTTGACTCAAGGCAAGATATGTTTCTCAATTTTGAACTGATTTGACCGATTCGTCAATAATATTACAATACCGGTGGACAAATTCCAACAATTATGTTAATAGCATGATGTTTTGCAGCCGAAAGGAAAGATCTGTTGACTCGAATATCTATAACTGGAGCATGAAATAATATCTGCATATCTTTGTAATTAAAAGGAGATCACATTACATAAGCGGAGTGTGTGCTCAAACTCCACAAAAAGTAGGTCAATGATAAACCCATAACAGCATCGAATCGGAGGCGGACTGACCGTGTGTTTCACCGTGAAATTTCCCGGTGGGGCCCCCTATAGGAGGCCCCGTGTGGCCCACCAAATTGATGCAGTACAGTACCTGCTCGTACACGAAATGTCGTAAAATTTACCAAAAGGCGAAATGAATCTGATTGAAAAGGCTGGCTGTATATCGAAATGCCCTCTCTGTGGATTCCCATTGGCAGTCCACATGGAGGTCATTTCGCTTTATCAGCAGTTTAGTCTGCCATTGATCGCTCAGATGCAAGAAACAGCATTCTTTCAATTCGAAGAATCAAAATTGTCTCTCATTTGCCGAACTGTGGTCGGCCCTATGAATCCACCTCCAACCCCACCCTGTCACAACCATTTTGGCCTAATGAGCGACGCAGATGATACAAAAATGCCATGCACATATTGTACATAAAATGCAGCTACGAATGCAGATAATTTACAGATGTAATATATGGTCACACTGTGGGAGGTGGCGTAACTAGACTGGCTATCTACCCGCCACACTCTGAAAAGATGTAGAACGGCAATTAGCCTGATCAAATGATTCAACTATAGAATATTTAAATGACACGAGAGAAGGAATGGGTCTCAGGTTTGTTTCGTTATTGGGGCCCCGGATACTGCCCAGCACAGATACCAGCTGGAGATAGATTGTTTCAGTTTTACATTGAACAACCTGCTTATCTTACCCACTTCATCATCGCTACTCGGTGTAACACCATAGAGCGATAGCCGATCCAAGCAATCAGTTGTCAGCGTACATGTATCGACAATACAATTGGTCAAATAAATTGATGAGCTCGGAGTGCACGTCGACCAGCACATTCGCAGAGCACTCTTTTTCTGAACGCCTGACAAATGAGCTGGCCGATGCATCTGGCATTATAACAGGACTCTTCGATGCGAGTGTATCATGGCACGGTTTTTGTCTCTCGCAAAAGGCATATTCATTGCCTCATTCGCAGATTCCATGGTCACGATACCGTTTTGTAGTTTCGCTGTAGCGCCATTCAATACGTCGCCATAGAATGAAATAATAACGCCACGTCCATCGCGGTCAACCAATTATGGATAAAAGTTGTTGCCTGACGGCACTGGTTTGGAAGTAACTTTCCCTTTTTTAAAAAAGAAATGAAATGGGCTCATTTATTGCACATGGTCTGTAGTTTATCCAACGAGACAAACATTGCCAGACATGGAAAGTAAAATCCTAAACGTAGCGTAAAACAGTAGCTGAAACGTTACTTTCAACCTTCCCTACATGCAGACGACAAAACCAAAAGGTTCTTTTTTTTTTTTTTAAAATAACTAAATATTATATATATCATGTATGTGTTTCAAAACAAAACTTACAACCCATTGTTAGAACAGATTATCGACATCGTTCGACTGAGGAGTCATTTGCTATGTTTTGGAAGCAAATATTAAAAAAGTAAGATTTCAATGACAAGATTCGTGTACAGCTGTGGCCAAATTTGTACGAAGAGTTAGGGATAGGAATAAATGGGGCTGCGCGTATAAGTTGGACGAAGAGTTAGGGACAGGAATAAATGGGACTGTGTTCATAACTTCTGCTTATCATGCTGTTTGTAAGTACAATGTCGAAAGTTAATGAAACGAAGTGCTACCCGTTGATATATTCTTTTGACAGTGCAACCAAACTCTCACACCACCTGTCAAATACTGAAACGAATCTGATGCTGTGATGGACTTGAACTGGCCTAGTCCTCAAATAGGCCATCGCCTGTTTTGCGATTCAATAGACTGGAATACATCAGTTAGTCAGAAAAGCGAACCTCCGGTTTTCTTTTCCTACTAACTGAAATATTCCCGCCCGTTGAATCTAAATTGCTACAAACATTTCATTTCTTAATCAATGCAAGAAATATTTCTCAATGAATGTCTGTTTTGACCAAGTCTTTAATGGCATTACCAATACTATGAGGCAGGGTTTTTATTAAATATGATGAATGCCGAATCACCACAGGCGTAGTTTTATGATTACTCCGCGTAGTGACACCACTTGTGTTAACATATCCATGCTTTCATTTCGAAGTAAATACATATTGATTGGAATATCTAAAACTGTAACAAGAGGGAATACCTGTATATTGTTGTGAGTAAATGGACATCATATTAAATTAAAGGTAGTCTGCGCACAAGCCCCACAAAAAATCGATAAACAAACAGCCAATAACTGCGTCGGATTCCTTACTGAATTTAACTCATGACCTGAGAGGTAGCAGCCCAATATTATAGGACTAAGCTTCTCATAACTTGGACGTCTGAGTGACAGTTTCGGTAATTTCAAGGAGAGGGAACTCCTATAAATGCCGAAATCGACGAAAGGAGAATAGTAGGATATTCGAATATCGAATCAGTTGAATTCGCTCAACTGTAAGAACGAAAGAAAACTTTTCGACGTTGGATTCCAAAACAAAGTCCATGTAGAAATATATATGAATCCGTTACTGTAAAGAACGCGCTACGCTTGATCCGATGAGAAATATAAAGCCATGCAAGCAGGACAATGGCGCCCTGAACATCAATCGATCCATTGGTTATCAGGTGGCATTTTGATCCAACGGTGTTCCGGTTGAAGTTTGGTTTTCAGACAGAATTGGACGCTCAGGTACAGGAATGTCAGTGTTCAGAATTTCAGTGTTCGGAAGCAGGATAAAAGTGCAGGTACAATTTTGATATGCAGTTTTACGATAATGTTGCGCTGAATATCACTCAATAAAAGGTGTTTGTTTGGTCTTTCGACCCAAAGGTGTTTCGGTAGATCTTTTGGGGTTGACATGCAGGAACTATTTTATCTATCACCCGTGTCAGGCTTCTTTTAATACATAGTTCTGGGCCTTTTCAACAAACGTCTGTATCGTGATAGTATTGTTAGGTTATAAAATAAATAGCACAGCTTATTCCCTTTTAAATAAATCAACTCAAATACGAATATCACGCTTTAAAACTAATAATATTATAAAGTTAAGAGACGAAACATTCCGTACACGATTTATATTTGACGATGGAGAAACGATTATTTACCTTTGACGAGTGTTTTCTACAGTATTCATTCCAGAGCTGGAAGGCAAGTACTAGTCCGCCCGAAACACCGCAGATCGGAAATGCGGAAAAGAACAGTGGGCTGTAACTGCCATATGTATCGCGTATCCAACCTGCAACACAAACGTAACTGGTAACAGATTGAAAACTGGGTATCACACGCGTGTCAGTTCTGTCATTTTGTGGTAGAGCGATCGCCCTCGCTCTCTAAAGTCCGCCCAATTTAAAAATAATGACCACCTGGAACATCTTGATAAACTAGGGGATTTTAAAATCGGTGTTCGTACAATAGAACTAAAAGAAAGAGACAAATAGACGTAATTCCCCAGAGTTCTTGCTGCAACGCCACCCCGGGAGACTATTCTCTTACCTAGCAGTCACTGCTAACCGAGTGTAGGCTGCCTCGTGGGGTAGCAAAGACTGGACTAGAAACCGCCGCCAAGTTAGTTTGACTGTTGTTCACAGGACCTCTCCTTCGTTGTATGCTAAAATTCATGTTATAAAACTCCGAAATCTGTCAAAATCGGATAAAGACTTTTAAACCACGATTGTTGTACGTATTCAACGTTACGCGATACAATATAGACAAGGGAAAATGTTTTGTATACACCACGCTTGGAATCCGGATTACATACGAGAACATCATGTTAGAACGCATCTGAATGCACGATGTGCGCCAGAGTGACATTATGACGTGTTCGAAATAGTACAGGCGTTGAACCAAGTAAAGTGGTCGTACCCGGAAAAAATTGGGCAAGCTGATTGTCGTGTCATTTTGAAGAGAAATGTCTCCCGAAGAACATATCCAAAATCCGCAAAAACCGCCCTGGCGAAAATGTGTTTATAGCATTCATACTGATGGTGGTGTAAGAGCGAATTTCGATCAATTTTCCGAAACCAGCATTCCAACGTTTGCGAGCGTGAGGACATGGATTTGTGTGAATCCAGTTTTTTCTACTCACTAACACACAGGGAAAACAGAGTGTATCATCACAGTCCATAACACCGGTGCACATCCCGAATAAAGAGCGTTGTTTTATAGAAATTTGAAAAACCATTGAATTCTCACTGCCAAACTCTGTTTCTGCCTGTTTATCTGACATATCACGAGATACTGCGATCACTCGGCATACAAAACTATTCGCTAATGGCCACACGCTCCTGAATTATTGTATTTGATATGCCTGTCATTTTTTCTTTCTCTCCTGTTGAAACATAGCGGTGTTAACATACATAGGAGGCAATCGTTTGTCACATTTACTTGTTGGTTCGCTTGTTTTCTATTTCTCTGTCCTCTTGTATTTCTTTTCAATTCGGTATATTCGTCCTGTGATTCAAGCTTTGTTGTTCTCATATAATTCGTTTGGTTTTTGTTACTGAAGTATATATTTCCTTGTCCACATAACCTAACCCATGTTGTGATTTGAAATGTCTTCTTCTGCGCATTCCATTGGTGTTGGAGTTCATTGTTTCCGATAGGACTCCTGTGGTATATGCCATATGTCATCATGTTTTGATGAATTTAAACCAGTGAAAGTCTCCAGAAAGGGTATCCACACGCTGCTCAAATTCTGCAATATGAGGGCGAGGCCAGACCTGGAGCCATACCTTACGGACAAGCTACAACAGGAGCCTATGGGGTAGTTTTGGTTCATGCAGACTGTCGCAGAGATTTCACTGACGGAAAACGACCCGCTGTTACAAGCACTCCCGAAATTGAGCCTCCGTCGGCCAAGAAAGTGAGATCTGGTTTGCCGGCATTTGACTTCAACAGTGACTGCCTCTTCTGTGGCCAATCGGCGGTAATTGATCTACGCCACCCTGACAGGACTAAAGTTGTAAGAACTGTCGAAACACTCCTTATGCGAGATAAACTCCTTAAGCATTGCGAACTGAGAGGGGACAGTTTAGCATCAGAAGTTAGAGCTCGTTTGTTGAGTTGCATTGATCTGGTGGCCGCCGAATCTGTCTATCATGCTCGTTGCCATTCAAGATTTCTTGACAATAGGGAGTTGGCACCGGAGAACATACCAGCTGACCGGAAATCTGATCATGACATGGAGTATTGGTTTGAGTACATGTGCGACCTACTAGAATCGGAATCTGATGCAGAATTGTACACTTTGTCTGAGTTGCATTCTAGAATTCGGTGAATCAGGCGAATACACCAGAAAAAGGCTGAAGCAGAAACTAGAAGAGCGGCATGGAGATTTTATCTTCTTCGCTAGAGTACAGGGTCGCGACAATGTCGTGTGTTTCCGCAACATGGCGGAATATATGATCAATGACAAATGGTACGCCGATAAGAAAGTATGAGCGACGAAGCCGAAAGAATCATTGTAACTGCGGCAAAGTTGATCAAAGAGCAGCTGAGAGAGATGGAGTTTAATACAGAATATTAAGGACATTCCGCGTGGCAGAACCTGGATCCCCGCTTACCTACAGTCATTTCTCCAATGTTTGCTTCCATCTGATGTCAACGGAACAGCAAAGCCCATTCTATAGTCCAGTCGGCAAGACCAAGATCAGTCATAACGCCTACCCTATCCAGGATTGGGATAGAGATGGATCATGCATTCGGGTCAAGATGGCTTGTGAATGAACTCTCAAGGCTTGGGTTTTCTATCACTTAAGACGAAGTCAAACGTTATAAACAAGGTGTTATGGAGCTAGATTCGGTCGACAGCTACACCTCTAATTATTTTCCCGGTGAATTCACACAATGGGTTGCAGATGACGTCGACCATAACGTTGCCACGAGCAATAGAAAAGGATCACTACATGGTATGGGTATAATTGCAGTATCCACTCCAAAGCACGTCCGAATGACCCCTATATCGCCCATCGCGATAAAACGGAGAACTCGAGTCGGTGTTGAGAAAATGTTGGAGAATAAAGGGACACCATTAGTTGATTACATGGAGGCACAGAGGAAAGGCCTCAGTGGTTTGAGGTTCAAAACATTAGACCAACTGCAATCCCCCGATATCCTCCCACCGAGCTTGAATACTGACATTCTATGGCATTCTGGGAGGCTTTAAAAAGCAGAAGATAACACTGTACCCAAATGGTCCGTCTTCATGCAACTTGCTCATTCAATGGAGGGTTCACGGAACCCAACAAATCAGAGATACTCTTCCTCCCCATAACTAATCTTACTCCATCAGATAGCACATGCATTTTCTCTACATTGAACTTCATCTCGGACCAAACTGCATGAACATCCCTTCTCCGTGTGTCACATTGACCAGCCGTTATGGTTGAAGGCCATTGAGATAATAACTGCTCAATCGATGAACATCGTTTGTCGGTTAGGTGGTTTCCACACAATCATGAGTTTTCTCGGGAGTATCGGGTCAATGATGGCTGGATCTGGCCTGGAGGAGGTCTTACAGGAAGTCTATGGTCCCCTCGCAGTGGGTTCGATGTTAACCGGCAGAGCAGTGTCAATGGCAATGCGGGGACATTTGCTGGTCGAAGCTGTACTAACGACCAAGCTGTTAAATGGCCTTACTAGCTCAGAAATGGCTGAACCTGATGCCGCTCCGAGGAGTTCATGTAGCGTCGGGAGTGGACAGAAATCTATCAACAGGGAAGATTTAGATAGATAGATAGATAGATAGATAGATAGATGGATGGATGGATGGATGGATGGATGGATGGATAGATAGATAATTAATTCGACAGTATGCATAAATAGATACATCAGCAGACTATACAGCATGTATGTTACAAGCAATAATTAATAACTAAGTGTAATTCTGTACAGAAGAGGGCAACTGATATGCATACTGTCGGGGGATGTCATAGCCAGATTGGCTGTCTACCTGATATCCCCCAGGTAACAACACCGTTTCAGACTGCTTCTTATGATTGACGTCAGGATAGGAAATCTGTAATTAGTCATAAATTATGTATAAAAATAAGCAAATGCAAAATTATTTTGCACAGCGGGAATCGGAGGTTGATCAGATGGAAAAAGCATCTCCCCTCTCCAACTGATTGTTTCCCAGTGAGGCCATGTAACTAACATAAGTTCACTAAACCCTGTAGTTGATTACATCTGTGGTTCCCAATCTAATGTAAAATTGTGAAGGGAGTGAAGCTGAGAGACATGGAGAGAGGAGAGTTGTTTCACGACGAGCTGGCGAAATAGACATCTACCGCGTGATGTAGGAAGATAGAACACATACACAAATACACTCACATCCACTTATGTGGATATACATACATGCGCATGCATAAACTATCCGTGTATGTAAGCGTACATGAATGGGACAGTCAGGAGCTACACTCCGGACAGTATGGGTTATTGCACTCAACATGGCTCGAGTAAGTACTGAATATTTTCGCAACGATAGCTTTTTTAAACGTAGTGTGTCAAGGAGTTGTATGATAATGTGCTGGACAGCTCGATAGCTCTTTCTGATGTTGCAAACTCAGCAGCTCTCGTAAGGGTAAACACTTGCCTCGACGAGTACAAAGCCAAAGTGGCTGAACAACCGCGCACTGCTAAGCTATGGATACAATATCTAGAATATGTCCAGACGCTGAACATGTTTATCAGAGGTGAACGCCTTGGCGATTGGAATCTCAACCTTATTGCTGTCAGTAATATGTTGAACCTGTTCGCTGCCACGGAACATGTACACTACACTAAGGGCTGCAGGTTGTATCTACAAATGATGCTTGAGCTCCCCGAGAAACAACCGTGTTTGTATGATAGATTCTTCTTTGATGGTTTCCATGCTATACGCCGGAGTTCCAGGGTCTGGGCAGGCCTTTCAAGTGACCTTGTGATTGAACAAGTCCTCATGCGCCCAATTAGAAGTCGAGGTGGACTAACGCGAGGTCATGGGGTGACCGAATCAGTGCGTCAAGAGTGGATTTACACCATGCATAAATGCGCTGAAATACACGATGCTATGACAACGCTGACGGACATGAAACTCAGTACCAGTGAACAACATGTAGACATGGGCACTTCTCGTCATAAACGAGACAACACCGACATGATGAAAATACTTGAGTGGTTTGACTTGTACGATCCTTTCGATGAGAATGAACGATTGCGTTCCCTGTCCTCTGGATTGTCAGCTTCCTTGTGTTATGGTATTAACTGCGACAATACCGAGTCGGTAGGGGCGGAGATACACTCTAAACTAGACAATGTTGTTGTTTCTGATGCCTCCATCAAACGGAGTGATCAAATTCGCACTTTAGACCATTTGAACCCCGGGGTGAAGTTAGATAACCAGAGGGTATCAATAGACCCATCAGCTCTGTTCACTAGATTGATAGCTATTGCTCAGAGGGAGTGCGACGTGGCATAGTTCTTCGAGTACAAACTGACTGCGATGCCAACAGCCCTCTTCAAAGACTTCTTTCTCAGAAAAGCAAACAAGGCAGACCCAGCAGCTGCAATAACAGACTGAGTAGCACTTTCGAAGCCGCCATCTGATTCCGTGCACGTGCTTGACGGAGGGGCTCTTCTCCACGGAGTCAAATTGAAGGCGACGGCTACCTACTCGGAAGTGGCCCATCAGTATGTTGAATATGTGGCCAACAGATATGGGCAGAATTGCTGTGTCATCTTCGATGGTTATGGACAGCGACCAAACACGAAGAGTCATGAGCATAGAACGAGAGCTGTCAACGTGTGTGTCGATATCCGTTTGACAGACACCATGACTGCACACAAGAACCAGGAACGGTTCTTGTCGAACGAGAATAACGAAATGCAGTTCATAAGATCGCTGTCCATATTACTCAGGGTGGACATACTGTTAACTGCAGTTCGGACGATGCTGATACCCTGAATGTTGAAAGTGCCATCAAACTTTCATCTCAAGGGAATTCAGTTGTCATTGCCGCAGATGATTCTGGTGTACTAGTGCTATCCGTTCACCATTGGAATCATACTTCGGCTGATGTTTATTTCCAGTCAGAAGCACGGAAGTCATATAGGGATGGGGAGGCATGGAAGATCGCAGATATAATGGCGAAGATCGGAGAAACAACTAGGCGACACCCCCTGTTCATACATGCATGGAGTGGGTGTGATGTTACTTCGGCAACGTTTGGCCATGGAAAAACACAGCTTCTCAAGAGGTTAGAAAAGTCAAGGGAGATTCAGAAGATATCAGCAACAATGCACGACAGCGCCGTATCTCAAGCAGAATTTAGAAGAATCGGCGCTGAACTGTTTGTAATGCTGTACTCTGGCAAGCAGTCAGACACATTGAATGGCTTGAGATACTCAAAGTTCATGACAATGGTCACTTCCAGCAAGACAGGAATCGAACCGCAGAAACTACCTCCAACTGAACACGCGGCATACTTTCACAGCCTGCGAGTCCACCTGCAAATGATGGAATTCAAGCAAGTGGATATTGATATTCTAGATTCTCAGAAATGGGGCCTGAGAAATTCTCGAAAATGAGTTGATACCCGTGATGACTGACCTGGATGCAGCGCCTGAAGCTATCCTGAAATTTATACGTTGCAAATGCAAAATGACCCCCAAACACCCCTCTTTGTAGAAAGAACGCAATCAAATGTGTCTCTGCTTGTGGAGACTGTCGAGGGGAGAATTCCCTGAACTCCGAGCCGGTTGAGATTGGAGACGAAACTGGCGACAGCAGAGTGCATTGAGGAACACCGACATGATTTAGGACAGATCTCATCTCGGGATTGAATCATTGCGAAGAAAGTTGATCGATATCATTCTTCGCAATCTCGGGAGTTATGAAAAACATCGGCAGCAGAATTATAGCTCGTTTTTTTCTGTTCTATTCAGGCTCAACTTCGTATGGGTGTGAAAATTGAAGAAAATGGTATTTTGGGGCATTTCCCTAACAATTGTGAGTTTTCTCATTCATATTTCCGCTTTATAGGATTGACATTCGTGCTTAAAGTATGAATGACGCACAAAACTTCTCCAGATCTCACACAAAATATCAAGACTATTGAGAAATTGATGCCACTAAAGATTTTTGTTTTCTATGAAACCCCTCCTTGCGGCCATCTTGCATAAAAAATTTTCCCCAAAGCGGATTTTTGCGGATATTGGATATGTTGTTCCCAGATAAATTCCGCGTCGAATGACACCAAAATCAGCTTGTCTCCAATTTTTTCCGGGTCAAACCATATTGCGCCTACACTAAAATGCTTCGAAGCAATACAGAGTCAAGCAAGAAACTTAGCAGATCGCCGAAAGCGATAGTTTTCTTTAAAAATCTCAGCTTCTGTCACTTAATTCAAGTTTAATAGTGACATAAACACACAGAACACAACCCGGGTAGATTATGTGGGACAGGAATCGACAATCCTTGGTCGAATTTTTCCTTCGACGCGTTTGAAATACAGGAAACACTCCACCTCGGGTCATTGATTGCAGTCTCTCGTGCTCTACGTTCATTGCGTTCTGTCTTATTGGTGCTTAGCAGCTTCCATTGGATGGCAGTAAAGAAAATAATACAGTACGTAGTTTCCAATCATAGTAAATTGGTATTGTACTTTGGGGTCGGTCGCTCTCCTGGACATTTTCCCAGAGGGCTCTAGTTGGTCTCCTGTGATTTTTAAACAATCAGGCCTCCACACGGTGTTAATATATGGTATATTTACTCTTCTCATATGACTCGTCCGTTTTGTTCACTGTAAAACATTTGATATTTTGTTTTCATATTAATCAGTGATAAATAAAGCCTTCCGTCAATTTCATTGGTCAATTTCAAAACTAGACACTTTGATTGGCTGAACAAAATACAACTGGGCCACATTTTCATAATTTGCATAATTAAAGTTGGGAGCTTTCATTGGTCAATTTCAAAACTGGACAATTTGATTGGCTAAACAAAATACAACTGGGTCACATTTGCATAATTTTAGTAGGGAGAATTTACGTTATCTGTCCTATTTAGGATGGGTTATATTGTATTAATCTTTTACCTACAAGAAAAACGCCATTCATTTTTTTTATATATTTTCACTTTTAGCTTCCAAAACATAGGTTATGACACCTCATTGGAACGAGCTCGACGAGCTCGTTCCAATGAGGGATCATAACCTATGTTTTGGAAGCAAAAAATGATTTTTTTTTAGTTATACGAGGATGTTTTTTCCAAGTGCCATCTGCAACACAAGTTAGGTGAGGGTTAAAAAGTCATACTAAGTGGCGAATTTGTGTGTGTGTCTGTCATCTGATAAATAGAATATGAAATGAGTGTTTTTCTCATATAATATTTATGAAACTCGTCCGAATTTTCCGTTTGGGCTCGCCAGAGACTCGCCAAAACGGAAAATTCTTCGACTCGTTTCATAAATATTATATGAGACAAACACTCATTCCATATCCTCTGTGTAACATATTTATTGCTTCTTAGAGCCACAAAGACATCTAATGGTTATAGCATGGTGATAAAAGAAGTGAAAAGGGTTATTATTAATAATAATATGAAAACAGGTGCAACCTACAAGCCAACGCAGTTTTACAATATATATCTCACCTCTCTCTCTCTCTCTCCCTCTCTCTCTCTCTCTCTCCCTCTCTCTCTGAAATGAAAACTAACAATCAGCTATTATTTTAAGGACTAAAGGACTAAAGTTCCTATAGAAACTCTTGTCTGTATTAATGCGGTTTGGTTATATGTCATATGTCATCGTGACGTCAATATCAAATATCTCAAATTTAGCACGCCCAGACGTTCGATGGTAGCTCCTTCCACTCGCCTCACTAGTTCGCAAATTGCATTTCTCTTAAACTTTTGTTAAAGCAAACAACACGTTTGCGTTCAAAAAGAAAATAAATACAAAAACATATGGATAATTAACACATGTTTTATATTTACTTTTAAATGATTTATATTTTGAAAGATTAGTAGAATATTCGAAGAGCTATTTTTGAAACTCTCGCGCCTGACTTCCGAAGAGATTCAACATTGCCGCCGGCATAAAAACATGCTTTCCTATTTCATAGCTAGAAAGTTCTAATGGAAGTACTGAAAAATCCGACGTTCGCTAATCATAATATTTTATAGCCTTAAATCTACATACGGTGTTCTATGGCTGTACAAAATCGCAAAATGCCAAATTGAGAAAAGGTATGTTTTAATACATGACTTGAATGATTCTAGATAATCTATTTCATTTACAGTGTGTACAGGGATTAAGTGTAGATTAGAGTTTGTTGCTGTGATAATAAATCTGTTGTAGTCGGTCGGGGCAGGATCAAGCCACGAGCAGCACCCACTCTTACAACTGTTCTGGGGGTAGGGGATAAACAGAGTTCATGCTGCTTGTCAGTATTGCAATCCATATCTACTATGACCAAGCCTGGGAATAAGCCGACTGTCATCTCCAAAATGAGGTTCTCAAAGGGTGAATTTGGTGATGTTATCCTGCACAGCAGGGTAGCATCACTAAATGTACCCTCCGTGAACCTCAGACTGAATCAAGGTCACAGGTCTAAACAGAAAGAGGAATGCAGAGGATATATTTGGGGATTCTAGCCCACTATGTGGGACAGCATTAACAATTTCACCCTCTGTAAATGACAGATTGCTTATTTCCAGGCTTGACAATGGTCTGATTGCACGTGTGTTAATAGCTGTTCTGGAGTCGTTATTGTCGGATTGTAAGGTGATTTTGCAGTGTGATTCTTTTGAAACTCCATATTGTCCACAAGAATGAAAAATTAAAAAAATGTATCTTGTTTGACAGAACTCAATGAGCTCTGTCAAACTTGATATAATTTATTAAACTCTCAGTTGCATTGTCGGAAAACTTTTCTGCTGAAAACTTTGGAATTTTTGGCATCAGAATGTAGATGGTTAAAATCGAAAACCACTTTAGGGAAGACAACACTGTGATATACCTAATGCGAAAAGAGACAAAGGAGATGAAATATCATCGAGGCACGTTAACCCTTTACCTAAGGAATTGACATCAGCGGTCGGCGTAATATGCAAACTCAGCAGCTGAAAAAAATATTATTTTTCACAAACGTTCAGCAAACCCATAACATTGGAACGAGCTCGTCGAGGGGCGGGGGATCACATAATATGGTTTTAATGAGATGATTTTGAAAAATTTGGAAAAATACTATTTAAAATAATGTGTTGGGTAAAGGGTCTAATTTCTATGGCCACTAATTAAGTCTATAACTAACTACTTAATTATAACGACTTAACCCATTAACTCGGTAGGCTACGTTTCGCAACAGGGTTAACACAAGATATCAAATAAATCGCTACCTAGTGTTGCGCAATCAGTCTTTCAAATAAGGCCTGGTAGCGCCAGGGAGGGTTTATCCTACTTATCTTCCACTGCTTCTTCGGCACGCTCTAAAGCGAGTGCAATGAACCGTTTCCACCGGCAGTCATAACACATGTTTTTGAAGAAAGTTCTGTGTCATCTATAAATTACGTTCGGTACAGTACTGTATCTGTGACCACAAATGCGGGCAAAGTATTTGGATCGAATACCGACTGGATCGCAATCCGATCGAAATTTTCTGCCCGCTCACCTTTCAGATCCGATCGAAATTCTGTGTCCGCTTACCCTGAGAAGTCTTTCAGGATCCGTCTTATCGAAAAATAAATACGAGAACCAGGTCAGGGTAGAGGAAATTCGGGACTGAGGGTTAATTCTGCGACGGGTCCACTTTCGAAAGTGTCGGGATACTGATGCAGATGGCATCTGCCGCGAGAGCCCAAGGCACGAGCGATGATTGGGTTCTCCAACCACCCCCCCCCCCCCCCCCAGAAAATTTTGAAACCATTTATTAAATGGAGACTTTTGGCGGCTTTGGGGATGAAAAATCACGTTATTTTTGCCCGTAAAAATGACGTTCTTTAGCAACATGTTTCAAATTTGCAAGTTTATCAGTGAGAATCCAGTGCCCTAGAGTTTTAGCTTTAGCTTTTGACTGTACAATTCTTGAAGTGATAACGCCGAGCCGGGTGCATACGTATATAGATAACATAGCCCAAGAACATTAGGTTTCACTAGGGAAAAAAATCGGAGAAAGCTGATTTTTTCAGGGAATGTCGAGTACATGTCACTGAACGATTAGACAAAAATCCCCTAAAATCCCAGTTGAGCTTTTTTTTCTACAGCCTTTTTTCGAAAACGCGTTTGAAAAAAATCAAAAAAAATCGCACGAACTTTGTAACCTCGAATTGATCCAACTGTATTTTTTGTTTACGCGTATTTCGAGCTACATAATGTCTAATATACATTTACCTAGAGGAAAATGTGCATTCTGTGACAATTTCTGCGAAAAATTATTGAAAATTCACAAAAAAGTATCGGATTTACGCAAAAAAATGACGATTTTCCTAACGGATTTGCCCAAAGGGTCGTAGTACAGAACGGGATGTTAGTTGGACAGACGATAAAAAATCCACCACCATTTGAAGACTTTTATCATTGCTTACAAAATAGACACTATAGAAGACCCCCTCTGCTTCTGGCCGAGTTCCCCTTTTGGCATAAAATTCGTCAGCATGAGAACTCAACTATTTTCGGGCTTGGGGCCGAACAGACACGTCTGTGTCTGGCAGCATTAGATCAATAAATAATATTTACAGAATGTACAAAAATCAATAAATAATATTTACAGAATGTACAAATCAATCAACATGGATTAAGTTACATTGACTATTATCAACGCTATATACAGAAATGACATGACCTATATACATATTATTCATCGAACTCAGAAATTTCCGACAGGACAGTGTTTCTGTGGTTGTTACAAGAATCCGAACTGCAATTACACAAACCTGAGCAAGAGAGTGCTGCCTTCTTACACCCACACCTTTTTGTACAAGCACTCTTGCAACCACAACTGATCAGATTCAGTAGGTTATCGGGGGCACATGGCTTTGTGGCTGCAGTCGGTACAAGAAGTCCATTGTCTAGCGACCACCCCCAATCCGTCGGAGGAAGCGAAGTGCCCAGCCATTGTTGGACCTGGAGATAACATCTGTAGACATGTTGTTGTGCAGCATCGCTGCTTGGTGGGAGTGAGGCTAGGTCGATGGGTTTATTCAGTTTAGATTTTGCTACATAACGCTTGTAAGTGACATATCTATATTGGTCGAGAGAGGAAACAGTTTTACTCCCGTATAAGATCAGGAGAAGTTGTTCCCCGGCAGCGGCTACTGCACTTGGTGTACTGTCATCCGCCAAAATTGTGTTGACATACTGTTGTGAGTCGCTAGTAACATCGGAGACAATTGTACTGAATACTTTCTTCTTACCAACTCGAAAGAGTGCAGAAGTAGTGTCACAACCACTTATAGAATGTGCTACAAGGAGGTTGCTTCTATGGTCACCCATTTTAGTTGCTATTTCACTAACTGAAACTAGTAAGTTTGGGGTAATGGAATACATCATGTGAATATCTAAATTTTATAGTAAATTTCCTTTCTTATTATACCTACCACAATTGTTTACTACAGGCTTGCACTACAGTGGAAGTCCCTAACTCGGATAAAATACTCTCTATTTTTGTCTTTCCCAAGCAAGTTGGGAAAGAAAAGTGGTGCAAAAGCACCAATAAAAATAAGCCAAAACTGGGTCGAGTGCATCCGGCGCAGACCCAGTACGGGACGCTCTCTCCCATGTACAGCTCCACGACTTCCGTTGCCAGTGCGCATATACCGTCTCTAAAGACTCATTCTTTTTGAATCCGTAAACGTTAGAGTTATGTGATCAGCGGGGAGGAAAGATTCTTTACCCGTAAAGAAGACGGGAGGGCCTCCATGTAAACAATTGTGGTAGGTATAATAAGAAAGGAAATTTACTATAAAATTTAGATTTCTTATCAACCTACTCACAATTGTTTACTACAGGCTGAATAGACAAAAGGCTGGAGGGAATCGCATAACCAACCCCCACATAACCCTAGTGCACTGGAACCGTGAAGTAGAAGGAAGAGGTCCCGAGGCTTATCAACCATAATGTCGCAATCATTGGTAAAGGACAATGAAAAGAGACATATGAGCCTGTGTGACACACAGACAGAAAAAGGGCAGTAACAGCACAAGGCTGAAACTGACCTTCAAGAAACCTAATGGCTATGGCAGACAACAGCCTGAGCAGAAGAAAGAGGACCCAGGGCAAAAAGGTCATCCGACTGCTCCTGCAACTGGCGCAAATAAAAGGTGGAGAAAGTAGAAGCTGCCTGCATAACATCCGACAACTTGACGGAGTTAGAATAAGCCCAAGAGGTAGACAGTGCCCGCACCTCGTGGGCAGAAATACGATTGGTAATACAATCGCTAGCTGCTAAACGACTATAAGCCGTACGAATAGCAAGACAAATCCATCGAGAAATGGATTGAGGAGAGATCTTCTGTCGACCCGGAATGAGAGACAGAAAAAACCGTTTTCTGCCTTTCCGTATGAAGCGTGTCCGATCAAGATAAATGCGAATAGCACGGACCGGACAGAGCAAAGGGCGAGTACCCTCAACAGAGGGAAGAGCCCTGATACAGATAGGAGGAGGAGTAGTATCTGGTAACTGATTCTTAGCCAAAAAGGAGCAATCAGTGGTAAAAGTAACACTGTTGGGAGAGCTCCTAAAAAAGGCCGGGTCAACCGAGAGGGCGTGAAGCTCACTAACCCGTCTGGCCGAAGCAAATGCCATCAGAAAAGCCGTCTTATATGTGAGAAAATGCATATCCACCTGGGATAAAGGTTCGAACGGCGCCCCCCCCCCCCCCAAGCAAAGCAGCACCCGAAAGATTCCATCGTGGAGTAAGCTGCAAAGTCCGAGGCCTTTTCAAAGAAAAGTGCCGAACAAGCTTGGAGAGGTAAGGATTAGTGCCGATACGACGCTTCCCCACATAAGAAAAAGTCTCTGAAAGCATAGACCTGTAACCCTTGATGGTAACAGGCTGGAGACCCCGAGAATCAAACAGATATACCAGAAACTCCGCAATCTGTGAAATCGAAGGATTGGCATAATCAACAGAGTGACCAGCACACCATCGACAGAAGTCCTTCCATTTAGCTGCATAAGCTAAACCAGTGGAGTGCCTCCTTGAAGAAGAAATGCACTCCACTGCTCGTCTCGAAAAACCTCTATGGAGGAGACAGGACCTGACAAAAGATATGCGTGAAGGCACAATGAAGTCGGGTCGACATGAAACCTCCTCGGGCGACCTTGACAAAGAAGGTCGCGACGTAGCGGGAGACGTGCCGGAACCGCCGCCATCAGCGAGCGGAGCTGATTGATCCACACCCGCTGAGGCGACAGGGGAGCGATCAGAATGATTCGACAACTGCAGGTTCGAATTTTGGCGAGAACCTGAGGAAGAATCGGAACCGGCGGGAAGGCGTAGCCGACTAGACCGTTCCAATCGAGTGACAGAGCGTCCACGGCAAAAGCCAGAGGATCTGGACACGGGGACACGAATGTGTCCACCTGATGGTTCCAAGGAGTCGCAAAGAGGTCGATGTGGGGACGTCCCCAGAGATCGCAAAGCGACTGGAACACTGCCCTGTGAAGCATCCACTCGGTGGAAATAACCCTGCCCTGTCGGGACAGAGAGTCGGCTAGGACGTTCAGACGACCGGGAATGTGACGAACAACCACTCCGGCGTGAACATCCTGAGCGAGCAGTAGAAGATCCCGAGCTAACTCGTACATCGGAAGCGAGTGCGTGCCGCCCTGGTTCCGAATGTAAGCAACCACTGTCGAATTGTCGGATAGTAGAAGGACCTGGCGATTCGACAGGTGAGGGATCCACTGCCTGAAACTCAGAAGAAGAGCAAGAAGCTCCTTCTGGTTGATGTGTAGAGCTGCTTGATCCTGGTCCCACATCCCGTGTAGGGAAAGACCGAGAGGATCCAACGTCGCACCCCATCCGAGATCGCTGGCATCTGCCGTCAGAACGCGATCGGACGTGGGTAAGTCCAGCGGAACACCCTGCGTAATCCACTGAACATCTGTCCAGGGAAGAAGGTGAGGATACAGAGAGTCCGGAAACGGAAGCACCTGATCCAGAGAATCTACATTCGGCCTCCAACGACTGAGCAGAAAGTGTTGGAGAGGTCTGACACGCAGCCGACCTAGAGGAATGAGATCCGACACCGAACCGCAGAGACCGATCAGCCGGAGAAAACTCCGAGCGGTCGCGGACCTGGACTGGGACAGAGTCAGAGCAAAAGCTGAGAGAATCACAGCCTTGGCCTGGGGAACAGCCACCAAATTGAATTTGGTTTGGAAAGACATCCCCAGATGACAAAACGACTGAGAAGGGACCAGGTCCGACTTCTCCTCGTTGACTCTGAATCCTAGCGACGTGAGCAAGCTCAACAGAGTGGCGACATCCAATTCCAGTAAGGCAGCATTGGAATGCCTCTGGAGGATATCGTCCAGATATGCCGAAGTAGTCACCCTGGACTGTGTGCGATGGAACGCTATCACATGCGACATCAGTCTGGTGAACGCCCAAGGAGCCAGGTTGAGGCCGAAAGGCATGGCCTTGAACTGGTAAACTCGCCCCAGAAAAGCGAACCTGAGATACTTCCGTGACGCCCGATGCATCGGAACGTGGAAGTAAGCGTCTCGCAGGTCGATGCTGGCTTCGAAATCTCCCTGGTGAATTGATTGGCGGACCGACCTGAAAGTCTCCATGCTGAACTTGGGAGCAATGATAGACTGGTTCAGGATACTCAGATCGATAACCGGTCGGAGTCGGCCGTCCTTCTTCGGCACCAAGAACAGGCGGGAATAGAAACCCACTGACTGAACGTTCTTGACGACCTCGCTCGCCCCCTTTGCCAGGAGATTGGCAATCTCCGTGGACAAAAGTTCCCGACGTAAAACGTCTGAAGGAACTGTGGTTGGAAGAGGCACCCTTGACAGAGTGGGGTGCCGTCGGAAGGATATGCGCAGCCCGGACCGAACAACATCTAACACCCATGGATCGGATGTGATGGTGGTCCAATGGTCTGCGAACTCTGCTATCCTTCCTCCAACCTGAGACGAGTCGAGGTGAGGACCTTCATTTCGAGCCCCGACGAGGCCCGCGAGAGGAGAAACCACCTCCTCTGCTAAATGAAGAATCCTGAGACTTCCCTCGATTCTGCCGACCCCTACCTTTACCCCGTGAGTAAGAAGTAGAGGCGGCGGCAGAAGGACCAGCCTTTTGCTTCACAGAGGAAGCAGAAGGGTACTTGTTAGGCTTGGAACGGCCCTTGCCTCCCCGAGAAGGCTGATCAAGCTGACGAAACGGCAGCTGATCTTTGGAATGACGTAGGACGTCATCCCGGACCGTCGACACGGAACCATGGAAAAGTTGCGGACCTGCCAAAGAAGCAGATCGAAGAGTAGCACGCTGCTCCTCGGGAAGGGATCGTCCTGTGTCCAGCACAGCGTCCCTTCGAACTAATTCCAAAATAGCCGTGTTACAGGCATGCGTGTGAGTAAGGTGCATCAGCGCCTTGGACAGCACACGCAAAGGAGCCTGTACCTCGTCAAACTTATCTGGAGGCAGATAAGCAGCCAAAGCTGAGACGACGTGATCTGAGAGAGAAAGCATGCCAAGCATCTCTCTTGATAAGCCCAACGTGGACTCCAGAGTCGTCATTGGAATGACGGCAGACTTGGGCTTGGAAAGCCCGAGGGAAGTGGAGTCCTGATCCAGAACCGTCAAAGCCTGGCAGACTGACGGATTGGCGGAATTGTAGGAACGATAACGCACAGGAGGCAAAAAGGTGTCAACCCTGGTGAAGAACGAAGTCTTCAAAGCCTTGGAATTCAGCTTGGCATCCAATGCTGAAAAAGCTTCAACCACCTGTACCGACTGGCACGGTCGAAGGCGCCCAGAAGCAGGTTGCTCCATAGGCTGTTGGCGCGCGACCGATGATCGCGGCCAGGCTGACACTGTCGGCTGGTTAGCAGGTTTGAGCTCAGGCAGAAACCCAAACACAAAGTCAAGAGCCGCTCCCAAGTCCGAAAACTGCTGGCCCTCGACCTCAAGCATGTCGGACTCCTCCCCAGAGTCGGAAGACACATAGCCCATCGTGGGCAAACCAGCCGACGCCTCCCATGGTGTCGGGACACCAGAGGAATCGGAAACCGGCCTGTTTCCAATCCCGGGAGGCGGCGCCATAGGAGGCGCCTGGAAACCACCCATAGCCTCGCTGGAAGCAACAGGAAGGCTCTTAGAAAGAACCTGAGTGAGAAAGGAGAGGGCCTCCCTAAGCTTACTGCCTGTACCGACCGGTTCGACAGGGGAGCGAACCGGCAAAGTGGCTTCACCTCTGACCCTCTTAACCAGCGAAGGGTCACGATCCTCCAAAACACCCGACGCGGGACGACGGGCGGCAGCCGAAACATCTGAAGGCAGACGTGTATAGGGGTACGATGCACCCCGAGGATCAATATTGCGAGAACTCATGAGAGTCACCGCGGACCTCTGCGGGGCAGAAGGTCCAGGCTGCACAAAAGGCGTTGGTCCCCCAAAACTGGTCGTGTGACCAGAGTGAGAAGACGGAAACGCCACGGAGTTCATAGTGTTTCCACTACGAACATCCGAATCCAAAGACACAACTGTGGTGCTCGACGGCGAAGAGACCACAGCGATGGGCTCGGCCGGCAGCCCCTTCCGACTTCGCCGAGTTGAAGTCAGGGAAGGCTGAGGCCGATATCCCACGTCTACAGTATCGGACAGTCCTGCAGTCCCCTGCAGCGAAAAGCCGAGGCCGGCTGGAACAGACAACGAAGCAGACGGGCCAGCAGCAGTAGTAGATACGTCGAGAGTCGTTGAGGCTGGTGAAAAAGTGGAGAGAGCACACCGGCTCGGCTCCGAAGGAGGAGTCACAACCCTAGTGACAGCCTCAGATGTCGACTGGAGGGGGACCGTAGTCCCGGAACCAGGCATCTCTACACCAGAACACTCAACGGCTCCCGCAGTATCCACCACAGGAAAAGACTGCACATCCCCCACGGAGGAGGAATAACTCTCACCAGACAAAGTCGGCTCGGGAGGCCCCGAACGACCACGTTCTCCTTTCCCGCGGGATCGGGAGGCACGGCCACGAGAACGAACGACACGGTTTACTGACGCCCAGAAGGTGGAAGACCATGTTCCACAGACACCACACGGCCGCTCGGCCGAACACCCATTACAGGAGGAACAAGACGAATGTACATCGTCCACATGCTTTGGCAGCAGACATTGCCCACAAGGAATTGTCCTGGGCATGATAGAGGTGAGAGGAGCGGAGAAGGTGAGATGAGAAAACAGAACACCCCCAAAGAAGAGAGAAAGGTGACAGAAACAAAGACCCCAGACGGTCGACCGGGAACCACCCAACAGGAAGACTACTCTCAAAAGAAAGAAGAAACACTGTAGGAGTGGTACCCCACTGGCACCTAACTCTAACACAATTAGAAAATTTTGCATAAAAAGCATTAACAATAATTGTGAAAAATCTAAGTCCGAACCGCGTGGCACGCGAAATTCGCGCGCGACTCGAGAGAGAGCAAATAAATATACATTATGGACATATAATAGAAAAGAGAATATAAAACACTGTTCCTGAGAATACAAAGGATACACTGTGGTATAATGAATCAGGAATCATCAAACATCGAGCTGGTGGAACACTGATAAGCGTGCAAAAACATCTCGACACGAAGCGGATTTTAAAAAAGAATGAGTCTTTAGAGATGGTATATGCGCACTGGCAACGGAAGTCGTGGAGTTGTACTTGGGAGAGAGCGTCCCGTACTGGGTCTGCGCCGGTTGCACTCGACCCAGTTTTGGCTTATTTTTATTGGTGCTTTTGCACCACTTTTCTTTCCCAACTTGCTTGGGAAAGACAAAAATAGAGAGTATTTTATCCGAGTTAGGGACTTCCACTGTAGTGCAAGCCTGTAGTAAACAATTGTGAGTAGGTTGATAAGAAATTACATCCCGGTTGAACTCGAGAGGTAAGAATGACTAACAAGTCTGTGTCTGTTCCCACAACGACAACATTGTTGTCATCTTGAGCGTTGTCAAGTGCAGTTTCGGCTATCAGTACATCAGCATCAGCCTCGGCCTGCTTGGACTGAATATTGATAGCAGATAGCTCCTGCATTAGAAGATCGATCAGTTGGGCTTTGTTCTTAGCATTTGCAAGAAAATCGGATTGGGGTGTGGTGGCTGGTAACTCGGGTGAGATATTGATATCAATGGAATACCTGTCTTTAGATCTACGGGCTTGTTCCATGCCCTTTGTCGACATTGTACAGGCATAACCATCAAAAACAACCACGACGTTCGCCCCAAAATGTCTCACTAGATAATTGGAATATGATGTACATATGTCCTTATATGACGACTGTTTAGGCCATACAACTGCCCTCAATAAAAATCCACCATCTACAACAAACAGAGAATGTTCTGGGATTTTAGTTTGCTCGGAACCGTATGTTTTGAGGATCTTACCGAGCGTGCTTTTCTGTGTCTTCCTCATTCCAGCAGAATCAAACAATGCTGGTGGTTTCGGGGCGAGTTCATATTTGAGATACTCTTCCATCTCTGCTTGTGACTGAATAACACATGTGATGCGGTTGAACAGAATTGTGGGGTCAATCACTACCTTACTTCCACGGACTTTGATGCTATTTGCCATCGATGCGAAAGACTTCACAGTGTCAACACGTCGTAGTTTGATGCTGTTGAACGTTTTGCTTACAACATTCGATACGCAACATTCACCAATTTTGCGAACTTGGTCACAGTTCACAGTTTCGTCGGCCACAAGCCCGGTCGCTATAGAGACTAATTGTAGTGGATCTCTATTCTGAAAGGGGGAATGCACTCTGAGCCAGTTCAATAATTTGGTGATATCATTGGCATCAGTCAATTGTGAACTTTGACGGAGATCCCGATGTTGTTCGCCATGACCAGTGTGAACATGAACAAAATTTTCGAGAGCATTACATATCGGAAGGCAAAGAGGTAGTCCATGTACCCATTTCGCAACAGTGCTATCGGTTACTCCCCTGCCATGTGTGAGACCACCAGGGAGCTTGAACATTCTCATTAAACACTGCTCTATGGTCTGATCAGAATATATCCCGTCCCAGAATTTATCTGAGCGCCTTATGGTAAAGTAACCTTTCTCAGTGAACAACTTCAAATCATCCTGTTGCATTATTTCTGTTAGCTCATTCATCTGCTGCAAATAGAGATGAGAACTTTTTGCGTATGCAAAATGACCACCTGCGTGAAATACTGGAATCATATTGCGAACACAATATGTGTGGAGTTCCCAGTCGCCTGTGCGCTCTGCTCTCAAGAACAACTGGAGAAGACCTATTTGCTCGTAGTATTGTACCCAAAGCTTTCCTGTGCGTCCTACGGGCGCATTCTGGAGCAGTTCGTGTAATTTTGACAGTAGATGGTTGACACTTTCTTGATTGACAGCGTCAGCTGTTGTACAGTCACCTCTGGCAAGTCCACAGAATATTTCATTGACTTCTGTTCAGTCTATGTTATCTAGTGTTCGGCTTTCTTCAAACACAAGTTTTGTAATGGCAATTTGTGTTAGCAAATGGGCACGAACTGCTCTTGAATATGCATGACCACTGATCAAATGATGGATTGACCCACCAGCATAAACAGTCCCCCAAAGTTCATCCAAGCCGCTACCAGCCATGATCGAACCAATTGCCCCTAAGTATGACATAATCATATGGAAGCCGCCGAGTCTAACGAAAACTTTTGTCAACTTATCTGACGAAGACACAATCTCCACTGCTTTGATATAAAGTGGTTGGCCAAACGTCACTGGACAAACGTTCAGTGACTGTTTCTCACATTCAGTTTGTGCAAACATGAGAGCAGTGTAAATTGTGCTCGGGTTGGATGGATTTAATCGAACATGGAAATTGAAACAATGATGCTATAATACGGTATTTGAATGCGAAAAGTCGATGCCGTTTGAATTTGAGTTTAGGGGGTATGGTTAATATTTCACACGTTTCACCAGTTCATTATGGAATAAATGACTATTGTTATATATCATTATAAAGCCACTGCTTTTCTGCAATTTTTGATATATAATTCAACTCCCAAAGTAGTCGTAGATTTGATTTAATGGACGTTGTGTACCGTTGTGTGTATGAAAACAATAAATTTTTTTTCGTAATTTTGTACATTTTCGTGAATATTTCACCATTGAGTGTGAGGATTGGTACAAAGTTGGCATTTTCTGTTGGGGGTATGTATTCTCAATATAATTCAGCACGATATTTATGATTCTCACCCTACTAAGGCGAATAAGAATGAGAAATATGGAGCTGGGTCGAATTTTTTTTAAAATTTTTTTTTTCATCAAAAAACGCTATAACTAAAAAAGCTCAACTCGGATTCGCGGGGACTTTTCACACTTTATCCGCAATGTGTGTCCCGGAAACATATAAAAAAATCAGCTTTCTGGGATTTTTTTCCTTACTTTCTCATTTTTATGTCTGATGTGCCTGGACTAAACAGTCTATTTACAGATTTAGCATCTCCACGAGGCACTCCCATTCCTCCTTTACATGAATGGCAACTAGTATTCCAATACGACGGGCAACTTTTCTTTCTTGCTGGTTCTCGCGTGGGGATCTGGGGCCCAGGCTTGACACAGGAGTCAGAACCCTCTCCCTGGCCTTGGCGAGAACACTGAGTGCGAGATTTTATTTACGTTTTTGGTTTCTTTTTCTGTGTCTTTTTGATACAGTCTTCATTTCGCGTAACTTTATTTACAAAATTCGACCAACTGGTTTAGGTGTATCATGATCGCATCGGATCGTGATATGATCATGAAAGAACATCGCTTTTTTCTTTCATCGCTACGGAGGGTTAGCTGATATTTGTTAACCCGTTGAACCCTTCCTCGTGGTACCTTCCATGTCAGTGCAAAGAAAGCAAGTGGAACAGTCCATATATATTAGTTAGGCGTAGACCAATTAATATGTTCAACGTGCAGCCTCGGGGCTGCTCGTTGAAAATATTGATTGGTCTACCACACACTTTAACTTAGCAGCCTTACCTTCCATGTCAGTGCAAAGAAAGCAATTTGAAGAGTCCATATATATTAGTTAGGCGTAGACCAATTAGTATTTTCAACGTGCAGCCTTGGGGCTGCTCGTTGAAAATATTGATTGGTCTACCACACACTTTAACTTAGCAGGCTCAACTGGTTGAGGGGCTAGATTATTTTGGTTTTCTGAATCTATTATTCAAAATTTGTTTTATTACAAATTATTTGAGAGTGTCGAATGCAATAAAACAAATTTATATGAACAAAATATTATATGCGTTTGGCTGAACATGAAACAAAAGCACGGAAGATATTGGCTTTTGCTCTGTTACCCTCTTGTTTTTGAAAGCCCTGATAGTGGCTTCTAGCACTCAACCAGTTGATGAAACTATAGCCTACCTGATCCCTCTACAGGAAAAGCGGTCTCTCGAGTTTAAAGGGTTAATACATCTACTGCAAAATTATTTGAAGAAATATATTTGGAAATATCTCCTTACTTCAGGTGAAATAATTATTATCGGCAAAAGAATCAGGAAGATTCGGTGAACAAATATACAGTTGAAAGTAGAAGTCCTCTCACAAATAGTACAGAAAATGTTCGTTAGTTAATGCGCTCGTTACTGCAGAAGAATGAAGTAGTCTGAAATACACAAGAGCATTTGCCGTGTGCAATGCAAAATTTAATGCGCTATTAGCGAGCTTGGTATTGAAATCATGAACTGACCCGATCAAACAGAAACAAAATGTTGAGTCTACAGTATGTGAAAGGTGGTTTACTGCTAAATCGTTGTGGGATAGATTTTTCACTTAGTAATTATTTACAATTTCTGAGGACAAAACATAAGCACTCGCAAACTTTCATCACATGTGATGAAAGTTTGTAATTGTTTCACGTATCGTTATGAACAATTATAAACACTTTTCGACTGACGAATGTATGGCGCTGCGATTACGTGGTATTCCACTCTCTTCATTCCATATATGCAGTCAACTTTTAATGTCTGTTTACATCACTACATGAACATGTATCCCAGTAGAGGGTGGGAATGATGATAATGGTCTCTATTTACTAGTATAGAATTGTTGGGAACACTGATTTTTATACAGGAATTGAGCTACGCTGATGGAGCAGTTTGAGTTTGATAGGAACAAAAAGTGCACTGACCTGGCGCGCTATTACTTCAAAGTAGTGCACAATACAGTGACAGGACTTTTAGCTTCAACTGTAACAACATTTCCAACTTACCAGCAATAGGTGCCATGATAATAGTAGATGCACCGAAGACTGTAATTTCTGCACTAACAGCTGTTGCATAATGCTCGGTGTCTACTAATTCGTATGGTAGAAGATATTGGAGGCTGGTAATCGTCCCCGCGGTAAGGCCAACACAGAGACTCCCCACTGCGAGTCCAGGATATGTCTTCGCAAATGACAGGGACATAATGCAAAGTCCATATACAACAAGAGTTATGCTGTATTGATTGATTCCACGCCATCTCTTTACGGAGAATAAAAATCCATTAATAATACGGCCAGTGAGACTACCGAATCCATGTAACGACGAAAATGTCGCAGCAGTTTCTAGACTGAAGCCCAGAGTGTATGCATGATCCACTAGAAAGTTTATGAAAAGCAGATAGAAAGTGATTCTAAGGATATCAGGAATGAAGAAAATGAGGAACTTTTTATTTCTGAATAGTGCAACCAACAAGTAGCAATTTCTCTGCCCCTGTGATGTCTCGTGCCCATGTGTCTCGCCTCTGCAAACATTTTAAAAAATAACATAAAACTGGCAATTGCACAGCTGCTACAACATGGAACAAAATTTAACGTGAATACCGGTACAGTTCTTGTGAAGCTTACATGAAACTAAATTCACGTAAACGGTCGACTGGGTAAAGAAAATCAACTGGCATTCGCATTTCCAGATAGCAAATCGGCGATTATTTGTGCGAAACAGCCCTGGACGTCACATAATGTCAGCTTCCGTCTGATGGGTGTCTGGACTAGATTGAGGCAGCTTAACCAAGGACATGACTCATGTTTCTCCCATTAAACTAATCAAATGTTAGGAAAGGTGCCCCAGTGTTCCTTTCAACAGTGTGTCACGTAATAACATTTCCTAAGCTATAGTGGGGCGGAGGTAGGGGGGGGGGGGGCACAGCAACATTGGTCTCACGTCCAAGTAGATCAAGTCATTGAAACAGCTTGGTCCGCGCCAGCCATATATGTTACTGACTTGGTATGTGAATACATACATTATCTCGCGCATTTTAGTTTAAACAGAGCATTTTGTTGTGAACCAAGTATTGTCACAAGTCAAAAATTTGAGATCCTTGTAAAAAACAGCAGCATGATTGTGATTGTCCAAAAGAGCTACAGAACGAATGATTTGTCATATCGAATTCATGTAGCCCATTAGTAGTTTACCGCAACTTAAAGAGTCCCCCACGTACATACAGCCGCCGTGGACTGGTCATAATCCACGCGTGGGCAGTGATGTCCCCGCATGCGTTTTCCAGGTTAAAATGTCATCAGTAAAATGTTAATTAATGAAGCACCGTGATGTGCCCGATGCTACATTAATTAAATTTTTGATGATTATCCCTATAATTAGTATTTGGAATCTAATATTATTCAGTCCGTGGAAATATTGCCCACCCGTGGAAAGTGACCGTTTCACGGCGGCCGAACTGTAATACGGAAGTTGTTATTTCTAGAAACAAAAAAAAAAAAACGCTCTACTCACAAAAATGGCTATTTAAATTGCAATATCTTTTCAATTTTTACCTCCAAAACATAGCTTATAACCCCTCATTTGAATTGGCCCCACGCGATGTTTTTTTAGGAAAAAATGGTTTGGTTTTGTTGCCTAATTTAAGGACTTTGTTTCAAAGTAGCAGGCTTGGCAATTTCAGGAGAGCGATTTTTTAGCTCTCCTTACTGCCCTCCTGAAAGAATTAAGGAGAGCGAAAAATTGCCCTCCTAAATTACATGTATTATGCTCACATTAAATTGTTGTTGTAAAGCAAAAATGTAATTTAACTTCGAAGTCACATACATGTAACATCACGTAATTTCATTTTGAAAGTGGTTTAGTGGTAAAAGGTAATGGCTGCAACCATACCCAAACACAGTTGCAATCATTTGAAGCAAAATGGGTCACAGCAATATTTTTTTTCTGTCAGTTTCAAGTTCAACAACTGACATCACAGTTTGAGGGGTAATTATTCAAGGAATATTGACACTATAATATACTACCATTACTACTATCCTGTCACTAGAAGCACTTGCACCAGGATGTGACTGTACATTCAAGCAGACCTGTTGTCCAAGAAAGTCATACGCCTACCACTACCACCTTCAACCCCCCTTGCGGGGGTTGAAGGTGGTAGTGGTAGGCGTATGACTTTCTTGGACAACAGGTCTGGGTACACGCACAGGTCTTGTCAAGTGTGTGTTCGGTTGTTGAGTGATATCTAAGAGATTTCGCTTTACCTTAGTAAAGTTAATAAAATCACTGATGTAGTCTGTTGGTTTCAGTTTCAATGAGCTCGTTCAACTGGATACTTAAAATGCTGTGTAAAGCTAATTGCTCTCCTAAGCTGATTGAGGAGAGCGATTTTTGCCCTCCTGCATTTTGCAGAATGTCATGCCTGAAGTAGTGTATGCTATTCGTACTGAGTTGATGTTTAAATTCAAGATTCACGAGCTTGGGGGTCGAAAAATAATGCTGAATAAACTCAAAACAGTTGAGAGAAGGAGGTAGTAGAAGAGGTAAGTACAGGCCTGAGCAAACTGGGTGATTGATAGTTTCGTCCACCTAGTGTTCGTCTAAACAAAACTAGGACAACCATGTCAGCAGTTGGTCTCCATTACTTGACCATGAGCAAATAGAAAGAAAACTTTTCATATTTGCCTCTGTACACGTTTACAAAAAGACGACTCGCGCAGCAAACACATCGGGTAGTTGGCGAGGGTAGGGTGGGATGTGGGCAGCGTGACTATTTCAGAAGAGTCTTGCCAATCACACATTTTCGATTCGGATCGAATCTCAAATCTAATCACGTCTATTATTCGAAATCGAATTGAACCTCCAATCGTATCAGTGACGTTTCGAAGAAGACCGATTGGGGTTGGGGTGCTATTAACCTGATTTGTTCCGACTGTGATGGTGATAGCTCAAGGCCCGACTGACAAAATAATCCAACTATATCATCAAGGCATGCCTTCGTCGAAGGCGTGCCTTGACGATGTAGTTGGAATATTACCCTGTAAGGATTATAGTTCGTCATCGACATTAACTGGAAACCTTAAATTTATATTTAACAGTGGTAGGGACTAGAAACATTGGAATTAGCAAAGCTGGTGGCATAAGTACAGATGTTATTTATGTTAATGTAGCGGAAGTTACACTAAGTCTTCTATTTCAACATTACTTACGTACGATTCCCATCTAACTATACGTTTTGTGAGACGATGAAGATGACTGATGCCAAGCCATTCATCTTTGAATAAAGAATCGATAGGAAACGAATCGACAGCCGATTTCGAACCGAACCGAATTTCTACTTAAGATTCGAAATCGAATCGAATCTCGAAGTTTCGCAGGACCATACAATTCTGTAAATTAAAGAAGTAACATCGAGACTACCGCACGTATATTTTAGCTAACCACAAATAAAGTTTCAAGAAGTCTTAAGTTTTGGGATTGTACTCCCGACTGAAGAACATTACAAATACATCATCAGGGCATGCCTTCGGCAAGGTGGAAAGTACTGGACATTAATTTGCCTCAGTACATCTTGTAAAATATGGTTTAGCGGCAATCCTTACAATAACATTCCTTCTGAAAATACATGGACACTATTTGAAATAATTACCTATGCAGGGAAATCAGATGCTAGACATCATATATGACAGCCACTATTTTCCAAAATACACACTCTCAAATGTGTTCCAGTAAATAAAACTTGTTGCGCAAAAATTTTGCTGTCACGTCACGTTACGTATCGTTACAAGTATGTAATAAGATAACTCATTGCAAACTCGACTCTACATGTAATAACCAAGGTGCCAATCATCACATATTCTGGTTTGTCCTCACTTCCAGCTCAACGTTTGCCTCAACAAGGTGGGACACGAAACGCACATTCCCGACTACCAGTATACGTATCAATGACGATTGCATCATAGTTTTCGTTATCTCGTATAACATGCAGGGTATATGGCGATTTAATACCCGGATGTCTCTTCGCCTAAGGGTTTAATCACGACATCAGATATTAAATCGTTATGTACCCTGCAACTAGGTGTCTCCGTTTACCCTGGATTCTACACAAGATAACGACTTTCTCCGCCTCCTACTATAGAAGTATTGTCGGGACGTCTGTGTATTTCAATAATTTTATGTAATATAGCAGCAAGTGGACAATGTTTCGAGGTTAAACTGAAACTAATGAAACGAATATTAGTTAATGGTAGCTTAGCAATTATGATCGGAGTCAGGGACGGCGGAGCCGGGGGGGCACAGGGGGCACGTGCCCCCCCCCCCCCCACACTTTTTTCACCAACAAGACATATTCTGACATAACGTACACAGCCCCTATGGTCATATTGACTGTGGGAGATAGTAATATAGTTCTATCAAAATTAGCAACATAATACTATCGGTGTCACTGTCCATTTTATATATTGAGATATTGCACACCACAAGTTCGCAACTAGCCATAATAAGCACAGACTACATGTATAGTAATAGTAAAACTAGTCCAAACTTGGACCCAGGTCCGTAATGTAATTTTTTGGTTTCCATTACGGACTTTGGGTCCAAGTTGGACTATGGTAAAACGTGCGTATGTGTACATCCCTGCAGTTACCCAGAAAAAAAATTGTGCTCTCCCCCCCCCCCCCCCCCCACCACACTTTTTTGGAGCTTCCGCCGCCCCTGGATCATCGGAGTTTTACCGCGTCGATGTGAGCCAGTTCGAGTCAAGGGTTGTTCTCAACATCAAGACGTGCTTCGTTCGACAAGCGAGAAAGAAAACAGCAGACTATATTGATATTTGTTCTAGCCTATTTAGTCAATCAGAAAATGCGTTACATACTCATAAAGGGACAATACTATCTGTCATTGTAATACATTGTAGATACAGAGCACCTGCTGAAAGCAGGTGCTAGGTTATATCAAAGTTCGTTACCATTTGAGGAATTACCAGGAAAGGGTGTGTACTAAATCGTCGCCTTAGTGCTAGAATGTCCAATGTCCCATATGGTACATAGGACATTCTAGCTCTCAGGCGACGAAATGTACACGACATGAAACTTTAAGTTACAAAACCAAAATGACGTCTTAGTCCTTTATTGTATCGTGGCAACCAGATTTTGTATTGATTTCTACAATATCAGCCTATTTTGGAGGAAAAGCGGGAATTTTCCCATGAACAAAATCTGCATATAATGATATATAGGCACGAAGACCGCGGCCGAAAAATGTATTACGACGTTTCAGTTTTGCAGACTGATTAATCAAAATACGTTTTACGACATCAGTATTTTTTTTTGTAAATTCAATAATAGTTCAACGGTAAAAATAAATAATAATTCGAATAATACAAGAACATTCTGGCGCATGTAGTAGATAACGTAGAGATATTTGGTACCTTCAAACGGGAAAAATGACGCCAAACTTGGGTGGGCTGAAACTCAGTCCAGATACATGAAAAAGTCATTGACCAGAATCGGAAATGAAAGATTGCATACTAGTTTTTGAGATTATGGCGAGCGTCAACTTCTTCCGAGACAACTTTTGCTGTTGGTGGTAGGATGTATTCCCATAAACGTGGATTTGCGGGTTGTCGGTTCTGAAATGTAACCTTTGCTTCTCGGTTTTGGTGTATACAGATTTCTACAACCGTCAACTGATCTATGTTGTTGCATTCGTCGAGTTTGATCTGGCCGATCGCATCTCGTCAACGAGACAGAATACACCAACACAGATCAATTGACTGTTGTAGTAATTTGTTTATTATATGACAATTAGTATTTTAGACTGATCACAACACCTGAAAAATGAAATACAACAAGAATTATGTTAGCCCAATAACCATTAACATTTTATGGAATTGGGGAATCCCAAACGCCTAGTAATATCGTAGAACGTTCGTTCCGAACATGAAACTTGAAAGTCAAAACAATGGAGGCAAGACTTGAATTTCAATCGGAAGCGCATTCGAAAACACAGATTCTCCTAATTTTGTTGGATTGGCATCTTGAAAATATTTGTTAGTAGGTAATAAATGAGAGTTCGAGCTCACCTGTACATGTACGTGTACATGTACACCTCCATAGGATTTAGTGTTAAAATCGTGTACGTGTACAAGATTTTAACGGTTTTTTAGGGTGAGCTCGAATTTTTTTTAACACTGAACCCTATGGGAGGAGTCCGTAGTTTTACGTACACGTACATGTACCGTTTTGATTGAAATCTGCAGATGAGTTTTCCCCATAGGATTCAGTGTTAAATTGCGAGCAAAAAAACGTTTTGAGAGTTCGAACTCATCGTCTTGTCGATTCTAACAATCTGCATCCGTACACGATTTTAACACTGAAACCCTATGGAGAGCGTTAAATTGCGAGCAAAACAACGTTTTGAGAATTCGAACTCATCATCTTGCCGATTCTAACAATCCGCGTCCACACACGATTTTAACACTGAAACCCTATGGAGGCGTACACGGAGATCCACTTGCAGATTTTAGGTTGGAAATCAACTCGCGTGAAGAGGTGATGTTTGAATCCGCAAACCCACTGTCGCGTTTCTCGAAGTGAGACTGGCGCACGTTATTGCGAGGTGATCTCAACGAGCACTTGATGGAAATGTTTTGAACGAAGAGTGTTGTCGTCGGTGTGTTGGAAATTCGCGAACCCAGTCACGTCTTCCTGAAGTAAAAACTAACTCATGTTATCGTTATGAGTGAATGAGGTTTTTTGTTCAAAAGAGTCGATTATGAATATGGTCTGTATTATAGACATTCATGTTTTCTCTTGATGGGACGGATAGAAATTGAGTTTTGAGGGTTTTTTGTTCGAAAGAGTTGATCTGTAATAGATATTCGTGTTTTGTCTTGATGAGAGAGATTGGCTGTTAAGCGTTCGTTCGAAAAAAGTCAAACACTTATCGGAATGTTTAAAACGCATTTTGCCGCTCAATTAGGTTTTGAGTGGTAAAATTTTTAATATATTCATGATAGCAATCGGAGAGAGATTTTGTAATGAATAAGTTCTCAGCGTTAAAATCAGTTTTCAGTTGTGTGTTGAAACTGTTTAACAGTCATCAAAGGGATTCTCTCTTAATTCGATACTGAGTGAATGGTTGTTTGATGTGTGAATGGTGATCTTTTGACAAATGTAAAAACTACTGTCAAAATGCGTTAAATCAGAAACCGGTTTGTCATGTAATGTTTAAACGTATTTTTAAACTTCAATTAACACAGTAAGTTGAGATGTGAATATTTTCAGATTATTCTATTAAAGACGGAAAGAGTTTTATTACTTAAACATAAAAATATAATTAAACATTTAATTTTGAAAATAATAAAAACAATTAAAACGAAAGATGTTTTTACAGATGGATCCTAGACATCGAGATCTAATTTTAGGCGAGTATGAACGTGCTAAGAAGAGCATTCAGTCTGCTGACAGAAGCAGACGTCTTGGTGAGATGGAACTCAAACGCGAAGCCACAAAAATATTTAAACCCGTGACGGAGGGTCAAGAGCGAAGCAGGAAGGAGATAGTCGAAGAATTGAGACCCATAAAGGAGAGTTCTTTGAGAATGGGTTCGTTGCCTCCTAGTTTTGGAAATCGGTATTCCGTTCAATCTACACCGGATTACGTTCCCACGGGAATTCAAACAGAAAGCGAGTCTGATGATACGGCTTCAACTATCACCACTAGTAGCGTCGCATCGTCCGATGATGATGGCGGTAAGAGAGATCAGTTGTATGGATTTTATAAGGATTCGGAGGGAAGGATTTTTGTAGGTGATACGGAAGTGGATATTGGCGATGATGAATTGATCGTGGGTTCGAACAGATACGAATTGACTGATGGACTGCGCAGATTGCTCCTTTACGACAAGCCCAGCGATTACACGGAACAGGATTTCGACAATTACGGAGACATTCTGGTCCAGACCCACGCCATGAAGAGAAATAACGATGCCAGAGAGACGAGACCCAAAGCCAACAGAGGTTACAAGTGGACGGAAGTGGTGAAACCCATATGGGATATGAACAAGAAGTTCGTCGAATCGGTGACTGGCAAAGGGGTGAAAACCACTTTTCTTCCGAGCGATTCTGACGCTCTGTCTCAGAGATTGAGTTTGTTGATGGCGAGCAGACGGGCTGGTAACACAGGATTAGATAATCAGATAGTTACTATATCTGACGAATTGTTAAGACAGAAGGTTTTGAATAAAAACCAGTATAAAAGGCTGATGAACGAATTGAAGGATTGATGTGTATATAATAAGTAGAGAGAAACAAAAAAACAAACAAAAATAAAACAGTAAATTTTTACACTAGAATAATAAAAGTATTTAAACGGCAAAAACGATTTACCAGTGAAAAAAACAAAAAAATATCATAAAAATAAAATATGTTAGTGATAAAGAACAGGGGATACGTCAGAACTTACGTTCAAGGCGGTTCTGGCATCGTCGATTCTATAATGCGAGCGTTCACGAGCAATGCGGGTAGAAAACTCGCATCGACCGCGTTTGAGGTCGGTAAGAAGACGGCTTTGGATGCTGGTAAGAAAGCCGCTTCCGAAGCCAGTGGTAGGGTAGCTTCTGTGGCTGGCAAGAGGGCAGCCGACGCGTTGATCGACAAGTTGATCAGTCCGCCGGCGAAGCGAGCTGCGTTAGAGCGAACGCCGAAAAGTTGGAAAGATTTTAAGGATGCTGTGGTGCCCATACAAGATTTAGCTAAAATGACGGGTGGATCCGGATTGAAGAGAACTCGCGACGGTGTGATATAAATAAATAATAACATTAAAAACAGAGTTTGAAAAACGTAAAAAAATTGCGTTTGAAAAGAATCTAAAATAACAAACAAAAAATAAAATAAAACAAAGATGAACATTAAAGATATGTCTTGGAACGACGCCGCGACCAAGAGGTCGAATAACGAGTTCTTTCCCAAAAGCATAAGAGGTTTGATAGTGGGAAAATCGAATTGTGGAAAGACCAATCTGTTGATGAATCTGTTGTCCCGACCTGACTGGTTGGATTACGACAGATTGTTCGTGTTTGGCAAGAGCTTGTTTCAACCTGAATACAGATTGCTTCGAGAGTATATGGATCGTAGATTGCCCAAGGACGTCATAACCAGAATCTTTGACAGTAGGGAGGAATTCGACAAGAGCAAAGCTCCACTTTTAACTATTTTGGACGGTGCGGCGATGGAAATGATGAAGAGAAATGAATCTTCGAACGTCGAGTGTCGGTTTTATGAGAACGCTAGCGACGTTCCGGATCCTAGAGAACTGAAATCGGAAGATAAGAATCTCATGATTTTCGACGATCTGCTTTTGGAGAGACAGAACCGATGCGAATCGTATTACGTTAGAGGTCGACACAGCAACGTGGACTGTTTCTACCTGTCGCAGAATTATTATCGATTGCCCAGACAGACGATAAGGGAGAACGCTAATTTTCTATGTCTCTTTCGCCAAGATCTCAAGAATCTCAATTACATCTACAGCGATCACGTCGCAAACGACATGAGCGCGGCGGAATTCAGGAGATTCTGCAAGAGGGTTTGGGATGGTGGACTTTACAATTTCGTCGTGATCGATTTGACAAGCGAATTTAATCGCGGAAAATATCGGTGCGGATTCGACAAGTTTTATGTTTCCGATGATAATAATAAGATAGAGCGTGAAAATAAAATTTAGAAAATAATAAATCTTCAAATAATTAGTTTTGAATAAAAGAATAAAATTAAATATAATGTTCGAACATGGAGAATTGTTAGAACGGATAGCCGAGAATACGGCTGCAAAACAATCCATTCAAATCGTGGTGAGTGGCGATTCGACTCGATTCGCTACGAAATTCGAACCTTCCATCAAATTGAATAGAGAGAAAAGATACGAGATGGCGTTGGTGAATCTGGAGACTTATTATTCCTTTCCCAACGTCACCGAAAAGAATAACTCGTTCAAGTATTCCGACGGAACGGATTGGTTGGAGATTCGAATTCCCAAAGGGAGTTACGACATAGACGATTTGAACAATTACATTCAGACGCGAATGAAGACGGATGGAAAGGGAAGCAACAAGATCAGACTCGCTCCCAATCCTAATACCTTACAGACGATGTTGGATTTGGAAGATAATTTTCGAGTGGATTTCAACACGGACGATTCTATAGGCAAGATGTTGGGATTCGATCGAAAGATTATCGAGGCCACGCGGCATCTGAAAATACGGTCGACATTCTCGCAGCCAATAGCATTCTGGTGAACGTGGACGTGATTGCTGGAAGCTACGTGAATGGTAGCGCTCAACCGACGATCTATTCCTTCTTTCCAAACGTGTCGCCGGGTTATAAGATCGTGGAGCGACCTCGAAATTTAGTTTATCTACCAGTGATTTTAGACACGTTGTATAGTCTCAAAACCGCGTTGACGGATCAAAATGGTGAAATGTTAGATCTTCGCGGAGAGTGAGTGACGCTACGATTTCACATAAGAGACACATAAAACCAAAAAAACTGTGTATATATATAGATAACAAAAATAAAATAAACGCAATCTTAATTTTACAAAATTATTTTAATATAATTATTAAACAAGAAACAATTGAAGTAAATATATTTTAAAAAACAGAATTATGACAGAATACGTGGTTAAAAACGTGAACATATCCGCAGGACAGAGGAAGAAACTTAAGAGAGCGTTAACAACTCGAGGCGAGGCGGTGAGATTCAAATTCACTCACGAAGATCTGACGAGAGGCGGTCAGGATTCGATCGCCTGGTGAGAATGAGTCCCGCTCAATTGAGATACAATTTGAGAATGAAAGGCGGTTTCCTACTGCTATTGGCAGGAATAGCCACAAAAGCATTACCCTTCGCCGCAAAGGCACTACCCTTTCTCGGAAAGACTCTCGGCGTGGGAGCTCTCACGGGACTCGCTAGTTCGGCAGTTGAGAAATTAATGGGTGGCAGCGGACTGTTTTTGAAGAAGGGAGGAGCCGTGTGTCGCGTCCACGTAGACGACAGCGGTAAAGGATTGTATCTAGAACCCGTTAGAGGTGGCAACTCTCTGAGAGGAAACGGCCTCTATCTGAAGAGTGGACGGAACGTTGAGCGACTCGTCAAGGGTTTGTTGCTCGGTGAGAATTCGCCGTTTAAGAATATACCGATTTTGAATATGTTATTATAATATAAAATTATATAAAATATAAAATCATAGAAAGTATAAAATAATATATTTAAAATGGATAAAAAGGTGGAGAAACAAATTTATCACCTGGATGAAAAGGTGGAGAAACAATTTGACGATAATGACGAACATCGCAAGACAGAGAGCGAAAAAATAAAAAAATGGTTAGATGTTAATGATGGATATCTAAGGAAAGAACTAATGAAAGAGATAGATAAAGCGCGGGATAGACGGTTGAGAATGAGACGATGCTTTCCGCCATCACCACTACCTTCTGAAGAGAATGGTAATGATGCGAGTGTTACCAAGAAATGCACAACATTCGTTCATAATTATGATTCGGATAAACAAAAATGTTGTTATAAACGTATCATATCACAAAGAAAAATAAAAAAAGAAAAAGAAGAATCGACGCTGAAAATTGAGAGAAAAGGAAACGTTATTATATTATATGGTGATAGTGAAGAAGGAAAACAAAAAAAAAAAGTAATGAGATCTAAAGATGATCTCATTACTTTTTTTTTCATTTTTCTTCGCTAAAAATCAATCTCTCTATTGTTTATACTTCCAAGTCCGTTATTAGCATGTTGACACTCGTGTCTTCTCCTTTTTCGAAAACGTGTTGAATGTTTATCTTTACTCTTTTGAGTTTTTTTACATCGGTCAACTCGCTCTCTCACCACCCAATTTCTTCACGAGTTCGAATGAGATGTTTGGAAATATGTAATTTCCATAGGGCAATTCGTCCTTGTCGAATTCTCTATCTTCGGCGATGATGATGTTCTGCAGATCGCTTTGGCACTCGTAAATCAAATCGAGCGCGGTTTCGTCCAGTTTCAAAGGCATCTTATATTTGTCGTATTTGTGCTCTAAGCCCTTCGTCTCAACCTCGTTCAATTCGATGGGATCGTGTCATTGTAATCTATAGATTTTATGACCGAATTTCTTATTCGTTTCGACTTGTTTCAATTTCAATTCACATCTTTTAGGTGTTGTTGTCCTCATGATCGATTATTTAGTTTTTTGTTTTTACGAATTCTTGCAAATAATGTATATTTTAAATTTTGTATTTTAATAATTTGTTTAAAAAAAAAAGTTTTGTTTTTTTTGCTCTTTATATATATATATAAAAAAAAAGTTGTTTTTAATTTTAATTTCTTTAATGTGAAAATTTTTTTTGTAAAAAGTAATGAGATCACTTTTAGATCTCATTACTTTTTTTCCTTCTTCTTTGCTAAAATCAATCTCTCTATTGTTTATATTTCCAAGTCTGTTATTAGCATGTTGACATACGTCATTTTCTCACTTATGAAAATGTCTTGTATGTTTATCTTTACTCTTTTAAGTTTTTTTACATCGGTGAACGCGCTCTCACCACCCGATTTGTCCAAGAGTTCGAGTGAGATTATTGGATATATGTAATTTCCAAAGAACAACATCAAATCGTCCTTGTCGAATTTTCTGTCTTCGGCGACGATGATATTATTCACCAGATCGCTTTGGTACTCGCAAAACAAATCGAGCATGGCTTCATCCAATTTCAAACACATATGATATTTGTTGTAGTAGCACTCTAAGCCCATCGTCTCGACCTCATTCAATTCGATGGGATTGTGTTGTTGTAATGTATAGATTTTAAAACCTAATTTCGTACACACTTCGACTCGTTTCAATTTCAGTTCGCATCTTTTAGGTGTTGCTGTCATGATCGATTATTTGGTTTTTGTGTTTTACGAATTCTTGCAAATAATGTATATTTTGAATTTTTGTATTTTAAATAATTTGTTTAAAAAGTTTTTTTTCTCTTTATATATATAAGTTAAATTTTTAACATCCTTTTTTTCTCATTTTTTTTTTAACGTTAAGGAACATAAAAAAATCGATTAATTTCATCAAAAAAATATAATTTTTTTCACATTAAAAAACAAAACTTTTTAAACAAATTATTTAAAATACAAAATTCGAAAAAATATATTCTTACAAAATGAAACAAACAGATAAAAAAAAAATTGGAAAATTTAAATGAGAAAACCATACCTCAGTTAAACAAGATTTGTAAACTATTAAAAATTTCACATTTCAGAAATCATAGAACTAAATCAAAAAAGATTGAAGTCATACAGAAACATTTGCAAAATGATGGAAAGGCAAATGAAATGCCGATAGCAATGATGTCAAAAAATGCATCGGTTGTGAAAAATGAGAAGAAGAAAAGGATAGTAAAAGGAATCGAAATGCCAATAGCAACAACGTCAAAAAATGCATCGGTTGTGAAAAATGAGAAGAAGAAAAAGATAGTAAAAGGAATCAAAATGCTGACGTCGAAAAAAACTGAAAATGCTTCGATTGTGAAGAAGACGACTAAATGAAAAGCCATTGAAGAACTTCAAGTTTCCAAAGAAAAGAAATGAAAAATGAAAACGAGTGATGCACATCAGATTCTAGGCAAACGAGATATATCGAATGAACTTCGACGAGCAATAGATGAAGGGAAAGGAGAAGAATATCTAGCGCGACTCACCGCAGAACTATTTCAATCGAAGTCCGTGGAATGGGAGAGTGTGATCAAAGGCATTTTTAAAACTTTCGACGTGGTTCCCTCGTTGAAGAAAATCGATCCGAAATTGTTCATGGAATGGGTGAAGAAAAAGGTATTGGATTTGTTTCGCAAATACATGAACGTGGGACTGAAAATTAAGATGATACTCCATTGCGTGATGAATAAAATCGATGTGAAGTCCGGTGAGAGCATCATGAAAAATGCATATTTCAGATCTAATGTCGAACCCGTATTTCGAGGTTCAGATTTATCAGACGTTTTCAAAAAGATGAAAGACAAGATGTTGACGTCTCTCGCGAATTATCAACATGAAGGTAGTAATAGGACGTTCGATGAGGTGTTGAAACTCGAAATTCACATAACTAAAAACGATTTGTTGAAAGGGTCTTCCTACGTGAAATTACCGTATTTCCTCGCTAAGAAATACGCCGTGATCAAGGTGAAAAATAATAATGATCAGTGTTTTAAATGGGCAGTCACATCCGCTTTATACCCTGTCAAAATAAACTCCGATAGAGTTTCTCAGTACGAGGAAACTTATAAAAATCTCGATTGGACCGGAGTGACTTTTCCAACGCAGTTAAAACACATCGAATGTTTTGAGGCTCAAAATCCCACCGTTGCGGTGAACGTCTTGGGATACAACGACGAAAAACGAAAGATCCATCCTCTCAGACTGACTTCGTATCTCAGAAGAGAAAAGACGATTATTTTATTATTGATTTCGAATGGTGACAATCATCATTATTGTTGGGTTAAACATCCGAGTCGATTACTGTCGAAACAAAATAATAATCATAACGGAAAGATATCTTTATGTTACAATGGCATGAATGTGTTTCACAGCAAAGACGCGTTGGCAAAACATCAGGAATATTGCAACGAAAATCAAGGTGTCACCGGCGAAATGCCCAAACCCAACACCATCATGAAGTTTGAAAATCACAATAGAAGGTTAAAAGTACCATTCGTCGTGTACGCCGATTTAGAATGTTTCACCGCGAAAATGAGTTCCTGTCAACCCAACGCTCTTCAAAGTTATCAAAAACACATAGCTTCGGGCTATTGCATTTATGTGAAATGCGCTTTTGATTCGCAACACGACATGGGTCCCTTCACCTACACGAAACAGTATGAAGATGACGATGTGGCTCAAAGGTTCGTGGAAGAGTTAGAATGGAAACTTCAAATGTTATACGACAAATTCAAAACTCCAGCAAAAATGATCATCACACGAGAGCAGCAGGATGAAAATAACAGAGCCACCGAATGTCACATATGCAGACAATCGTTCGACAAGAATTCGACGGAAAATAGGAAGGTCAGAGACCACGATCATTACACGGGTCTGTATCGCAGTCCGGCTCACAGCAAGTGTAATTTAAAATATCGAGATGCCGCTTTCTATCCGGTGATGTTTCACAATCTCTCGGGTTACGACAGTCATCTGTTCATGAAAAATCTCGGCACCTCACATGAAGAATTAAATTGCATCGCGAACAGCGAAGAAAGATACATTTCCTTCACGAAATGGAAGCTCATGGAGGAGAAAAGAGTAATCGACGGAGAGACGTTGGAAGAAAAAACGAAATTCATTCATAGATGCATACGTTTCATCGACAGTTTTAAATTCATGTCGACCGCTCTGGAAAAATTAGTCAATAACATGAGCAAGGATAAATTTAAAATCATGAGCGAACATTTCGAAGAATGAGTAGACGTCATGTTGAGGAAAGGAGTGTATCCTTACGATTACATGAATGATCTAAAGAGATTCGAAGAAACCACACTACCTTCGAAAGAAGATTTTTATTTGAAATTATACGAAGCCGACATTTCCGACGAGAATTACGAACACGCTAAAAACGTGTGGAAATCATTCGATATGAAAACCATGAGAGATTATCACAATCTCTATCTGAAGACCGACGTTCTACTCTTGGCAGACGTGTTTGAAAATTTTCGAGACGTTTGTTGTCGAAATTATGATCTGGATCCCGCTTGGTATTTCACCGCACCGGTTTGGCGTGGGACGCTCTGTTGAAGACCACCGAAGTCCAATTGGAATTATTATCTGACGTGGACATGTTGCTCATGTTTAAAAGGGCTGCGAGAGGTGGCGTCTCGATGATCTCCCACAGACATTCTGAGGCTAACAATCCCTACATGAAAGAAGGTTTCGATTCGAAACGATCGACTAAATACATACAGTATTGGGACACTAATAATCTGTATGGTTGGGCTATGAGTCATCCTTTACCGATTGGAAATTTCGAATGGGTGAAAGAACCGGAAGAGATGCAAAAATGGAGAGACTATCCTTGCATTTTAGAAGTCGATTTGAACTATCCGAAAGAATTACATGATCTACACAACGATTATCTGCTGGCTCCTGAACGAATGGAACCGAACGAGGGAGATGAAGAAAAACTCATTCCCAATTTATTTAACAAACGTAACTATGTCGTCTACAGCGAGAATTTGAAACAGTACGTTGATTACGGGATGAAATTAGTCAACATACATCGCATCATTTGATTCGACGAAGAGCCTTGGATGAAAAAATACATCGATCTCAACATGAATCTCAGAACTCGAGCCGAGAACGATTTCAAAAAAGATTTCTTCAAACTCATGAACAACTGCGTGTACGGTAAATCGATGGAAAACATCAGGAAGAGAACCGACGTTCGACTCGTCACGTCTGAGAAAAGAGCTAAAACATTAGTGGCGAAACCCAATTACAAACACCGAACCATATTCGACGAAAATCTAGTGGCCGTTCACATGCAAAAGACGCATCTGAAGTTCGACAAACCGTATTATCTTGGACCGATCATCTTAGATATCAGCAAGCGATTGATGTACGAGTTTCACTACGATTACGTGAAATGAAAATTTGGTGATAAAGCCAAACTACTGTTCACCGACACAGACAGTTTAGTTTACGAGATAGAGACGAAAGACGTCTACCGAGATATATCTCAGGACGTGGCCGAGTGGTTCGACATGAGCAATTATCCCGTCGATCACCCGTCCAACATTCAATCGAACAACAACAAGAAGGTGTTGGGTAAATTTAAGGATGAGAGCGGCGGTAAACAAATCGTCGAATTCGTGGGATTGAGACCCAAACTGTATGCTTATCGTCTAGAAGATGATGAAGAGATCAAGAAGTGCAAAGGAGTTAAAGCGTGCGTGGTGAAGAAAAACATCTCTTTCCAAGAGTATAAAGATTGTCTGTTAGGAAGTGGTCTGGTGTATAAGACTATGAAATCAATTCGAAGCGAAAATCACGACTTGTATACCGAAATAGTCAACAAGATTTCGCTGATGGCCGACGACGATAAGAGATTCGTGTTAGACGATAAAATAAGCACTTTGGCACTCGGATATTGGACTGCGGATCTAATTAGAGACGATATGAATATGGATGATTGGATTCTAGATACGATTGTGGATGATAAGATTCCAGATATGATTGTGGATGATAGGATTTCAGAAAATCAAGAAGAATTAGACGGATTCAAAATTATAGAAATCAATAGTAACATCGAGAGTCCAGAAAATCAAGAAGAATTAGATGGATTCAAAATTATAGAATACGATAGAGATATCGAGAGTCCAGAAAATCAAGAGGAATTAGATGAAATAAAAATTATAGAAAACGATAGAGACATCGAGAATGTTAGTTTAAAAAAAAAGAGAAAAAAACAAAAAAAAATAACGTCATTTTTAGTGAATTATAATAAAATAAATAAATAAAAAAAATATATACGCATTTATGAATAAGAAAATAAAGATATCCGTTGCAGGTGTCGTCTTACCTAACAAACCCCTATCCAACATCGATCTGTTGAATGCGGCAAAAGATTTGAAAATCAAAGATTTTCTAGGAGTGTTTTCCAGAGATGCCTTGCTGAAGACAAGACCTCGACAATCGGAATGCGGAATTTTAAATCTAGACGATTCATCGGGTGAAGGCACTCACTGGGTGGCGTGGATGAAGAACGGGAAGAAGAAAAATTATTATTTTCGACAGCTACGGAATCTCGCCGCCAAAAGAAATAAAGAACTATTTCAACAAATCGATGGTTCGTTACAACACGGAACAAGTGCAATCACCACATCAAGTGTTTTGCGGTCACCTGTGTCTCTACGTTCTCAAGAGATGGTCTGAAGGAGATCGATTTCAAGACATTCTCAATGATTTACATTAGAGAGAGATTTTTTTTTTATAGTATATATAAAGATAAAAAATTATTTAAAAAAAAATTTTAATCGAATAAAAACGAAAAATAAAATAACATAGTTCATTTTTAATAAACTGCGTTTGAACATATTTTTCTAAAAAACAAAAAATCCCACAACAACATGCCAGTCGATAAATTTGGTAGAAGTGATGACGAAAAAGTCAACCCAAGAAAGAAGAGGAAGATGTCGAAGTCGACGATGGTTATGACGTTGCCAACTTGGACGAACGTTACGTTCGGAGATACGAACCTCGAGAAGAACCTTTGAACATGAACGATAAGAAGCTCTACAATCTTCCCGAGCCGATAGATCTCGCAGATGCTGCGACTAAAAAATACGTCGACAGGGGGAACGCCGATTTCGAACGAATCCTGCTAGATAATTACGTGGATAAAAACATTGACCGACCATCTGGATCTGAAATCCAAACGTTTGGTGAACGTCGTGAATCCCGTAGATCCCACCGATGCCGCGACCAAGAAATACTCGGACGACTCTCACGCGAGATTCAGGAAACACCTGAGAAATAGATACGTTCAGAAAACGATGCACTCAGAATTGAACGCTAATTCTAATAAGATAACGAACGTGGCCACTCCCACGAATCCCAAGGACGTGGCGACCAAACGCTACGCAGATCTGGAACAGAGAAAGTCTGACGGATCTGAATGCGGGATTCCACAAGATATTGAATCTGTCAGAGATCAACGACACGGATGCAGACTCAACCGCGGTCAACAAGGGCTACGTAGATTCAGCCATGATACAATCACAAGAATACCTAGAATTGCAAGTGGATGATCTCTACCTGAACAAAGAATCTGGCGGAACCATGGAGAGTGGCATCAACATGAACGGTCACAATTTATTCGGTCTTGATCACGATCCCGAATTCGATTCCAGCGCGGTCAGCAGAAAGTACGTGGATGACAACTCGGTCTGGAGAAAGGGCGACATCATGGAAGGTAAACTAGACATGGGTGGACACGCGCTCACGAATCTACCGGATCCCGTGAACATGACAGATGCCTGCACCCTGATTTCGGTGGTGGAGAAAGTCAAATATGCTAGACAATTGATCACCGTGTGGGCCGAAGAGGCCGGCACCTTAGATGAAGGAAAAGCTGAGTGGTCTTTCGGAAATGGAGGTAGCGGATCGAAACATGGTCAGGTGGGATATCCCATGCCACTGGGAGGTGAAATCCTTCAAATGAGTCTGGCTTTCTCGGATTTGAATAACAGAGCGGTTGTCAATCTCATGGTGAATGGTGTGGAGAGCGATAAGAGATACAGCGTCGAAAAGACTGAGAATCAACACGCGAATGTTAGCACGTTCGGCACGCCTCTCAAAGTGAACGCCAGAGACAGGATTAATTTCGTCACGAAAACCAATAATCCCGAAGCCACCACTTCTGTGGTGAGTCTACTGATCGAACTAGATTCTTTGAACAAACAGTGAACGCGTGGAAAATAATGAATTAAAAAAAAATAATGTGTGATTATTAAAAACAAAAACAAAAAGTAATGAGATTTAGAAAGATGTTCAATCTCTCTAGATCACATTACTTTTTATTTTATTTTTTTTTTTTGTTTTTAATAATTACTCATTACTTTTTATTTTTTTTTGTTTTTTATTTTTTTTTCACCCTCGTCTCTCATCGAATGATCGACATCTTATTTCCATCCGATTCGAATTGTAATTCTCTGTCCGACAGGACCAGGGCGAAGGCTTCGGTTTTTCTCGGCACGTTCCTATCGAATTGCATCTTGATCTGAATGTCTAACACGCTACTCTTGAGTCGTTCACTCTGTTTACAGACGTCGAATACGAACATGGGATACATCGACTTGTATTCACCGGGAGACATGTTAGGGTTGCTCATCAATTCGTCTAGACCGTGATACTTCTTTCTAAAATCAGCGGCGTCGCCGTACAGTCTGCAGAAATGATTCTTGTCAAACGACGCATTGTAATTGATTGCTGGATATCTCGTGGCATTCAGAAACACTTGCATGTTTCTCAAATGGCAGTGATCGAACAGCGACGCATTCTTTTCCTAAGACCTGTCCCTATCGGTCTGAAACGCAACCACGATGAAACGTGGTCTCTCGGAAGCAGATTTCACCATCAATCTCCAATCGAAGTGATTCATGGAGGGAGGAATGCTAGCCGTGTTGCACTGTCTCATTCTAAATCCCACGGGTAATTTACTCTTGGATTCTATGATCTTGTAGAGACGCGCTTTCTCCACGATCGAAGGCTCCACGTGCGGAACGAACCACGATATCTTGTGTAGAGTTATCTTACCCGCATCGGTCGCAGTGAGTCTCACTATTGCGTCGTCGTTTCCTTTTTGAATCAACGTCAGATTGTGTTTGAATCCGTACATGATCTTGTTGTAATCGTCTGCAAATCCGAAGATGTGTTTCAAAGGTATCCTGAATGAAAACGTTTCTTTAGGTCTGGACGTCTTGACGACGTAGTCGAATATCAAGGCGGCGCCGGCGCTAGCAGGGCCTACGGTGTCTTTCACCCACAACTGATTAAGTCCTCTGGATTTCGAAAGATCATCAGGATACGTCAAGAGTCTGAACATCGTGGTGGCCTGACCGGGATGAAAAACAGATTCTATCTCTTGTCCGGATAGCATGTATTTTATGTTACTGAATAGATGCATGATGCCATTATTGGCAAGAGTAACCGTGTCGTCGTCGGCGTAGTCGCTCCCATCTTCCTTGGTGAGACGTCCCTGCACCACTATGTAACTCTCGCTAGGATGTACGAATAGATCTTGAGTTTCGACGTTGATTCTTATCTCTCCTGCATTGTCCAAACTCGTTCCGGTTACCGGTTCGTATTCGTGAACCTCATATTCTTGAATACTTTCATCTTTCACTATGCTTTGTGCTATATCTAGTATATTTGTCATTTTAAAGGATTTTTAGTTTTTTGTTTATTAATTAACATGCTTTCTTTATCTAAAAAATAGTTTTTAATTATTTTTTATTATTTTTTTTCTCTCTCTTATATATATGTGTGTAAACAAGAAAATGTTAAAGAGAGTAAATAAAAAAAAATTTCTTTTCTTCATCAAAACTTCGTCTTCTGTAATTGTTGTTCGTAAAACTTTCCGATGATCTCTTCTCCATCCAAAGCTTCGATTTCGTAAGTCACCGGATCGGTGTGAAATATTTTGATTATCACGAAGATTTCCGAGGTCCATCGAGGAGTATAACCCTTTTCGAAGTGCTTCTTATAAGCGTAAATTCTCACTGGATCGACGACCGTAAATTTCGGCGTTCTAGACTTCTTCCTGATCTTAGATCTCTCGGGATATAGATTCGTGTAGACCCGTTTTTCGTTTCGAGGATCGCTAGCTTCCGCGGGAGTCATCTTGATCGATCTGTGTCGCGTGTTGTTGTATTCTTTGACCAGACCGTTCAGAGCGTATATGTATTTCTTGGTTGAATTTGCCGTGAAGTATCTGCGCATCTTTTCCTTCATTGTTCGATTCAAACGTTCCACCATGCTGGCTTTCTCTTCGTTTTCGATCGAGTAGAGGTCTACCAGTCGACGAACGTGCTTGTTGTAGAATTCCTTTCCCTTATCCACCCACAATTTACTCGGTTTTCGAGAAGACGAGTCGAACACGCTCTTCAGAGCCTCGGCGACGCAAGGTCCCGATTTATCCTTCAAAGCTCTGATCCAACCGTATTTGGAAAACACATCGATGACCGTCAATAGATATTTGACGCCCTCGTTCCACCTTGAAAACGATCTCATGTCGACCAAGTCGGCAGACCAAATATCATCCAGACCCTTCACGAACACCCTTCTCTTTCGAAATTTACGCACTATGGGTTTGTGTAACTCCTCGGCCAATTCGCTCGTCAATAATCGTTTCTTCTTCTTTTCAGATGTGCTTTTTTTTTGAACGCCCCATCCGAATCGACGTTTCGCACCGATCAGATTGCCGACCAGCGAACGTTCCATCTTCTCTCTCCTGGTCGAATTCGATATGCCTCTCAATTTCCCCAACATGTTTTTGTCGCAGACGTCGTTGCGAGTCTTGGTGTCGGGATGTCCGGCGTAGCACAGATCGTGATCATACGCGGCCGCGTCCACCCTATTCACAGGTTTGCTCCAAGATTTGGGTGTCAGATCGGCGTTGAGTCTCTTGTTCAATTTCGTTCCGGGTCCCGTGAAACTGTGACCGGGCAGATGCATTTCGAAAGGTAGATTGTTGATCATTTTATTCACGATGCCTTTACCTTTGCTCGCATTCTTTTTTTGACGAATCACGTCTTGACAGAACCACACACGTCGCAAATTCCGCGAAGCATCCGTCTGTCATTTTTAGTTTGCACTTCTCGAGAATTACTCGTCTCGGTAACTCTCTTACACTTTACGCAATACATTTTTTTAAGAGTTATTTAGATTAATTTCGTTTTTTTATTTTATATATAAATTTAATATTTTTTTTTTAAAATTCTGTTCTTATTATATATATTGTTTTTTCAATCGCTGCTCTTGAGTTCTATCATCTTACTGAATTCCTCCCTGGCCTCTTTCCTCCCCTTTTCCACGAGAGAATCCTTCATCTCTTCCTTGATGATCTGACGAGTCTTGATTCTCACGGCTTCTTTCATGGCATCGTATTTTGTTTTCTCGCTCAATATCGCGAAGTATTCACCGTCCGATATCCTACCGTCTTTCAACGCCATAGAGATCATTTCGGATATCGTGTCGATCTTGGAGTCGGCCAAGACGCGAATCTTGTCGTGTTTCCTCGCCTTCAGATATAATTTCCTACTCAAAAAGTTTCCGAGCGTACTAAACAATCCGGCGGCGAGAGCCACTCCTTCTACGGTCAACACGATCGGAATGCCGACCGCGGTCGACAACAATCCGATGCCGGCCGCGTGTAAACCCAGGGAAATCGTGATGAGTGTCGTGTCAATCGCGTTGACGACTGTCACGAAACGCGAATACTTCTACTTGAGGGAACGACGAGAATCTCTCTCTCGAATTAGATACTCTTGGATTCTATTGATTTGATCGATGCGACACCTCTCTCCTTTTTCTCTTTCTTCTAGCGACGGCGCCGTCGGCAAAACGCCGTTCGGCTTCTCGTCCTCGTCGTCCACTAACGTCGGATACAATTTATTTCTGGTTCTCATTTTTTTTGTTTTTTTCTTTCTAATATTAGATAAAAAATTTATGTAAGTATTTATTTTTATTTTCTATTCTCCCTTATTTTATATCAACGAGAAATCTTAGACGTATGCTTTGTTGAACAATAATTTCAAGATGCATCCCTTATCTCGTAAAGTCAGACTTTTACGCGCCAATTTCTGTTCTTCCGAATCTGTGGGCTTGCTTCGATTCTTACAGTAGAGTAATCTCTTCCAAAACGCGATCACTTCATTGATTTGAACGCGTTCGAATGCCGGTTCGAAATACTTGACGACCATATCTTCCCTTTCCATCCACAGACACGAATGATTCTCGTGATCGAAGTCTAGGTGATCCCGACATCCAACGCATCGTTCTAAGAAGAGACGACCTAGTTGTTCGTTCACGCAGAATGCGTAGGCTCTCATCAGCATTTTTAAAAGAAACCTCACTCTAATTTCCTGAGAATCGCTCATGATTTACGTTTTTATTATCTATTCGATTTGATATATTTATTTTTTTTAAATAACTATTTATTTATATTTTTTTCTCCCCTATATATATCAATCAAAAACGTGACAGCGGGCTCGCGAATTTCCAACACACCGACGACAACACTCTTCGTTCAAAACATTTCCATCAAGTGCTCGTTGAGATCACCTTGCAAAAACGTGCGCCAGTCTCACTTCGAGAAACGCTACAGTGGGTTTGCGGATTCAAACATCACCTCTTCACGCGAGTCGATTTCAGACCTAAAATCCGCAAGCGAGTTTCCCCCATAGGATTCAGTGTTAAAATCTTGTACGGACGCGGATTGTTAGAATCGGCAAGATGATGAGTTCGAACTCTCAAAACGTTTTTTTGCTCGCAATTTAACACTCTCCATAGGGTTTCAGTGTTAAAATCGTGTACGGATGCAGATTGTTAGAATCGACAAGACGATGAGTTCGAACTCTCAAATCGTTTTTTTTTGCTCGCAATTTAACACTGAATCCTATGGGGAAAACTCATCTGCAGATTTCAATCAAAACGGTATATGTACGTGTACGTAAACTACGGATTCCTCCCATAGGGTTCAGTGTTAAAAAAATTCGAGCTCACCCTAAAAAAACGTTAAAATATTGTACACGTACACGATTTTAACACTAAATCCTATGGAGGTGTACATGTACACGTACACGTACATGTACACGTACATGTACAGGTGAGCTCGAACTCTCATTTATTACCTACTGTTGTTAATTGTTAGTTTGCAATTGTTCGACACGGCATTTTCAAAATTACCTCGACTGGAATGTTTGTCAATGGAGTTTAATGAGAAAGCGCAATCTATATTTGTCACTTGGCAACGGGAAGATGCATTATCTATTGAGTAAAGTGAATTTTTTGATTTGATTGGTTGATAGATACGTGGTATGAGACCATATTCATTGAAACCCACGATACGTCCGCCCAGCCACTGACAAATTTTCCATACCCAGTGGAAGCCTTGTTTCGAAATCTACAAATTGTCCATACCCAATAGAAGACGCGTCATTCCAGTTTTACAGTGTACATGTATTATATTTTATTTTTTTATCTCCAAAATATAGCTCATGACCCCTTATTGGAATGAGCTTGTCGAGTACCCTCCAATGTGGGGTTCATAAGCTATGTTTTTGAGACAAAAAAGAAAAAAAGAAGTGCAATAATTTTTTTATACTAGTCATATCGGCATATTTTCACAAAAACTCTTTTGCACAAAAATTCCACAGAAAACTGTATGGCTCAACAATGGAAGATAAAAGATCTCATGCTGTGTGTGTTCACATATGAAATAGATTGTACTTCTGAAACGGAAAGTCAGTGGATAAATTCGTTACCCCGTGTCTGATCACGCGGTACGGTTTTTTCCTACCCGAAGCCAGCCGTATGGTAGGTAAAAACCCGTACCACGTGATCAGACACGGGGTAACTTATAATATCAACAACAAATCGAATACGTTCGATTCGCTTATATAATTGCAATCGATTCTCATTTCTCTTTCAATTGCATGTCGCCAAGCGCGCAAACTGCTCAATTGTTTTATTGAGTTCTGTAATTGGTCCTAAAAAAGCAGTGTTTACCCATTTGGGATTAATAAATGATCGAAGGCACTCACGGAATTCCCTGATGTATTTGTGGAATTCACCGATTTATTTATAGGTCACTGGTAAAAATAGTCCATTCACGTGCGTCTCGTTTGAGACAGGCATGATAACGATCTGGAAAACTTGACACTCTTGTTTTCTGGAGAGATGGATTTGATGACAAGCTACGGTAGTATTGAGTGGCAATTTGTGGCTGTCATATGATATAGGAATTTCCTGGTATCGAGACTGACTTTCGAAATCGTTACGTAATCTTTGATTTCCGGTTGTGGTATATGGATTCCCCGTGTATGGTAACTGACTTTCAGAATCAGAAACCGAATATAATTCTCGTTCCCAGGATTACACACTACGCCAAACATAACTTTAGTTGCAGTCATTCAGTGGAACAGGTCTGTTTGGAATGTTCATTTGACTTCTGAGGAGTTACGCGTTGAACATGACACATTGTAAATTACAAAATTCCATATACAATTTTGTAGAGTCAACGATTGTGGTGTGAGAATAACAGTATTTTCAATATTCGCCCAATTAGAATTTGAATATTTTACCTGATGCGCAAAAGTAGCCAGACGCATACGCCACCAATAAACGACAACAGGCACAAAACAGCGAAAATTACCATTGCCACGTTGAATCCATAGTTTTCTATAAATAATGACATCATAGGACTTCCAAGTGTAGTACCAAGACCCGAAAATACGACGACAGACGTTGTTAGAGCGTTCCTCGGCTTCTCTGATTTTAATAAATAAGGCGGAACGGTGAGGCTACACATATAAAGGTAAGCGCTTCCGTATGCTGAAAGGAGGATGACAAAATCACTTGCATTTTAACCCTTTACCTAACGTAACGGCCAAAACCGGCCAGCGCTATTCTAAAAAATCGCCAGTTAATTTTCATTATTTTTTTCATTTTTTGTCTCAAAAACATAGGTTATGACCCCTCGTTGGAACGAGCTCGACGAGCTCGTTCCAATGAGGGGTCCTAACCTATGTTTTTGAGACAAAAAATGAAAAAAATTAGTTATTCAAGAATTATTTTTGCATGTGTCGTCTGCTTTTCAGGTTAGGTAAAGGGTTAAAGAGACTTAAATTTATGTTTGTTTATTAGGGTTTAACCCTTTTACTACCACGCCCACTTTAGCCATATATGGAGGACCTCTATGTACGTCTGTATGCAAGGAAGTTTAATGCAATTTATGACATACTTAAAACTCTGTCATCTGATAAATTGTTGGAAAGGGCTCTCTGAGGTCTTTCCAACAAGTAATCAGATGGTAGGTTTGATCTGCGCATACCAGTACGTACAGAAAATCATCATACAATAGGTGGCTATAGTCGTTTTCGGCAGCGTAAGTGTTAAAGATTTTTTTTTAGCAGCAATTGCCAATCCTATGAAACTGTTTTTGGAGCGGAGGAAGCTGAAGTGCTCGGATAGAACCATTCCACAGCGGCGATCAACTGTCAGGCTCTCCAGCTTACCAACCGACATAAGCAGTGTTAGCAGAGGTTGAAGGGAAGAGCATTAATGTGCAATACGCCTTAGTACATACCGCCATCATGCCCACACGTGGGCAATAGAGATAAAGTGTCTTACCAAAGGATGCAGCGTAGATGGCGCGGGTCCGAACCATCGATCTTCAGATTTTAAGTTTAACGCTCTAATCAGAAGCCACCGCGCACCCGGCGGCCTAACTCTAGCAAGGCGGTGATTGCATTCAGTGGTGATAACAAAAAATATCTTTTTCTGCTCGAGCTCCCCGATTAATCGGTTTCTACCGATTAAGCAACCCTCCTAAAATCTATTTCCGACATTATTCTGCATGTGTATGATACTGTTTGGGTTATTCCAGCTCCTCCATCGACTAAACTTAACACCATTCTCTCATCATCTACTGTATGTCTTGTTTTTCCTTATTCTCTTCACTAAAATTGTATATCTCATTCTACGTAAGTTTACGACCGTCATACTTTTCTATTCACAATAACTAAATCAAGCCAACACATTCCGGTCACACGGTCATCCATACTGTATCAGTGTTCACGCAAACTGCCATCTCCAAACGGAAGGGGGTTTTCCTTAGAGAAGTGTGAAAACCCAACCCGCTTCAGTCTCGGCTTCATTTTCAGAATCAGTAGTATTATCACCTCTATCGCATACAGCAGCAACACACTCTTCACTTCCGCCACCAGCCTCCTCTGCTGGATACTTGTGACGGCAATGAAGAGGGAGTTGATGTTGAAGTAGGTAATGAACAGTGATACCAGTGATTCTGAAAATGAAAACGAGTTTGAACTTTTAAACGAGTGAAAATCTTGCTGTTGAAGAGTGTGGGGGAGGGGGTGGGGCGCCAGAACCCGGTTGAGAGCCACAGTGATTTGTTATAAACGGTTCGCAAAGAATGAAGACTGTAAAAAATTCAGACCTATAAGGGCTGACGATATCCTACAGAGTTACGTTGGGGCAGTTTTTCAATTCAGAAAACTTCAGTTCAACATGCAACCAATGCCACGCTTTCCGGTTCCGTGATATAGATTTCCCGGGCATCGGGGCAGGCCTTCGGAACTGGGAACCCGGGAATAAACGCTGATGACCAAAAAAAAAATATGTTATTACTTTTTTTGTCATTAAGGTGTTGGAGATTGAGCCTGGACAAACTTTCAATGTTAATTGTCACTGAATGGTAATGAGGCATTGCTTTTTTTCATTTTTTATTTTTTTATAATAAAACATTGTAGGTTATCAACTTTACAAAAACGCTGCATTTAATTAGACACATACTGCCCCCTTCAAAAAATTCGCAAAAGCAGGTCCACCTCCATCCAACTTTCAAAGCAAAATTATATAGTTGTGGCGACTCGAGTTCGTCCTAAAACTAACGACGCGGACATCGATAAAGCCATACCTGGCTGCTCGTGGGAGTGATTTGTCTCCACAGACACAAAATGCAGACCTGGAAATTAAAGGTAACATGCTCTACCAGACTTGTGAAGCTTGAATTCATGAGCAAAGGTGTAAAAATCAACGGTCGAATCCATACCGTAGAAGACTACAGGGTCAGCTCCCTCCCCGCAATGGCATAAGCGCAAACAAGTTTGGGCATGTGACCAAAAAATGTAGAAGGCAAGTCACATGCATGAAGTGTGGCGACAACCATCGCACTAGCGCCTGCAAAGCAGGCATCCTCAGCTGCCCAGACTGCAAATGACAGACCCCAGTCAGATAACGGGACTGCCTTGACTACACAAAAATTAAAAACAACATTCTGCTGAAAATCGACAATCCGGAAACGCTCCCCACCCCCACCCCACCCCAACGCACACACACACAGCCACACACTCCATCTGTTCCCAAATAGCAGGAACTTTTGTGGAGAAGGCTGTAAAGGTTTGAAAAGGGTCGTCTTGAAATGGCAAAAGCCAACGTCTGCAAAAGTCACTTAGTTCAAAACAGACGAATTGCCTGGGGTTCTTCCAATTGTTCTCAGGGATTGATATAAACACGAACATATTATTTTAGGTTTTTGGAAGGCGAATCGACCGTTTGTTGTCTTAACACAGACATTTAGCCACGAGAAAATGAAACTCTATTAGTAGTGTTGACGCAATGGTACTTTGAAAAATAATACTATTTTTTTGCCTTTCTGGTGGCCTTTCCGGTGACAACCTTGGTTCGCTAGATAACAAAATTACCCAAAATGGAAGTGAGTCTCACAGAATGTGGTTGTTGGATCAATCCCATTAAATTATCGTATATTCGTGATTTATTTGGCAGATGATGAAAAGTCAATATGTCTGATGCCATACTGGACGCCATCTTGAATTCTGAAGTTTTACCGAAGCGTATTTTTGAGGATAATTTCTGCAAGGTCTAACCATCCATCGACCACTTCGTCGTCTGAGAATTACAGACTTCTAAGTCCATTTTTGTCACAATTGAGATAAGGGTTGAACTTGATACATATACCCCCTCTGCACCTTTTAAAACAAAATCTGTTTGCACCTAATGTTTTAAAACTGAAATATAATCACTATTTTTTGGTTCTATCTCGAAAGGGAGGGTAGTAGTTAGTTCTATGTCTTTTGACCAATGGACCAACAGTTTAATGATACGTGTTTGAGAGTTACCCACTCAGAGTTGCAAGAAGTCACACCACTGGGGTGGGTGCATTCAAACGTTTAAAGACTCGCTAAATTCATTTTTTCTTTCACAATTGTTTGTTATTTTGTTGCCGCCGTCAGTAAAGAATTTAATTTGAAAGTATGGGCAGTTTCAAATGCATAATATTAATACACTTAATCTTTTTCCGACACAATGGACGACAAAATAGAGAAAGAACATTTCATTTCTAAAAACTATATCAGGATTTAGCTACTTTTGAATGGTGAATAGCAATCGAAATGAAGCTTTGAGAGAACCTCATTGGCATGTTTGAGACAATCACACTGCTTTAACCCTTTACCCAACGTAACGGCCAAAACCGGCCAGCGCTATTCTCAAAAATCGCCAATTAATTTTCAAAATATTTTCATTTTTTGTCTCAAAAACATAGGTTATGACCCCTCGTTGGAACGAGCTCGTCGAGCTCGTTCCAATGAGGGGTAATAACCTATGTTTCTGAGACAAAAAATGAAAAAATTTAGTTATTCAAGAATTTTTTTTGCAAGTGTCGTCTGCTTTTCATGTTATGTAAAGGGTTAAAAGTACGAATAGCAGGTACATTGCTGTTGTGTAGCAAAACGTAAAAAGCATTTGATTTAATTTAACCTAAATTCACCCTTCCTTATCCGTCTGCATCAACGACATCACTGAGTGAGTAGGGGTACTTTTCAATGTCCAGGTGCCATGCATTTTACACAAGATAGATCTTTAAATTGTATGGAGATTTTTTTTTTTAATCAGAACCCTATCTTTAACCGTTTCCAGGTTAAATCCAAATGAAATATGCCTCTTCTCCGATTGCCTTGAAATTTTTACTCCTGGATAGATTATCAAATTCCATAGGTGACGTGCATTTTCACTCTTTATAATATCTTGCTGTTTCTGAGTTATATGCCTTCAAAATGTTGGTGTAATAGGTCACCTGGAAGATTACAGAAAAAACAATATTTCCCAGTCACCAATAAGGCATTTTGTAGAGCCCATTGGTCACAACATTTTGCACATAGATAGATGTTCAAATGCCATCATCACATGCTTTGAAATTTAGTAACATCTATCATCTGTTTTGAGTTATGAAGCAGGGAAGGTTTGTAGTATTCTCCCTTTGGGGAAAAACCTTACGCTTCACCTAACTTCAAAAAGATGATTATCATCAATTGACTGATTTTCAGGTGTTTGTTTGCAAAAATAATGTGTATGACGGGGCTTATGTAAAGGTGTTTATGAATGCTGGGTCAAGCATAAATCTGGAAAATTTCTATGTTCATGTGATAGATGATGGCTAAAGTTTGTGATCTTAATATTTGTCCTTTCAAATTTAGCAGTTTCAAGTTCTAAATGGTAACAAGGAAAACTTTCATTTCTCTATTTACCTCCCTTCCTACTTGAAGTCAGAAACACATTGTCTCCTGGTCTTTCATACTACCCACTCTTGATTTTCCCAACTAGGATGCAGACTCTCTCAGTTCCCCTGCCCTTTATCATACTATCCATCTTTCCATTTCATTTCTTCACAATTATCAGAAATAATCTTATTTCCCCCCAACAGGGAAGGGATATAGAGAAAAGTTGTGTTTGTCCATCCATCCTTCCTTCCATCTGTCCTTCCATATATCTGTCTTGCCTTGCACCTATGTACCAATACGTCCATCCAGAAATTTGTTTATGCGATAACTTGAACAATAGTTATCTGATTTTTATACAGCTGTTCATATGAGCGGCCATATTGTGATGCGGCTATGTCCACCCTTCTGCCTCTCCAGCCATCCGTATGTCCAGACATCCATTTGTCCATTCGTTTGTTCATCCATTAACTTTTGCACATCCATGCAATAAATTGAAAACACTATGTCCAACAGATCCCATTATTATGATGTATTGTGCGTGACTAGTATAAGGTACCTTTTGATAATCAGCATTCTTGCATATCCAACATGTCCACCATGGCAGCCATCTTTGCGTTTTTGAGATTTTTGCTTGTCTGCTCAATGAATTTAAAAGGGAATGACCAATGCATCGCTTTTTGTTCTGGTGGATTGAGCATGACTATAAGAATGTTGTTCTTGATAATCACCATTCTGGACTGTCCAACATGGTCACCATGACAACCATCTTGGATTTTTGTCATCTTAAAAACGGAATGGCAGTGGATCTAATTTTTTCTGGTACCTTATTGATGGCTATAAGAAGACTCCTTTCGATAATCAACATTCAGGAAAATCAATCATGGCCACCATGGCAGCAATCTTAGATTTTTGGTATTTCCTGTTTGTCTGCACCATAACTTAAAAATGGAATGACTGGGGATTCCAACTTCCTTCTGTTACATTACTTGTGATTCCAACGTCCTTCTGTTACATTACTTTTGAATATAAGAACGTTCCTTATTATAATCAGCAATATGACTTATCCAACATGGCCACCATGGCAGCCATCTTGATTATTTTGTGATTTTTACTTCTCTGTGCAATGACTTCAAACAAGAATGACCAGTGGATCCATTTTTCCGGTGCATTACTAGTGACTGTAGGAAAATGCCTTTCAATAACCAGCATTCTGGCAAATCCAACATGGCTGCCATGTCTGAGCAATAACTTGAAAAACAAAACAAAGACTAATGCAAGGTATGTTTTGCTAGGCAAAATGATTGAATTTTCGTTAACGTGGTTGAAAGAAAATGATAGTGACAGTTTTTCCATTGGACAACTATTACCACTGGGTTTCTCCATCTTACACAACTCACGGGGGAGTCGAGGTGGTGGTATAGCAGTCATCCACAGTGATGCTTTAAACATATCCTGATTTATACAAATCTCCGCCATCTTTTGAAATGATAGACAGCGTCATGTCGAGCAACCGTTCACTTCGATTACTCGACGTTTACCGACCACCACCATCAGAAAGGAACAAACTTACATCAGCACAGTTTTTAAATGAATTTTCAGAATGTCTGTCCTTCTATGCCTTGTATGGATGTGACATAGTTATTGCTGGTGATTTTAACACCAATGTTGACAATTTAAATGACACTTTTGCCAAGCAATTCACAAATTTGTTTGAATCATTTGGCTGTTCACAACTGGTCTCAAAACCTACCCACAAGAGAGGACACACCTTGAATCTAATTCTTGTTCGTCAAAGTAACAACACGTCAGTACAAAATGTCCAGGTCACAGATCCAGCATTGTCTTATCACTATGCAGTCTTGGCCGAATTGACACTAGCAACTTCAAAAATTCCTCCCAAGGAAATTACTTATCGAAAATATAAATCCATAAATATTGATGCCTTGAAAATGGATATCAGTTCATCAATTCTGTGTTCGAATTATTTTTGTAGTAATCATGAATCATCTGAGCAATTGCTATCTTTATTTGAAGAAACTCTTAAGGGCATCGTGGCTGAACATGCACCCCCAAGTCAAAAATTATAACTCATAGGGCAAAAGTAGAGTGGTTTACAGAAGATGTTAGAGCTGCTAAACAACAGCGTCGCAGACTTGAGAGTCTTTACAATAAAACGAAGCTTTAGTTTCACCGGCAGATGTTCTGCCACCAAAGAAATACAACTAATATGATCATCAAAAAGGCGAAAAGGGAGTACTACAATTCAATGATAGAGGGGTCATCTAATACAAGGGTGCTGTTACCGGTAACCAATAGTCTCCTTGGTAAAGAACAAAAAGTCATTCTCCCAGATCATCTAAATACTGAAGAAATTCTGGAAAAATTCAGCGATTATTTCATAACAAAATTCAAGTAATCCTGGATAGTATACTATCATGTGAATCACCAGAGTTTGATCATCTTGACATAAAAAGAGATTTTTTTCTAATTTTCACTCTGTCTCAGGAGAAGATATTCGAAAAATGATTTTATCATCATCCAATAAATCCAATGATCTAGATCAAATTCCAACATTCCTTTTGAAAGAGACAATTGATTATCTTCTGCAAGCCATAACATCTATTATATCTGCATCCCTACATGAGGGCTTTGTTCCAAGCCCATTGAAAAAAGCACTTGTTACTCCACCCATCAAGAAACCATCTCTTGATCCTGACAACCTGAAGAATTATCGACCAGTATCAAACCTCTTTTTCCTGTCTAAATTGTTGGAAAGGGTTGTTGCTTTACAACTCAAAAATAATCTGCATGAAAATGATCTTTTAGAGCCTTTCCAGTCTGCATACAAAGCCAACCACATTACAGAAACAGCCTTACTGCGAGTCATCAATGACGTTGTTAAATCAATATCTGAGAGTAAGGCTGTACTGCTTTTTCTCTTGGATTTGTCAGCAGCATTCGACACAGTCGGCCATGGCATTCCCATGCAGACATTGACACAGCATGGCATATGTGGAACTGCCATATCTAGAAGGTCGCTGTTAACAAATATATATCAATAAGACCGGTTCAGAAAGCAGAATGTTAAAGTGTCGTGTTCCTCAGGGATCAGTTCTTAGACCACTCTCGTTTACTCTGAACACTTCTTCTCTAGGTCGCCTTCTTAAAAAGCATGGCATATCATATCATCTGTACGCAGACGACACCCAACTGTACATCAGATTTAACCCATCTGTTCCAAGTGACTCGTTCACCACAGTCACTAACATGGAAACTTGCATAAATCTCGTGAGGGAATGGATGATGGACTTTAAACTGAAAATGAACGACTCTAAAACTGAATTCTTATTGATATCCGGGGTGCCTACACCAATTCTGGTTGGAAACAACATCACTATGAAAAGTGAATCGGCCAGGAATATTGGACTGATTATGGACTCAAATTTAAAACTCGACATCCATATCAATAAAATATGTCAAAAATGCTACTGGCAGCTTCGTAATGTTGGAAGACTGCGAACTTATCTTAACCAGTCAGCACTTGAAAAACTTGTGCACTCTTTCATAACCTCACAACTAGACTATTGTAATTCAGTGTTAGTGGGGCTGTCCCAGTGCCTGATTCAGAAGCTTCAAAAAGTTCAGAATACTGCTCCTTAGATAAGTACTGGTACCAAACGCTCTGAACACATAAAACCCGTTTTAAGACAACTACATTTGCTTCCAATTAAGCAGAGGATTGATTTCAAAATATTGATCTTAGTATTCAAATGTGTCCACAAACTGGCTCCAGTTTACCCTCAAGAGCTCCTCACTGTATATCTGTATATACACCATCATGCAGTCTCAGATCTAAAAACCAAATTCAACTAGTTGTACTTTTTAGCAGATCTAATCTGGTTAATGATCGTGTGTTCCCCATCGTGGGTCCCAGATTGTGGAATTCCCTGCCAATTAGTATCAGAATTTCAGAAACTCTCGATGTATTCGAAAGAAATCTTAAAACTTTCCTATTTACTGAAGCATTCTCCCAATCCTCTATGAGAGGCAACCGAAACAGATGTGACTCTTTATTTCAGAAAATTGATTTATTTCTGTCAAGCGTTTTAGAACACTATTTGTGGTTTTTCGCTTTAGAAAGTCAATTATTATTATTATTATTATTATTATTATTATTATTATTATTATTATTATTATTATTATTAATGCCACAGCCCAGCGGTATTCTTGTAATGAATTTTGGTGTGCTGCTTTATATTAATTCGATGAACATTAAGAGAGTTATTGCCCTGTTGATCTGTTGATCGAATAAAGTTTATGCGATTCACTATATCTGTACGTTAATTTTATTACAATATAAAATAACTGTATACGTTCGTTTAGAGTTCGTAAAAATTGTCCAGAAACAATATGTTTCTAAACAAACCACAACATACTTTGTATACAGATGTTCTCCAAAATTATCGTCCTCGTTTAGCATCAAAAAGGAGATCAATCTTAATAATATTTCAGAACAGCGTAGAAAATGTACCTATAAAATGACACAGAAAATGTCATTATTCTACGCAAAAGGTTATACATTTTCGAGATGCCCAAATCATTGACCTCCGTTTTCTCGAAAAATGGCACTTATAACACTGTAATTCTCAGGCGACGACTGACTTTACAAGACCAGCTCCGATAATGCTGCAACTGGGAAATAATTCCCAAGGAGTATTTTAGCGGATTTTACATAGAACACTTCTAAACAAAATGACACCAAATGTATCTTGTTAACAATATCTCCCAGGTTGACCTCTAACATAGCGCCCACCATTACATAATTGAGTATCATATATCCGCTTGATAACAGTAATTACATGACTGGTCAAGATCTAATTTCAATTATTTGCTTCATTATTTATGAATGTTAGTACACCCATCTTGGGAACCAAATGAATCTTCGGGGTGGAGAGAGTTTGAGTCCTTTGGGGGTGAAATCTGAAACGTTCTATCGCAGGGTTAAATGAGGGTCCACCTGGTAAACCACGGATCATCTGGGTGAATGGAATGCGGATATTGGAGGTTGTTAATTGGTTAGGTTCATGTCGGAAAAATATCTTCCCGAGGTAACTTCATATCAGTTTGAGTCCGAAGTTCGAAGGCTGATGTGATGTTACCGAGTGAAGGATGATATCGTGGCCGATATGATATTAACCATATAATAACCTCTTTATTTATGAAACTAAAACAAGCAAATAATTACAAAATGTTCTCAGACCTGTTAGTTTTCTGACAGCATTCTTCTCTCTCATTCTCTTCACAAAGTCCAAAGTTTCCTCTTCTCCTTGTTCAGATATCCGAACGTCCCGGCTTCCACACTGGGAAGCCGCGACGTTCGGGCAGCTGAACTATCTCTTCTGTCACTTCGACGAATCTCCACTTACGACTCTCAGTCTTAGATTGCGTTGAACTTTTTGTCCATCAATCTTCTTTCTTCTCTTCATCCACCGAACCCTTACTTATCGCCATCATTAATTCCCCTCCATACAAAAACTCAGCTTCAAACTACTCCCTTATGCCTGGTAACGCTAATTGTCGGGATTGCTTCCGATGAACAACTGCATAAAGGGGTCTGCGAATCTAGCTAGGTTCATATACTGGCCGAAATCGGAGTCATATCAGCCGAGCTCGATAATAGGCAATACTGTGAAAACAAACATATCTAATGAATAATAGATCAGGTCACTAAATCGTGTCCTTCTCCAGCCTTGCTTACCGGTGAATTTTTAAAAGTTATTCTACCCCCAGATGTGGTGTGATACATTTTATTGATGATGCAATAAATACATATTATCGCTACAGTAAAGTGATCTGGGTCGTCGTATCACGTCGAGTTGAGGAAGTCATTGCGCATCCATTCCAGCTCGGAGTAAAGTACTCTCAACGGCCGGAACAGCTAATTATGCGTATTCGAACGCACCCGTAAATAGTCCGTCAAACTATAGTGATACGGAATCGGATTCCACACTGTGGATTTTCCAAAGACCATGAAAAGCTCGTCAAACAAAAGTGATATTTAGCGGTTAAAATGCATAGTCATATAATAAAACATATCAACAGTAGTCTACCTATTAATGTGCTTACCTGTTACAACGCCTATAGCGACGATGACCTGGGTGGCACTTGTAGAAAGTGCTGCTCCAATAAACCCAACACAAGCAAAGACTGATCCGGCCATCATACATTGTCCCATACCAAATTTACGTATTATAAATACATTGAATATACCTGAAAATACATTCTTCGCAGTAACTACATTACGTGTTCACTATAAACTGAAATAAGTTGGAGATAACAGCAAAAAAAATCCCTCTCTTGTTTCTTCTTTTATTGAAAACACTAGCTTCTCACAATTATTCGTACAAAGCTTGAGCATTCTAAAAGTTAGTGAGACCTCAGAACTAGAATGGGACGACCCAGGAAAAATGTCACAGAGAGAGAGAGAGAGAGAGAGAGAGAGAGAGATAGAGAGAGAGAGAGAGAGAGAGAGGGAGAGGGAGGGAGGGATGGAGATGGGGTCGGGAGAGAGGGGGTCGGGAGAGAGGGAGAGAGGGGCTGGTGAACGGAGCGACGGACAGTAAGACGGACGGACGGTAAAACAGGCGAATGGATGGTAAAACGGCAAAACGGGAGGGCGAGAGGTCGGGATTCGGGGGGGGGGGACTTTTTGGCGGGCGGGCGGGCTTGCGTGCGGGCTTGCGTGCGGGCTTGCGTGCGGGCGCTCGGTGGGCGGGCGGTCGATTGGTCTGGCGGGCTTATTTCCGGCGGTGGATGTGTGCTCGGGCGGTCCTGGGTGGCGGACTGGCGGAGGGGGTTGTATGATGACCCAGCCTTTCGGTGGACGGGTTTCGGGCAAGCTGGCGTCTGGCAGACAAGCGGACAGGCTAGATTGAAATCGGAAACGACGTTTCTAACAGGTGGGGAAAATTTGTTAAATATGGGCGGCCACTGATATATCAGTGAGTGGATGTCTTTATATGACCGTGCCCCCTCCCAAGTTCAATGTGTGCTATACGTTCCTGGGGTATACAACAGTCTATCCGTAGGAGCCCCGGGGAATGAAGCAGTGCTTGTTTACCGTAGTAACCAAGCTATGTTTTACTGGTAAAATAAGACCCGGTAATCAATGCTCTGAATGGAAGTCCTCTAAAATTGCAATTGCAATATGGGCATAAATGATGGGTGCCTCTATGTCCATGTTGCCGTCAGGATTAGCCATTGTGCAGAGATGTTCAAACACCAATAAATGAAAAAAATAATTAAATACAGCAGTCATACCGAGGTTCAAAATATTGGGTTTGGGAAAGTGTGCATTCGTGGAATTACCAAAAACAACCCGACGATCTCTCCAAATCATCAAAAACAACTTTTATTTGACATGAAACCCCAGATTGGGCATATCATAGTAGCACGTAGTGCTATAGTGCCGAGCCCCCCCCCCCCCCCCCCCCCCCCACACACACACACACACACTCAGCCGGGGGGTGGGGTGATAAGTTCCATTGAACTAGAGTAGCTTTTCTGGCTCGGATTTTTCCCAGAATCATCGGATACTTCGTAGAATTACCACAAACAATCCGATAATTGTTTACTTCGCTTAGATTCAGATTACCCTCAAATCCTGCTTGGTTTCAATAATGATAGCGTCCTCCTTTTGTATAAAAGTCATTATCCAGAATCCTCTGCTTCTAACTTTTTGGGTTTATAAGAGTAGTTTCTAACCATTATTCAAATTATAAAAGTATGTGTAGGGCCCATATGTGTACATGTAGGCCCTGAAGGTAACCTCAAGTCTCACCATGTACTCATGTGAGGACCTAACCGTAGCACCCCCATGTCAGCATCTCTTTCTGGAAAACGTCTGACCTTAGGCACCCCTTTTTCTGAAATGAGGGCCATGAGAAAATCCCTCAATGACGTCTAATTTAGCATTCTATTAGCCTCATTTCGGTATTTCAGAATACCTATTACGGGACTCCTATATGGCTCGTAGCTCCTATACAGGCAGTCTTACTGACGGCTTCCGTCTTGTCAACAACTATCTGTCCTATGATTTGCCTCTTTTTGTAGTCGTCCAATACTATAACCTACCATCCTTGCAGTCTTGTGCTATTGTGCTTGTACCATTACTATTGACTACCGTTATTCCGCCCCGTGTCTCAACAATTACTATTGACTTGTAACGCTACTTCCAAGATATACCAATCTCTGTCTCGATTGTACCATCGATCAAGGTTCAATCAGATTGCTTCATTTTCCCCGTTATGTACTGTTTTATACAGAGTTCAATGTAAAACATCTATAGAACGCTATATAAGGCATTCCGTAAGTGGGATTCCTAGCCGACTCCGTAAAGTAGGACTCCGTGTTTTTACATAAACACTTGAGGGTATTCCACTTCCCTGCTAGTAAGAAAAAAAAAAAGAATTGTTGTTATATTTTAAAATGTTATTGTCATTTCTGTACACTGTTATATCGTTCAATGTTTCTTTGTTTTCTTCATTGTGTTCGATCTTCGTTCTGTTCATTTCGATCTCTGTTATGTTCCATTCTCTTCCGTCCTTAAAGTCTGTTCAGTTCTCTTCGGTCTTCTTCGATGCTTGTTCTGCCCAATAGTTCATCTTCGTTCACTTTCTTCTCTTCGTTATCATCACTGGTTCTGTATCTTGATTGTTATCGGCTGTGAAGCTTCATTGTAGAATTCTCTATAGCGCTTTAAGATCTGATTGTAGTGAAGAGACTTCTCGTTCTCGTTCATGATTCGGGATTCTATGATCTCTCTCATTTCTCTATCCAAGTCCATCGCGGCAAGCTCGTTTTGGTTCTCTGCGCGCCAAATGCTGTCGATTTAGTAAGCTTTCCAATAAACTGGGTTCGACCAAAATGTATTTTTTGTCTTCACTTGTTCGATTATGCTCTGGTTCTGGTTTTTTCCCTGTCCCGGTCATTTCTGTACGAGGCTTTTCTGTTAGAGGTATTGTTATCCACGGCTTTCTGGTCGGGTTATGGTTATTCGCCTGGTACGGTTTTGAGAGTTCCTTTTTTCAATTGTTTTTTTCGTTTGCATTCTTCTTTTTGACCAATTTGTGTCCATGGCTTTCCGACTGGTTCAACACATTCTCGCTGATGATCCTTGGGTTCTTTTTTTGAGTGGATCATCTCAGATGATCTCTTCTTTTGAACATCTTTGCACACCTGAAACATGAGGAACGTTTAGGTCCATGGATGGATATACTATAACGCAACAGACTTTTCTGTTGAATGAAGGATATCTGGTACTTGTCGCAATTATGGAGTTCACCCAATGCTGGACAGAAGTGAAATAATGTAATTCGGATGTTTCACTCCTATTTATACCCTTGAGTGTTTATGTAAAACACAGAATCCAACTTTACTGAGTCGGCTAGGAATCCCACTTACGGAATGCCTGTATATAGATGTTTACATTGAATCTGTATAAAATGGTACATGATGGGGAAAATGAAGCAATCTGATTGAACCTTGACCGATGGTACAGTCGAGACAGAGATAGGTATAATTTGGAAGTAGTGTTACAAGTCAATAGTAATGGTTGAGACACGGGACAGAAAAACGGTAGTCAATAGCAATGGTACAAGGCCGCAATGGCACCGGACTGCAAGGATGGTAGATTATAGTATTGGACGACTACAAAAGAGGCAAATCATAGGACAGATAGTTGTAGACAACATGGAAGCCGTCAGTAAGACTGCCTGTATAGCAGCTAGGTGCCATATAGGAGCCTCGTCATAGGTATCCTTGAAATACCAAAATAAGGATAAGAGGGATGGCAAATTAGACGTCATTGAGGGATTTTCTCATGACCCTCATGGCCTCGTTTCAGAAAATGGGTTGCCGAAGGCTAGACGTTTCTCAAAAAGGGGTGCTGACATTGGGGTGCCACGGGACGTGACCATTAGATACCGAGATGAGGCTAAGAGGGATGGTAAATTAGACCTCATTAAAGGCTTTTCTCATAGCCCGCATGGCCTCATTTCAGACAAAAGAGTGCCTAAGGCCATTCAATTTCCAAAAAGAGGTGCCGGAATTGGGTTGCCATGGGACGTGGCCGTTAAATACCGAGATGAGGCTGAGAGGGATGGCAAATTTTACCTCACTGAGGGATTTTCTCATGGCCCTCATGGCCTCATTTCAGAAATAGGGGTGCGGAAGGCCAGATGTTTTCCAAAAAGGGGTGCTGAAATTGGGATGCCACGGGACGTGACTGTTAAATAGCGAGATGAGGCTAGTAGGTAATATTTGAGAGTTCTAGACCATTTAAAAAAAAACTGTACACGTACACGTACATGTACGTGTACCGCCATAGGGGTTCAGTGTTAAATCGTGTACAGAGTGCAAAAAAATGGCAAAAATGGCGTTTTTTTATGATGGCTAGAACTCTCAGTGTTTTTTTGACCGTTCGGATCGCACTTTTAACCGTTCAAACAACCGTTGGCGAACGTGTGAAATTCGACACATCGCTCGGAAGTGAAAAATGTATGAAATTTGAAGAAAACGTAAATTTAAAAAAAATTTGTCGACGTTCCCATCTCGGATCAGACCTTCGATCTATCGTTGGTGAACGCCAGCAAAAAACGCTTTGAGAGTTCTAGACCAGCATCAAAAATGCGTTTTGAGAGTTCTGGACCACCTACGTTTGCGATCGCGTTTCGGACGGTCGAGGGTGCAATCCGATAGGCGAAAAACGATTGAGAGTTCTAGACCAGGAAAATCGACCTCAAAACCTTTTCTCGACGTTCACCAACGGTGAAAAGTGAGTGTTAAGTGCAGTTACTCGTCGAGGATTTTTTAAAAAGAATTTTAAAAACCGATTTCGGCCTCCGGTACATCAAAAAAAATGCGGTTTGAGAGTTCTGGATCACCACCACGTTCGCGATCGCGTTCCAGACGGTCTAGGGTGCGATCCGATCGGTGAAAAACGATTTGTCGATTCACCTCGCGAGTTTTGTGAGGTGAATCGTGATAGAATCGGTTTTGTCGAGTTTTCTTTCATTTCTTCTTAGTCACTATTGTGATTAGGCTGGCGCTTGCATTTCGCTGAAAAAAAAACAGACTGATGATTGTAGCATGCAGGAGGCTCTATTTATACTCTCAGCGCAGAAAACGTGTTGCAAACGTATTGTGAATATACTAGCAACGTAGTGACAACGATTTGAACGCTCTAAGAACATTTGCAATACGTACTACAAATGTATTGCAAACGTATTGTAAACGTTCTTAGTGCGTATTGACAGCGATTTGCAATACGTACTGCAAATGTATTGCAAAACGTATTGTAGACGTTCTTACTGCATAGGCGTGGGGAGAGTATAAATAGAGCCTCCTGAGTGCTACAATCATCAGTCTGTTTTATCAAGCTGACGAGCAGGTCGCATTTCAAGTGATCTTACTGTAAACTTACTGCAAAAACGTCGGAAGAACTTCATTTGTTACGCTTGAATGTATTACAGGTTTTCATTCAATAAGTCATTTTTTTCACTTGAATCGTTTTAACTGAAAACTATTCTATAAATGAAAGTGGAACAGTTCAAATGATTAATTGATGTGATTTAAACGCGTTTTTTGAAAGCGTTACATTACTGATATGTTTACTTGTGATTTTGATTATTCGAGTTTTCCCTATGGCGAGAATAAGCGCGGTTGCGATTTAACACGTTCGAGGGCAAAACGCATTTAGAGAGGTTTATTTTGTAAGTGTTTTTTCTTAACTGGTTTTAGTTATTATATATTAAAGACTGAAGATTTTTATTTACTTAAAACATAAAACATAAAATAATTATACATTTAATTTTGAGAATAATAAAATAATTCACGTTAGCATACTCTAAAGGAAATATTAATAATTTTAAAAACGAAAAAATGTTTTTACACATCACAGATTCCAAGCGGAGAGATCAACTTCTCAACGAATATGAACGTGCTAAGAAGAGTATTCAATCAGCTGACAGAAGCAGGCGATTGGGAGAAATGGAATTAAAACGTGAAACCACAAAATTATTTAAACCCGTGACGGAGGTTCAGGAACGAAGTAAAAAGGAGATCGTTGACGAATGGAGGCCCTTAAAAGAAAGTTCTTTGAGAATGGGTTCGTTGCCCAGTAGTTTCACGAGGGGGTTTTCCTTTCAAATATCATCGCCGGATTACGTTCCCATGAGGATCGAAACCGACGTGAGCGAAAGCGACGATGCGGCTTCGACTATCACCACTGATAGAGTCGCGTCGTCCGAGGATGGTGGTAAGAAAGATCTGTTGTATGGCATTTATAAGGATTCTGGCGGTAGAACGTTTATAGGCAACACTGAAGTGCAAGAGGATGATGATAATTTAATTGTCGGTTCGAACAGGTACGAATTAATTCCTGGACTGTGCAAATTGCTCCTTTTCGACAAGCCTGGAGATTACACGGATTGGGATTTCGACAATTATGGCGACATTCCGGTTCAGACCCACGCCATGAAGAGAAATAACGATGTTATAGAAACGAGACCCAAAGCCAATAGAGGTTACAAGTGGGCGAAGGTGGTGAAACCTATAAGGGATATGAATAAGAAGTTCGTCGAATCGGTTACTGGGAAAGGGGTGAAAACCACTTTTCTTCCGAGCGATTCTAACGCTCTGCCTCAGAGATTGAGATTGTTGATGGCAAGTAGACGCGCTGGTAACACTGGATTAGATAATGAGATAGTGAGCATATGCGACGAATTGTTAAGGCAAAAGGTTTTGAATAAAGACGATTATAAAAGGCTGATGAACGAATTGAAGGATTGATATATATATAATAAGTAGAGAACAAACAAACAAACAAAAAATATATAAAATAAAAACAGTAAATTTTACGCTAGAAAATAATAAAAAGTATTTAAACAACAAACGATTTACCAGTGAAAAAACAAAATATATTATAAAATAAAAATATGTTGGTGATAAAGAACAGGGGATACGTTAGAACTTACGTTCAAGCCGGTTCTGGCATCGTCGATTTTATAATGCAAGCGTTCACGAGCGATGCAGGTAGAAAACTCGCATCGACCGCGTTTGAGGTCGGTAAGAAGACGGCTTTGGATGCTGGTAAGAAAGCCGCTTTCGAAGCTAGTAGTAGGATAGCTTCTGTGGCTAGCAAGAGGGCAGCCGACGAGTTGATCGACAAGTTGATCAGTCCGCCGGCGAAGCGAGGTATGTTAGAGCGATCGCCGAAAAGTTGGAAAGATTTTAAGGATGCTGTGGTACCCATACACGATTTAGCCAAAATGACGAGTGGATCTGGATTGAAGAAAACTCGCGACGGTGTAATATAAATAAATAATAATATTTATAAAAACTGAGTTTGAAAAAACATAAAATTGTGTTTGAAAAAATCTAAATAACAAAAATAAACAAAGATGAACATTAAAGATATGTCTTGGAACGACGCCTCGACCAAGAGGTCGAATAACAAGTTCTTTCCCAAAAGCATAAGAGGCTTGATAGTGGGAAAATCGAATTGTGGAAAGACCAATCTGTTGATGAATCTGTTGTCGCAACCCGACTGGTTGGATTACGACAGATTATTCATGTTTGGCAAGAGCTTGTTTCAACCCTAATACAGATTGCTTCGAGAGTGCATGGATCGTAGATTGCCCAAGGACGTCATAGCCAGAATCTTTGAGAGTAGGGAGGAATTCGACAAAAGTGAAGCTTCTCTTTCGATCATTTTGGACGGTGTGGCGATGGAATTGATGAAGAGAAATGCGTCTTCGAACGTCGAGTGTCGATTTTGTGAGAACGCTAGCGACGTTCCGGATCCTAGAGAATTGAAATCGGAAGATAAGAATCTCATGATTTTCGACGATCTGCTTTTGGAGAGACAGAACCGATGCGAATCGTATTACGTTAGGGGTCGTCACAGCAACGTGGACTGTTTCTACCTGATGCAGAATTATTTTCGATTGCCCAGACAGACGATAAGGAAGAACGCTAATTCACTGTGTCTCTTTCACCAGGATCTCAAGAATCTCAATCACATCTACGGTGATCACGTCGCAAACGACATGAGCGTGGCGGAATTCAGGAAATTCTGCAAGAGGGTTTGAGATGGAGGACTTTACAATTTTGTCGTGATTGATTTGACTAGCGAATTTAATCGCGGAAGATATCGGTGCGGATTCGGCAAGTTTTATGTTTCTGATGATAATAAGATAGAGAGCGAAAATAAAATTAGAAAATAATAAATCATCAAATAATTTAGTTTTGAAAAAATAAAAATTAAAAATATAATGTTCGAACAAGGAGAATTGTTAGAACGGATAGCCGAGAATACGGCTGCAAAACAATCCATTCAAATCGTGGTGAGTGGCGATTCGACTTGATTCGCGACGAAATTCGAACCTTCCATCGAATTGAATAGAGAGAAAAGATACGAGATGGCGTTGGTGAATCTGGAGACTTATTATTCCTTTCCCAACGTCACCAAAAAAGAATAACTCGTTCAAGTATTACGACGGAGTGGATTGGTTGGAGATTCGAATTCCAAAAGGAAGTTACGACATAGACGATTTGAACAATTACATTCAGACGCGAATGAATACAGATGGAAAGGGAAGCAGCAAGATCAGACTCGCTCCCAACCCTAATACCCTACAGACGATGTTGGATTTGGAAAATAATTTTCGAGTGGATTTCAACACGGAGGATTCTATAGGCAAGATGCTGGGATTCAATCGAAAGATGTATCGAGGCCATGCAGCATCTGAAAATATGGTCGACATTCTCGCAGTCAATAGCATTCTGGTGAACGTGGACGTGATTGCTGGAAGCTACGAAATTTAGTTTATCTACCTGTGATTTTAGACACGTTGTATAGTCTCAAAACCACGTTGACGGATCAAAATGGTGAACTGTTAGATCTTCGTGGGGAGAGGGTGACGATACGATTTCACATGAGAGAAATATAAAAAGTAGAAAAAGAAAATATTGTGTATATATATAAATAAGAAAATAAAATAAACGCAATATTAATTTACAAAAATTATTTAATATATATAATTATCATTAAAACAAAACAAAAAACAATTGAACAAAATATATTTAAAAAAAAAAATTATGACACAATACGTGGTTAAAAACGTGAACATATCTGCAGGACAGAGGAAGAAATTTAAGAGAGCATTAACAACTCGAGGCGAGGCGGTGAGATTCAAATTCACTCATGAAGATCTGGAGAGTGGCGGTCAGAATTCGATCGCCTGGATCAGAAGTCAAATAAAAAGGATGGACAAAGCGATTCGTGATGGAAGAGGGTTGATGGTGAGATTGAGTCCAGCTCAGTTGAAATACAATTTGAGAATGAAAGGCGGTTTCCTACCGCTATTGGCAGGAATCACCGCAAAAGCATTACCTTTTGCCGTAAAAGAATTACCCTTTCTCGGAAAGACTGTTGGCGTGGGAGCTCTATCGGGACTCGCGAGTTCGGCAGTTGAGAAATTAATGGGTGGCTGCAGACTGTTTTTGAAGAAGGGAGGAGCCGTATGTCGTGTTCACGTAGACGACAGCGGTGAAGGATTGTATCTAGAACACGTTAGAGGTAGCAACTCTTTGAGTGGAAACAGTCTCTATCTGAAGAGTGGACGGAACATTGAGCGACTTGGTAAGGGTTTGTTGTGTGGTGAGAATTCGCCGTTTAAGTATATACCGATTTTGAGTATGTTATTATAATGTAAAAATTATATAATTATATAAAATATAAAAATATAAATCATAGAAAGTATAAAAAAATAATATAAAATGGATAAAAAGGTGGAAAAACAGTCAGACGTTAATGATGAATATCGCGAGATAGAGTGCAAAACAGATGTGGAAAAACGATTAGATGCTAATGATGAAGATTGTGGGATAGTGTGGGGAAAAGATGTGGAAAAACAATTAGACGCTAATGATGGATATCTTAGGAAAGAACTGAAAAAAGAGCGGGATAGATGGTTGAAATTTAAAAAAATGAGACGTTTTCCACCGCCACCACTACCTTCTGAAGAGAATGGTAATGATGTGAGTGTTACCACGAGATGCACCACATTCGTTCATAATTATGATACAGATAAACAAATATGTTCTCATAAAAACGTAATATATCACAAAAAAAAAGAAAAGAAGAATTGAGAAAAAAGGAAACGTTATTATAATATATATGGGCGATAGTGAAGAAGAAGAAGAAGAAGAAGAAGGAAAACAAAAAAAAAACAAAAAAAAGTAATGAGATCTAGAGATGATCAACCTCTCTAGATCTCATTGCTTTTTTTTCCTTCTTCTTCGCTAAAAATCAGTCTCTCTGTTGTTTATATTTCCAAGTCCGTTATTAGCATGTTGATGGTCGTATCTTCTCCTTTTTCAAAAATGTGTTGAATGTTTATCTTTACTTTTTTTAGTTTTTTTTACATCGGTGAATGCACTCTCACCACCCGATTTGTTCACGTGTTCGAGAGAGATTTTTGGATATATGTAACTTCCGTAGGGCAACAACAAATCGTCCTTGTCGAATTCTCTATCTTTGGCGATGAGGATTTTCTGTAGATCGCTTTGGTACTTGTAAAACAAATCGAGCATGGCTTCGTCCAATGTCAAAGGCATGCTATATTTGTCGTGTGTGTGCTCTAAGCCCTTCATCTTGACCTCGTTCAATTTGATGGCATCGTGTCATTGTAATCTATAGATTTTATAACCGAATTTCTTACACGTTTTGACTCATTTCAATTTCAATTCGCATCTTTTAGGTGTTGTTGTCATGATCGATTATTTGTTTTTTTTTTGTTTTATGAATTATTGCAAATAATATATATTTTTGAATTTTGTATTTAAATAATAATTTGTTAAAAAAGTTTGTTTTTTTTACTCTCTATATATATATAAAAAAGTTTTTTTAATTTTCTTTAATGTGAAAAAAGTTTTTTTTGTAAAAGTTTTTTCTCTTTATATATAAATAAAAAGTTTAAATTTAACGTCCTTTTTTCTCGTACTAATTCAATTTTTTTCACGTTAAGGAACATAAAAAAATTGATTAATTTCATCAAAAAAATAATTTTTGAAGGAATTAAAACATATATATATAAAAACTATTTTAAAACTTTTTAACAAATTATTATTTAAATACAAAATTCAAAAAAAATATTCTTAAAAATGAAGCAAACAAATAAAAAAATGGAAAATTTAAATGAGAAAACTGTACCTCAGTTAAACGAGATGTGTAGAGAAATAAACATTCCACATTTCAGAAATCATAGAACCAAATCAAAAAAAAATTGAAGTCATACAGGAATATCGTTTGCGAAATGATGGAAAGAAAAAAATCGAAAGATCAGAAGTGAACAAACTTAAACAGACTTGAATTGCAGAAAAAAATAAGCCAATGACAGTAACGTCTGATGATAGAAAATGAAAAGTGAAGCGTGATGAAATTAGAAAGATCATGTGTGAGGAGATACGTAGTTTGCTCAATGAAAAGGCAAATGAAATGTTGATAGCAACAACGTCAAAAAATGTTTTGGTTGTGAAAAATGAGAAGAAGAAAAAGATAGTAAATGGAATCGAAATGCCAACGTCAAAAAAAAAAAACGTTTTGGTTGTGAAAAATAAGAAGACGACTAAACGAAAAGCCATTGAAGAACTTCAAGTTTCAAAAGAAAAAAAAAACTAAAACGAAAACGAGTGATGCAGTTCAGAATCTAGAGAAACGAGATATATCGAACAAAATTCGATGAGCAATTGACGAAGGGAAAGGAGAGGAATATGTAGCATGAATCGTCACTGAAGCATTCCAATCAAATCCCGTAGAATGGGAGAGTGCGATCAAAGGCATTTTTAAAACTTTCTACGTGGTTCCCTCATTCAAGAAAGTCAATCCGAAATTGTTCATGGAACGGGTGAAGAAAAAAGTATTGGATTTGTTTTGCGAACACATGAATGTGGGACAAAAAATTAAGATGATACTCCATTGCGTGATGAATAAAATCGACGTGAATTCTTCCAGTGAGAGCATCGTGAAAAATGCATATTTCAGATCTAATGTCGAACCCGCATTTCGAGGTTCAGATTTATCAGACGTTTTCGAAACGATGAAAGACAAGATGTTGACATCTCTCGTGAATTATCAACATGAAGGTAGTAATTGGATGTTCGATGAGGTGTTGAAACTTGAAATTCATATAACTAAAAACAATTCATTGAAAGGGTCTTCCTACGTGGAATTACAGTATTTCTTAGCTAAAAAAAAAGCTGCGATCAACGTGAGAAATAAAGATGATCAGTGTTTTAAATGGGCAGTCACCTCCGCTTTATACCCCGTCAAAATGCACTCCGATAGAGTTTCTTGTTACGAGGAGACTTCTAAAAATCTCGATTGGACAGGAGTGACTTTTCCAATGCAGTTAAAACACATCGAACATTTCGAGGCTCAAAATCCCACCACAGCGGTGAAAGTCTTGGGATATGACGATGAAAAACGAACGATCTATCCTCTCAGACAGACTTCCTATCTCGAAAGAGAAAAGATGATTATTTTATTGTTGATTTCGAATGGTGACAATCGTCATTATTGTTGGGTTAAACATCCTAGTCGATTACTGTCAAGCCAAGGAAGTAAACATAATGGTGAGATATATTTATGTTGCAACTGCATGAACGCATTTCACAGCAAAAATTCGATAGCAAAACATCAGGAATATTCCAACGAAAATCAAGGTGTCGCCGTCGAAATGCTTTAACCCAACACCATCATGAACTTTGAAAATCACAATAGAAGGTTAAAAGTACCATTTGTTGTGTACGCCGATTTCGAATGCTTCACCATGAAAACGAGTTCCTGCCAACCTGACGCTCTTCGAAGTTACGTCGAAAGATATCAAAAACACACGCCTTCGCATTATTGTATTTATGTGAAATGCGCTTTCAACTCACAACACGACATGGGTCCCTTCACTTACACAAAACAGTGCGAAGATGATGACGTGGCTCAAAGGTTCGTGAAAGAGTTAGAATCAAAAATTGAAATTTTATATGACAAATTTAAAACACCTGCGAAAATGATCATCATGCAAGAGCAGCAGGATGAAAATAACAGAGCCACCGAATGTCACATATGCAGACAATCGTTCGACGAGAATTCGAAGGAAAATAAGAAGGTTAGAGACCATGATCATTACATGGGTCTGTATCATGGTCCGGCTCACAGCAAGTGTAATTTAAAATATCGAGACTCCATTTTCTATCCGGTGATATTTCACAATCTCTCGAGTTACGACAGTCATCTGTTTGTGAAAACTCTCGGCACCTCCGACGAAGAATTAAATTGCATCGTGAACAGCTAAGAAAGATACATTTCCATCATGAAATGGAAGTCCATGGAGAAGAAAAGAGTGATTGATGGAGAGATGTTGGAAGAAAAAACGAAATCCATTTGTAGAAGCATATGTTTCGACAGTTTTAAATTCATATCGACAGCTCTGGAAAAATTAGTTGATAACACGAGCAAGGATAGATTTAAAATCACGAGAGAACATTTCATAGAACGAGTAGATGTCATGTTGAGGAAAGGAGTCTATCCTTACCATTACATGAACGACCTAAAGAGATTCGACGACACCGCACTACCTTCGAAAGAAGATTTTTATTTGAAATTATACGAATCCGACATTTCCGACGAGAATTACGACATGCCAAAACGTGTGGAAATCATTCGATATGAAAACCATGAGAGATTATCACAATCTCTATCTGAAGACCGACGTTCTACTCTTGGCAGACGTATTCAAAACTTTTTTAGACGTCTGTCGTCGAAATTACGATCTGGATCCGGCTTGGTATTTCACCGCACCCGGTCTGTCGTGGGATGCTCTGTTGAAGACCACCGAAGTCCAATTGGAATTATTATCCAACGTGGACATGTTGCTCATGTTCAAAAGGGCTGCAAGAGGTGGCGTCTCGATGATCTCCCACAGATATTCTGAAGCTAACAATCTCTACATGAAAGAAGGTTTCGATTCGAAACGATCAAATAAATACATACAGTATTGGGATGCTAATAATCTGTACAGTTGGGCTATGAGTCATCCTTTACCGAATGGAAATTTCGAATGGGTGACGGAACCGGAAGAGATACAAAAATAGAGAGACTATCCTTGCATTTTAGAAGTCGATTTGAACTATCCGGAAGAATTACATGATCTACACAACGATTATCCACTGGCTCCCGAATGAATGGAACCGATCGAAGGCGACAAGGAAAAGCCCATTCCCAATTTATTTAACAAACGTAAGTAAATGGTCTACAGCGAGAATTTGAAACAATACGCCAATTACGGGATGAAATTAGTCAACATACATCACGTCATTCGATTCGACGAAGAGCCTTGGATGATAAAATACATCGACCTCAACACGAATCTCAGAATTTGAGCCAAGAACGATTTTTGAAAAAGATTTCTTCAAACTCATGAACAACTGCGTGTATGGTAAATCAATGGAAAACATGAGGAAGAGAACCGACGTTCGACTCGTCACGTCTGAGGAAAAGCTAAAAAATTAGTGGCAAAACCCAATTACAAACACCGAACCATATTCGACGAAAATCTAGTGGCCGTTCACATGCAAAAGACGCACCTGAAGTTCGACAAACCCTACTATCTTGGACTGATCATCTCAGATATCAGCAAGTGATTGATGTATGAGTTTCACTATGATAACGTCAACCGAAAATTTGGTGATAAAGCCAAACTACTGTTCACTGACATGGACCATTTAGTTTACAAGATAGAGACGAAAGACGTCTACCGAGATATATCTCCGGATGTGGCCGCGTGGTTCAACTCGAGCAATTATCCCATCGATCACTCGTCCAACATTCAATCGAACGACAACAAGAAGATTTGGGTAAATTTAAGGACGAGAGCGGTGGTAAGCAAATTGTCGATTTCGTAGGTTTGACACCCAAACTGTATCCTTATCGTCTAGAAGGTGAAGAGATCAAGAAGTGCAAAGGGGTGTGGTGAAGAAAAACACCTCTTTCCGAGAGTATAAAGATTGTCTGTTAGGAAGTGGTCTAGTGTATAAGACTATGAAATCGATTCGAAGTGAAAATCACGACTTGTATACTGAAATAGTCAACAAGATTTCGCTGACGGCCGACGACGATAAGAGATTCATGTTAGACGATAAAATAAGCACTTTGGCACTCGGACATTGGACTTTGGATATGATTATGGATGATAGGATTCCAGATATGATTAAGGACGATAGGATTCCAGAAAATCAAGAGGAATTAGACGGATTCAAGATTATGGAAGTCGATAGAGACATCGAGAGAGTTAGTTTAAAAAAGAAAAGAAAAAAAATATAAAAAATAACATTTTAATGAATTATAATAAAATAAATAATTTTTAAAAAAAAATATATACACATTTATGAATAAGAAAATAGAGATATCAGTAGAAGGTGTCATCTTACCTAACGAACCCCTATCCAACATCGATCTGTCGAATGCGGCGAAGGATTTGAAAATCAAAGATTTTCTAGGTGTGTTTTCCAGAGATGCCTTGCTGAAGAGAAGACTTCGACAATCGGAATGCAGAATTTTAAATCTAGACGATTTATTGGGTGAAGGCACTCACTGGGTGGCGTGGTTCAAGAACGGGAAGAAGAAGAATTATTATTTCGACAGCTACAGAATCTCGCCGCCGAAAGAAATAAAAAACTATTTCAACAAATCAATGGTTCGTTACAATACGGAACGAGTGCAATCGCCAGATCAAGTGTTTTGCGGTCACCTGTGTCTCTACATTCTCAAGAGATGGTCTGAAGGAGATCGGTTTCAAGACATTCTCAATGATTTACATTAGAGAGAGATTTTTTTTATAGTATATATAAAGATAAAAATTATTTAAAAAAATTTAATCGAATAAAAAACGAAAAATAAAAAATAAGTGAAATAATTCATTTTTAATAAACTGCATTTGAAATAAATTTTTAAAACAGAAAAAACCTCAAAATAACATGCCAGTTGATAAATTTGGTAGAAGTGATGACGAAAGTTGACCCAAAAAGAAGAGGAAGACGCTCGAAGTCGGCGATTGTTACGATGTTGCCAACTTGGACGAACGTTACGTTCAGAGATACGAACCTCGAGAGGAACCTTTGAACATGAACGATAAGAAGCTCTACAATCTTCCTGAGCCAATACATCTTGCAGATGCTGCGACTAAAAAATACGTCGATAGGGGGAATGAGGATTTTGAACGAATCATGCTAGATAATTATGTGGATAAAGCCATGACCAACGATCTCGATCTGAAATCTAAACGTTTGGTGAACGTCGCAAATCCCATAGATTCCACCGATGCTGCGACCAAGAAATATGCGGACGACTGTCATGTGTGATTCAGCGAACATCTGAGAAGTAGATATGTTCAGAAAACGATGCACTCGGAAGTGAACGCTAATTCTAACAAGATAACGAACGTGGCCACTCCCACAAATCGCAAGGACGTGGAGACTAAACACTACATAGATCTGGAACAGAGAAAGTCTGACAGACGAGAAATGAAATCGGATCTGAATGTGGGATTCAACAAGATATTAAATCTGTCGAAGGTCGACGATGCGGATGCGGACTCCACCATGGTCAACAAGGGCTACGTGGATTCTGCCGTGATATGATCTCAAGAATACGTAGAATCGCAAGTGGACGATCTCTACCTGAACAAACAATCTGGCAGAACCATGTAGAGTGGCATCAACATGAACGGTCACAATTTATTCCGTCTCGATCACGATCCCGAATTCAATTCCAGCACGGTCAGCAGGTAGTACATGGATGATATCTCAGTCTGGAGAAAGGGCGACATCATGGAAGGTAAACTAGACATGGGCAGATACGCGCTCACGAATCTACCGGACCCGTGAACATGACGGACGCCTGCTCCCTGATTTTGGTGGTGGAGAAAGTCAAATACGCTAGACAATTGATCACCATGTGGGCTGAGGACAGCAGTACGTTAGAGGAGGGAAAAGCTGAGTGGTCTTTCGGAAACGGAGGTAGCGGATCGCAACGTGGTCAGGTGGGATATCCCATACCATTGGGAGGTGAAATCATATGAATGTGTCTGGCTTCCACGGATTTAAATAACAGAGCGGTCATCAATTTCGTGGTGAATGGAGTAGAGAGCGATAAGAGATACAGCGTTGAAAAGACTGAGAATCAACACGTGAATGTTAGCACGTTCGGCACGCCTCTCAAAGTGAATGCCAGAGACAGGATTAATTTTGTTACGAAAAATCAATAATCCCGAAGCTGCCACTTCCGTGGTGAGCCTACTGATTGAACTAGATCCTTTGAACAAACAGTGAACGCATGGAAATAATTAATTAAAAAATAAAGAGTGATTATTAAAAACAAAAAAAAAAGTAATGAGATTTGGAAAGATGTTTAATCTCTGTAGATCTCATTACTTTTTATTTTTTTTTGTTTTTTTTTGTTTTTTTAATAATTACTCATTACTTTTTCTTTTTTTTCACACACGTCTCTCATCGAATGATCAATATCTTATTTCCATCCGATTCAAATTGTAATTCTCTGTCCGACAGGACCAGGGTGAAGGCTTCGGTTTTTCTCGGCACATTCCTATCGAATTGCATCTTGATCTGAATGTCTAAGATGCTACTCTTGAGTCGTTCGCTCTGTTTAATGACGTCGAATACGAAACATGGAATACATCAACTTGTATTCACCGGGAGATATATTAGGGTTGCTCATCAATTCATCTAGACCGTGATACTTCTTTCTAAAATCTGTGGCATCACCGTACAGTCTGCAGAAATCATTCTTGTCGAACGATGCATTGTAATCGATTGCTGGATATCTCGTGGCGTTCAGAAACACTTGCATGTTTCTCAAATTGCAGTGATCGAATAGCGACGCATTCTTTTCCTGAGACCCGTCCCTATCGGTCTGAAACGCAACCATGATGAAACGCGGTCTCTCGAAAGTGGATTTCACGGTCAATCTCCAATCGAAGTGATTTGTGGAGAGTGGAATGCTAGCCGTGTTGCACTGTCTCATTCTAAATCCCGTGGGTAATTTACTCTTGGATTCTATGATCTTATAGAGACGCGTTTTTTCCACGATCGAAGGCTGCATGTGTGGAACGAACCACGATATCTTATGTAGAGTTATCTTACCCGCATCGGTTGTGGAGAGTCGCACTATCGCGTCATCGTTTCCTTTTCGAATCAACGTCAGATTGTGTTTGAATCCGTACATGATCTTGTTGTAATCGTCCGTGAATCCGAAGATGTGTTTCAAAGGTATCCTGAACAAAAACGTTCCTTTAGGTATGGACGTCTTGACGACGTAGTCGAATATCGCGGTGGCGCCGGCGATAGCAGGGCCGTCGGTGTCTTTCATCCACAACTGATTAGGTCCTCTGGATTTTGAAAAATCATCTGGATACGTCAAGAGTCCGAACATTGTGGTGGCCTGACTGGGATGAACCGCAGATTCTATCTCTTGTCCGGATAGCAAGTATTTTATATTACTGAACAGATGCATGATGCCATTATTGACTAGAGTAACCATGTCGTCGTCGGCGTATTCGGTACCATCTTCCTTGGTGAGATGTCCCCGCACCACTATGTAACTCTCGCCAGGATGAACGAATAGATCTTGGGTTTCAACGTTGATTCTTATCTCTCCCATATTGTTCAAACTCGTTCCGGTTATAGGTTCATATTCATGAACCTCATATTCTTGAATACTTTCATCTTTCACTATGCGTTGTGTGATATCTAGTATATTTGCCATTTTTGAAGGGTATTTTGTTTTTTTTTGTTTATTAATTAGCTTGCTTTTTTATCTAAAAATAGTTTTCATTATTTTTTATTATTATTTTTTCTCTCCTTTATATATATGTGTAAACAAGAAAATGTTAAAGAGATTAAATAAAAAAAAATTGTTTTCTTTATTAAAACTTCGTCTTCTGCAATTGTTGTTCGTAAAACTTTCCGATGATCTCTTCGCCATCCAAAGCTTCGATTTCGTAAGTCACAGGATCGGTGTGAAATATTCTGATTATCACGAAGATTTCTGAGGTCCATCGAGGAGTGTAACCCTTTTCGAAGTGCTTCTTATAAGCGTAGATTCTCATTCGATCGCCGACTGCAAATTTCGGCGTTCTAGACTTCTTCCTGATCTTAGATCTCTCGGGATATAGATTCGCGTAGACCCGTCTTCGTTTCGAGGATCGCTAGCTTCCGTGGGAGTCATCTTGATCAATCTGTGTCGCGTGTTGTTGTAATCTTTGACCAGACCATTCAGAGCGTATATGTATTTCTTGGTCGAATTCGTCGTGAAGTATCTGTACATCTTTTCCTTCATCGTTCGATTCCAACATTCCACGACACTGGCTTTCTCTTTGTTTTCGATCGAGTAGAGGTCAACTAATCGTTGAACGTGCTTGTTGTAGAATTCGTTCCCCTTATCCACCCACAATTTATTCGGTTTTCGAGAAGACGAGTCGAACACGCTCTTCAGAGCCTCAGCGACGCAATGTCCCGATTTATTCTTCAAAGCTCTGATCAAACCATATTTGGAAAACACATCGATGATCGTCAATAGATATTTGACACCCTCGTTCCACCTCGAAAACGATCTCATGTCGACCAAGTCAGCAGACCAAATGTCATCCAAACCCTTCACGAACACCCTTCTCTTTCGAAATTTATGCACGATGGGTTAATGTAACTCCTCAGCCAATTCGCTCGTCAATAATCATTTCTTCTTCTTTTCCGATGCGCTTTTTTTTTTCGTTTCGCACCGATCAGATTGCCGACCAGCGGACGTTCTATCTTCTCTCTCCTGGTAGGATTCGATATACCTCTCATTTATTTTCGACAACATGTTTTTATCGCAGACGTCGTTGCGAGTCCTGGTGTCGGGATGTCCGGCGTAGCACAGATCGTGATCATACGCGGCCGTGTCCACCCTATTCACGGGTTTGCTCCAAGATTTAGGAGTCAGATCGGCGTTGAGTCTCTTGTTCAATTTCGTTCCAGGTCCCGTGAAACTGTGACATGGCAGATGCATTTTGAAAGGTAGGTTATTGATCATTTTATTCACGATGCCTATACCTTTCCTCATGGTTTTTTTTTTGATGAATTGAGTCTTGATCGAACCACACACGTTGCAAATTCCGTGAAGCATCTGTCTGTCGTTTTTAGTTTGTACTTCTCGAGAATTACCTGTCTCAGTAACTCTCTTACACTTTACGCAATACATTTTTGAGAGATATTTAAATTTATTTCGTATTTATTTTTTATTTTATGTATAAATTTAATATTTTCTTTCTTTTTTAAAATTCTGTTCTTATTATATATATTTTTTTTTCAATCGCTGCTCTTGAGTTCTATCAACTTACCGAATTCCTCCCTGGCCTCTTTCCTCCCCTTTTCCATGAGAGAATCCTTAATTTCTTCCTTGATGATCTGACGAGTCTTGATTCTCACGGCTTCTTTCATAGCATCGTATCTTGTTTTCTCACCCAATATCGTAAAGTATTCTCCGTCTGATATCCTACCGTCTTTCAATGCCATCGAGATAATTTCGGATATCGTGTCGATCTTGGAGTCAGCCAAGACGCGAATCTTTTCGTGTTTCCTAGCCTTCAGATATAATTTCCTACTCAAAAAGTTTCCGATCGTGCTAAACAATCCGGCGGCGAGAGCACAATCCGATGCCGGCCGCGTGTAAACCCATGGAAATCGTGATGAGTGTTGTGGTGACCACGTTGACAAATTTCAGGAGATGCGAATACTTCTTCTTGAGAGAACGACGAGAATCTCTCTCTAGGGTCAGATACAATTGGATTCTACTGATTTGATCGATACGATACCTCTCTCCTCTTTCTTTTTCTTCTGGCGACGGTGCGTTGGCAAAACGCCGTTCGGCTTCTCATCTTCGTCGTCATCTAACGTCGGATACAATTTATTCCTGGTTCTCATTTTATGTTTTTTTCTTTCTAGTATTAGATAAAAAATTTATGTGTGTATTTATTTTTATTTTCTATTCTCCCTTATTTATATCAACGAGAAAACTTAGACGTATGCTTCCTCCAGCAATAATTTCATGACGCATCCCTTGTCTTCTAAAGTCAGAATTCTACGCGCCAAATTCATTTCTTCCGAATTGGTGGGCAAATCTCGCCCGCTACAGAAGACTAATCTCTTCCAAAACTTGATCACGTCGTCGATTTGAACGCATTCGAACGCCGGTTCGAAATACTTGAGGACCATATCTTCCCTTCCCATCGTCAGACACGAATGATCCTCGTGATCGAAGTCTAGATGGTCCCGACACCCGACGCATCGTTCTAACAAGAGGCGACCTAGTTGTTCGTTCATGCAGAATGCGTAGGCTCTCATCAGCATTTATAAAAGAAACATTGCTCTCAAAATCTGGGAATCGTTCATGATTTACGTATATTTTATTATCTATTTCGATTCGATATTTATTTTTTTTAAATAACTATTTATTTATATATTTTTTTTCTCTCCTATATATATCAATCACTTTTTTATTTCCTCTCGACAAAACCGATTCTATCACGATTCACCTCACAAAACTCGCGAGGTGAATCGACAAATCGTTTTTCACCGATCGGATCGCACCCTAGACCGTCCGGAACGCGATCGCGAACGTGGTGGTGGTCCAGAACTCTCAAACCGCATTTCTGGGATGTACCGAAGGCCGAAATCGGTTTTTAAATTTTTTAAAAAAAATCCTCGACGAGTAACTACACTTTACACTCACTTTTCACCGTTGGTGAACGTCGAGAAAAGGTTTTGAGGTCGATTTTCCTGGTCTAGAACTCTCAATCGTTTTTCGCCGATCGGATCGCACCCTCGACCGTCCGAAACGCGATCGCAAACGTAGGTGGTCCAGAACTCTCAAAACGCATTTTTGATGCTGGTCTAGAACTCTCAAAGCGTTTTTTGCTTGCGTTCACCAACGATAGATCGAAGGTCTGATCCGCGATGGGAACGTCAACATTTTTTTTTTAAATTTACGTTTTCTTCAAGTTTCATACATTTTTCACTTCCGAGCGATGTGTCGTTCGCCAACGGTTGTTTGAACGGTTAAAAGTGCGATCCGAATGGTCAAAAAAGACTGAGCGTTCTAGACCACCATGAAAAAACGTCATTTTTGCCATTTTTTGCACTCTGTACACGATTTAACACTGAACCCCTATGGCGGTACACGTACATGTACGTGTACGTGTACAGTTTTTTTGAAAAATGGTCTAGAACTCTGAAATATTACCTACTGTGGCTAAGAGGGATGGCAAATTTGACCTCATTGAGGGCATTTCTCAAGACCCTCATGGCCTCATAGGACAAGAGATTTTCCCCCAAAAATAGCTTAACATATGTCAGATCCTCACATGAGTATATGGTGAGACTCGATGTTAGCTTCATGTCCTTCATGTACACATATGGGCCCTACACATACTTTTATAATTTGAATAATGATTAGAAACTACTCTTATAAACCAAAAAAGGTAGAAGCAGAGGATTCTGGGTAATGACTCTTATACAAAAGGACGCTCTCATTATTGAAAACAAGTAGGATTCGTGGTGAATCTAAGCGAAGTAAACAATTATCGGATTATTTGTGGTAATTCTACGAAGAATCCGAGGATTCTGGCAAAAATCGGGGCCAGAAAACTACTCTAGTTTAATCGAACTTAGGGTGTGGGGGCATCTCGGTACTATAGCACAGCACTACTTTCTACTATTATATGACCAATCTGGGGTTTCATATCAAATAAAAGTTGTTTTTGGTGATTTGGAGAGATTGTCTGGTTGTTTGTAGTAATTCTACGAATCGGGAAATTGCTCTTGTACAAACATATCCTGCGAACATAACCCTGTCTTGTTGTAAGCATTTGGGTAACATAGCAGCCACGTGATACAATAAAAACCAAGATGGCGGCCCTCAGTATACAAAATGGCCGACGAAAACACATATCACACTAACTCCACACAAGCAGGGATATCATTGGTTGAAGACAAGTGCACCATTGACGTGCAGTACACCTTAGTACACATCCCCATTGTGCCACAACGTGGGCTACTGGGATTAAGTGCCTTGCCCAAGGACACACACTTCTGGTAGGGATCGAACTGTAGACCTTTCGGTTTTAAGTCCAATGCCGTAACCACTGAGCCACCGCGCTTCCTAGTCATCTTCGTTATAATTTACCCAGGTTTCGTACCTGTCACGCGTGCCAGCTATAATGGATGGCTGAAAGTGAAAGTATAATTGGAAGCCGTCATCAAAACGGTAATCCGGAGTATGCTGACGAATAACTTCACTCTGTGGCAAAATGTGAATGGTGTATAGTAGAAGGATGAGAAAAGAAACCCGTGGGACACCATTCCGCAAAGAAAATTCCTCGGGGTGAAACAGAGCTTTGTCGAGATAGGAAGTGAACCAATGTAAAATGTTTTCTCCTCAGCTGTGCCTGCTTTGTAGTCTAAGCAGACACAATTTGTGATCTATTTTGCCAAAAGCTGCATTCAAGTCTACAGGTACAGTACAGCCGCCGTGGACAGGTAGTAATCCACGCGTGGGCAGTGATGTCTGCGCATGCTTTTAAAAGCTAATTAAAAAAAATCATCAACCGGTGCTTCATAAATTAAATTTTTGACGATTATTCCTATAATTTGTGTTTAGAATCGAATTAGTGTTCCACCTGTGGCTTGAGAGCGTCCGTGGAAATATCGCCCACCAGTGGAAAGTGACCAGTCCACGGTCACAGTACTGAACAAGACTAAAGACTTGTGAATGGACAATATGATAATAATTGTTACGCTTTTATGAAAAACAATGAGAGGTAAAAACACAATTTCAGCTTGCAGACCAGGCTCTCATCAGGCCACGAGTCTTATCTGTTCGGAATTCAGCGCTGCTATGGTTGTTTGTTTAGACACTTGTCGTAAAGTATGCGCTCAGACGACCGGTGATACTGTGTCATGTCCCTCTACTCACAAAGATATACATATATTCTTTCGTGCTCCAGTTATAACTATTTCACATTAAACTGAAAATGTTACAGCCGATTGAATCTAAGCATATATTATATAGGCGATGAATAATTTATAGGGGACTGGTTTCATATCAGCTTCGAATTCCGAACAGCTTTAGAAGAGTGCCTTGAGAGCTTACTAGTAGACGTCCATGAAAATTACGGAGTTCCACGGACTAAAATCAAAGGTGGACTGGCCGTATGGTTCATCGGGAAAAATTCTGGGTGGCCCCCCTATTGGGTGGCTCCTGGAGCCCCCAAAATTGATGAGACCAGCACCTGTTGGTGCCGGAAATGCACTGAAAACGCCCAACAGGCGATATTGATCTATTGCATAAAATGCCGGTATATTATAATGTTCTGTTTGAGGAATGCCAATCACATGAGAACATTTCGATAAACCAGCAGTCTAGCCTGCCACTGATGGCACAGATGCAAGGAAACAGCGTTTCTTTAATTTGAAAAATCACATTTCTCTCCCATTGGCCGAACTATGGTCGGCCCGATGGGTCCGTGCACCCCAACCCATGTTGATAACATTCCTGCTGAATAGTGATACATAAATGCCATCGAAAGGTTCTCCATGTGAACTGCCATTGATCGCTCAGCTGCAAAGAAAAGGCGTTCGATCATTTCGAAATAGCCAAACTTTCTCCGTGTCCGAGGCCCCTCCATAATGTATTTCAGGGGATACTTTTCTTTGCCCAGTACGCCCTGGCTAAAATTGTGTTTTTTTCCACTAATGTCTTTTTTTAAAATTAAGTAATTACTAGGTGGAAACAACACTACCCATGTGCTGTTTCATTAGGGCTCTCTCTGTACTCTTGAGTGCCTAATAATCATAGATGTATGATTATTCTTTTTCGAACAAAATTCCCGCCTGTGTGATCCTTATTTGACCCTGTATGATTATTAATTTTCAGCAATCGAATGTGCAGAGCGGCTGCTTATCTCAAGAAGTTCACCAAAAACAAACTAGTAAGGTGCATGTACAAGCAAACACAGGATGCAATGGAAATGTTAATGGGTAGAGAGCTGGAAGCATATATTTGGACTTTATTCTGAAGTACTTCTACCATAACTTTAAGACCTAGTACCCAATGGATGTGCTTCATACCATCACCGAAACTGAATTAATTAGTCTATAAGGTTTTGAATTGGTGCAATTTATGGGAGAGTGCCGGTAAATTGCAACAAGTCAAATCCATGTGAAGATTATGATAACCGAAAGTAATTTAGCCCTTCACCACTTCAAGAGCATCAGACGTGTGAAAACGGTTCAGAGCATAGCAGTTTGCTCACATCTCGGAATTTTCCACCCTATACTATTATTCGATCCTGTACTATTATTAATTTTGAGGAAATTTTCCACCCTGTACTATTATTTTGCCCTGTACTATTATTACCCACAATACAACACAAAAAGGAGTTAATACTCACTCGTGCATGATGCGATCGGTGTGTAAATTGTTATCAACATAGCGGCTTGTGTTCTTGAAATACCATAAATCTTGATCAGCTCCACGTAAACAACGTTCACACCCACAAAAAATATCCCACCTAATAGAACGTTGTATAAAAGACCACAAATGGACAGAATCGTTAGCAAGGACGAAAGCTTCGATCTGACAAGAGATGAATAAAGCAGTACAAACACATGTGATGTAAAATATTGCAAATCATAAAAAAAAAACAATTAGAAAAATAAAAAGAGAATAAAAAATAAGGCAAGACAAAACGTGATTACTTTCTGAAAATGAACACAGGAGGATGAAAGTATATCAGAAATAAAGAAGGAATTCAATAAAATACACGACGTGGAAGGTAGCATGGGACAGTGATCATAATCTTCTAGTTTCGTCCATTGTGATTACCGTTTAATAACGGGAACGGGAATTTGACAGCTATGCGGCTCCGGGTTCTGAAAGTCAATCACGATACCCGGGAAATGCATAAATCATGGGATCAATGATTGAGAATTACCGTTTGTGAGCTTTCGGCGAAAATAAATTTCTTCCGAGAACAGCATCTACGGAGCCACGGTGGTGAGATAAAAAGCCGCGCGCAGGAGAAAAAGAGTCGTGCGCGCGAGATAAAATGTCGTGCGCACGAAATAAAAAAAAATCGTGCGCACGAGATAAAAATTCGTGTGCAGAAGATAGAAACCAAACGCCATTACTTGTCATAATTGAAGATTTTGAAGGCCTTATCCAGTTTTTCTTCAGACTGGGACTCACTTATGGTGAGATATTGAATTTTCTTGCTTTTAATCACGGGTCTATCATTTTAAAAAAAAACATTTCAAACGGCTTTTAAAAGAGAATAGGAAAAAACTATTCAATTCTTTTTACGCCAATGAGTTTATTTGATCCCAACTGGAATCATCTGGACAGTTTCACGGATATAGATAGTTACGCTTAAAATGTACGCAGGTGGGCTTTAATATTCTGAAAGAACATGTTCTGATCAACTTGCAAACTGTCTTTGGTCACGGTGTCGCAAGACGAAAACGTGCTAAAAGAAAAGATAATTATTCAAAGGGACCGAACATTATCTGGCATATGGATTAATCCGATAAACTGAAGCAGCAGTAGCGGGTGTGGGGTGTCTATGGGCCCTCCCAACCGGAATACGCCCTCCAACCTCGTTCAGCCAAAATCTCAAGCAGAGAATGAGCCACTTATTTAGACATGAATTATTATTCAGACAGAAGCATATGCATCTGGCTTATTCTTAGCTGTACAGAGCTATCTGGAAAGATCTGTTTGAAGCAATACTGTAAAATACACCTCACACTTCTGCGCGTGGGTTCAGTGAAATGCCTCGTTCTAAATGCGGTTGAGGGGGAAATCGTCTGGCTGATTGTCGGAGGTGTGAGTGCGATGTAGCGAATAATAAAAAAGAGGCTGGGTAAGCGGCTTGACTTTAGGGGCGAATATAGGCATCTTTCGTCGATAGATGTCCGAAGAAACCGTTTAGACAGATTACATTACTGAATATACCACAGAATCATGTTTAGCGTGGATGATCTTATCGATGAGATGTTTCCAGAAATTATACTCCACCAAAAGCAGCAATACATCGAACCCGGGCGCATAGCCCCACCCCCGTGGGCCACCTGACAACTTGCAGTTGGTTGAGATGACGAATGATGCCAAGCTTGAGTTTAAAATTGATGGCACTGTTGCGGTCTTCTCCACAAAGGAAGAATGAGGAAAAGGATCTGTTCGATATTGTCGACATCAAGATCGCTGACTGATTCGAAGCTAGAGAAAGCCGTATAATCTTCGATGTTCGAATGAAAGACAAAAGATCAACACGGCTCGTCAGTCAACGGCTCGAAGGGGAGTACATCACGAAAATAAAGTTCCTACGCTAGCGTGATGAAGTAAACTCGGTCGAAGACAAGTTTGACCATGTAATGGCAGAAAGGAGGGAAGGCAAGGGTGCTGTAGAGATCACCCGTGATACCAACCAAGGCGCACAGCATGACTGGTATTGGCAGCATGTAGTAGCAAAATGCCTACCCCATTACCACTGTGGTCTGTGAGCTCAATCTTCTCAAACAGCCAGACTCCGCCAACCTAACACCGCTGAAACCTGGCGACCTCAACCGCGTCGCCCAGAGAGTGGTTGAGCACATTGGGGCAAGGTCTAACCCAGATCAGACGCCAAAAACAGGTATGGGAAGAGATGGTTCACAAAGGTGGTACCACAGTCGAGGACCTGACAGGACTCTAAAAGATTTTCTCAAGCGGACTATAATCTTTAAAGACGTCGCTTGTGAAAATATCCACAACAGCAGAAGGCACGGAAGAGGGGTATATGTTGGGGCGGGGGAAAGTGAGTCATGGCAATCATCGGCCACAATTCTCATGCCTGGCCCAAAGACTTTTAACTTGCCACAGGTCAGACAGGTCCATATCTATAATGGTGACGTGAGGAACGCCATAAGACAATCCACATCAATTGAAAAAATCGCAGTCTGCCTCTTGGGTGGAGAGGACAGGTACCTCGATATTGATCAGTTCGTGCTCCAAGATGGCCGAACCTACAGAATACAGGAAAAGCGGGATGCTTTAATCAAAACTTGTACTCAGGTGACAAAACCCTAGCAGATAGAATGTTCGGGATAAACCACACAGCAGCAGTCATAGCGTGAGAGAAACGGTTTGAAACCGACCTCGGCTTTACTTGGTGATATCCATAAGGCTTCCGGAGAGCACGACCACTGTGCCCCCCGTAACGCAGAATAGCACCACGGCGATGACATCGTCAGAACAGACATGAAGGCGTGCTATCCCGTAAGTTGTCAGTACCAAGGCGAGGCACAACCCTACCTCGAGCGCTTTGGTCATCTAAAAGATAAGATGACTCGTATAACAACTAATAGCTTTCTGCCAAAAGATATTGGTAGGCATCGGTTTCGCCCAAATAAGCAGATGGGCTTCCCATTCAGATGTACATTCTGAAATTTCTGCATAATTAGAGAGGCATTTTGAGAAGCCGGGCTGGTCTCCGACAGTCCCCCACTCATATCTCTCTGAATCAGGCACCCTAACCGAGCTAGAAGTCTGATTTGCTATCATCGTTTTTGAAAAACAGAATGGAGTTTGTCTCACGGAATATCGAGACCAAGGCTGTGGCATTATTGGTAAGTTCACTCAAGGCGCAAAAGCTGATGGTAATCGACTGCCTCGCTGATTGGTCACAGATCGACGAGAACGAGAGTATCTTATAAAAGACACTCGCCCAAGCGGCGCTCTTGTCAAAGTTCAAGAAACGTGCTAACTAACGAAGATGGAAGCCAACCCCAGTATACCCAACTGGGAACATCTACACTAGTCTATGCACATATTAACTTCTCAGCGGCGTCTTGGTCCGAAGGAGGTTGCACAGGTGGCAACAGATAGAATATAGTCAAGAGATTGGCAATATTTGAAGATATGGCAGCTTACTGATGAAGGTTGAAGTGTGGAATCTCCAATCATGGGGGTTTGTATGTCATGCTTGCGTGATGCTAGAAACTTCAGACCTATAGGCACAACCAAATGGTGTGACAAGGGAGAAACCCTCTACATGTTCCAGGATCATGTTGCATATCTATCAAAACCAGAGCATTGGTGCCTGAAAAATGCATCCAAGATTCTGTCTATAGCTCCCTGGCACGAATCACACGATCGCCTATCTGAACGGTAGCGGTGTTACTGGGAAGAGGACGAGAGCAAATGATATTTTCCGGGTCAACAGTCTGATGTTCACCCCGGTTCGTCACCAAGCGAAGGAACCGAAGAGCATGGGTGTTAGGGCCTAGAACTACCACAGCTTCTTCCTATGGATCGGACAGATCGACTGGACGTCAGAGAGAATGGCCCAGAACTATGCCCCGCGAGTCATCATCTGGGACAATGTATGCACTGTTCCAAAACAATGATTGAAACTTTCCTGAACTCGCTAGCTCAGAGGAGTGTTCAGGTAGTCTGTTGTTGTGGCCAGGGCTAACCACCCCAATTAGGTGGAATGCCGCACGACTGGCTCGGTTGAGGTTGACTACAAGACGAAGTGTTCAGTGCAAAACGATGGGTGAAGCTCTCATCCAGTTTTCTTGGATGAGGTTTGTGCAGCAGTGGAAGCGAGGCAATCTGATCCTTACCAGCCACAGCAAAATCTGAGATGAAGCTCAGTAGTTGCTCTCCCAGAGACAAAACAACCGCCCCCGTTCCGATCCTGTACCATCCCCAAGATAGTCATAGACAAAACATTATGGTCACTATTCTTAATCCTCTTATCGGACCAGTAACTCCTCGTCTTGAAGATGTTGAAGTAGCCGTACCTCACGCCGTCGGAGCGAATGAACAAGAGATGTATAGCGCGGACTGACGCCCACGGCCCGCGCTCCCAGATTACTCCAGCCAGGCGGTGACAATAAAAAAAACACAGAAAGTTGGAATCCGGACGACTATCTCCAGTGTTCCAATATGGCATACCTGACCGTCTCCAGGTTGGAGTACTTGGTTCAGAGGGGGGTCCGCACATCCAATAAGAGAGAGCACAACCGCTGCGCTGCAAGTAACATGAAGCTGCTCAGGGCCTTAGCATGCAAAGATATCTAGTATTTTAGCGTAGACGGGATAAACAATAACCTGTGTGTGTATCGTACGCCTCACGTGATTGGAATGTGACCGGAAAATGGGGGGGGGGGGGGGGGGGTGCAGCTCTCAACGAGTAATCACACCATCAGGTGGCAGCTCTGTGTAGCTATCAAAGATAAGTAACTCTTCACAGAGAAACCAACGTGCATGTCCTGGGTACAAATAATGAAGGATAGGCTCACCAAGCTTTGTAACTGACCTATCAAGCGTTAAAACCCGGATGAAAAACATAGGATCAGTACCATGTTGCCCCTCCATCCATCTCACCTCACTGGTAGAGGTACCGCAGGCCCGCAACAGAGGAAATATATTGTTCTTCCAGACCAACAGGCCTACTTACAACGACAGATCTGTCACTGTCTTAGCATAATGACATCCTTGGGCTTTTTACCAGTCAGACAAGTCACGTCATTGTTCAGATCTGAGACGACGCCCAGAATCTGAGACAACGCCCAGGAGCCAGGCAAACCATTTGCTGGATGTTTATTTTTTACCCTCAACAACACCATCCGAGCGTATTGAGGCCCAAACAATCGCTCTGTGAGAGTACGGATAAACCTTTCTTCAATGCGTTGCCCTCTGCGGGCTTCTTTATCACCTCGTCGGTTTCAGACAAGGTCAACAGCTTGGACACAGAGCCCATGAACTCTCGCCCAGGATCCACCTGACGATGTTTGGGTCACCGCAGAGGTGCTCGACTGCAGATGCGCGAGGAAGCGCTAGCTCCTTAATCTGATTTTTTGTGGTCAAAGGTTCGGCATTGGTGACAACAGACAAATCAGCAGTAGCGGCCTTAAAGCTATGAAGAAGTGGGTATGGCCTAGAAGATGGGAACTGAACAGGCGCTATGTGCCATAACTATCTTTAGATAGAAACCCCCGATAAGTATCCTCGAAAAGGTGTCCTCCAATATATATCACGGTTACACCGGTAAGATATTCTCCAATACCCAGATTAGCATGAGTCGCAAGAGGAGCCACTCGTTCGAGCAGTTACTCGACAGCTTATATGCCCGATGAGATTCAAGTCGTTCGAGCAATGTCTGTTGCTGCTCGATTGTCTTTCGGTTTTAAGAATGATATAGGACTTCGTTATACCCAAGGAAGATAACTCTGGGAATGGAAGCAATCTGATCAGACATTCCAAGACGTTGACAAGGGAAAAGGCAGGAACCAGGGATAGCTAGGACCAAATAGACTGTTGGGGCAAAAGTAGAAAAGATAGCGCCTGTAATAGTAGGTAGTGACAGACTGGGTTTGGAATGTAGATCTGTTCCTAGTTAAAGGTTTTCCCCCATACGAGAGTACCCCAAAACCACAAAATTATAACCACAAACGCAAACGAGACGATACCCTAAGAGCCCTTCCTTATCCCCTGGAACCAAGCCCGTATGGGGGAATTCATACCATACCGCTTAGGTATAGGTTACCTCCACGCAGGAAGAATTTTGTGGGCCCAACAGAGTATGGGTTTAAAATCCATTCAGAAGCAAACAAATATCTCATAAGAACAGTATATTATTTTTCTGTACACCTGTATCAGTGAATTTGGTATTATGGTAATCCTCTAGGTAAAGGGTTAGCCAAACCTCAAAGGCTCTTATGAACACAAAGGGCCTGTTGTTAAAGTTGGCCTTCAGTGGTCGCCACGTAGAGCAAAGTGTGTGGGCGCTGACCCAAAATTAAAGTTGGTCCTGAAAGACTTGAGAGAGCAGACCCACTGGGTTGCTCTATTTCAATGCAAAGACCGTGACAGTTTCAAAGAGCGTCGCATGGGGTGCGAGTTGTAGTGCGTCAGCTACTTGAAAAACCACGCATACCAAGATTCTACCAAGGACTAATCGGCCGACTGCTTATAAGATGCTACACAATAAGAGACACTACGCGTTAACACATGGGAAGCCATTATGCTGACTGCCTTAGCGTGGGTATTTTAGACATGGGCGACGGGAGACCACGAAGTGAGAAATTTAGTAGAGCTGTTCCTTTTGGGGAATTCAAGAACTGCAACATGTGCTACGATGGCATTATCGGCCGTCTTCTGGAGGAGGACCTTAGTGCCACTGAAGTTCAAACACAGGGCAGAACCGCGAATCCCGATTCGACCGTAGCCTGAAAATGTCTGCCCATTTCAACGGAGAACCAACCAAAGCTGATTGCAGGCCTAGAAGCTAACCCATGTGTTGGGCATGCGCCGAGTAGGGCGACGTGTGGGTTGTACCACATGGACGGCATGTACTTAGCTTCGCTAACTACAGCCCTGACAACAGCTAAACATTTTGGACATGTATGTGTTACTACTATATCGGAAAATGTACGTGGATACATCGACAAGAATATGAACCCGCCAAACAGGAGTTGATGTTGCGTCGGTCGAAATACCCTAAGAAGGTGGATGCTGGGTAGAAACAGAAGAAAGGGCCCGCGGTGCGAATAACGAAACATACAGGTGGCTGGCAGAGTAACGTGGGGCTATGGCTGCGATACGCGAGAATGTCCAGGAGGCAAATGTACAAGTACATGACATGTCTCGAGAACATGAGCGTGCAATAAAACAAGAGTTGCCATCTCAGACATCACAAGGCTGGGCGCCATACATCTCCGGTGGTCTGGTGTTATAGACAGCTTTTGGCTGTTGATACACCTAACGGCACTTCATGGTCAGATACGCGGTATCACGTCATCAGTGGTGCCGGTCCCCGAATCTAACACATATGCACCGCGGGCTTTTAACTACCGAGAGTCTGATGCTAATTTAGACCCAACCAACATTAGAATTTCGATTCAACAGCAACATGATATGACACTCGATGTATGTTGGAACTTGGAGTCTCATCACTTTGATGGAATACATCGTTTCCTCCGAGGAAGATTTCGACTAGTGAAGATGAAGATGCAACTTACTATTAAGGTCGCAAACAAACATCACTCATGTCCTATAGTCCCAGCGGCTATTATAATCGTAAAATGAGACGGGTGGCTTTCTTAGGGGTTTTGAGAGCTTCTTCCTTCGCACTGTAGTCACCCATAACCTCCTCGTACTAATCAAGGTGCTGTCTGAGCCATTCATGTCACATTTCGCCTGATATGGATACGATTAGCCCTGGCCTCCACAACTGACGACTTGAATGCCCATGTTCTAACCAGCCCTGGAAGGTTTTGAGGATTGGTTTTGGAACCGGACATACCTCGTCCCAGACGATCGCTCGCGGAACATAGTTCTTGCCCATTCTTTCTGGCGCCCAGTCCTTCTGTCCGCTCCACCGGAGCAAGATGTGGTACTACTGTGTCTAAACACCGTCACCCCTCATTACGTTCGTCAGGCGATGAGTCGGGATGAACATCAGAGGTCCTTGATACAGAAAATATAATTTGCTCTAGCCGTCTTCATGGTACCACCACCGCCGTTTAGATAAGGGATCTGGTTATTTCTGAGAGAGTCGACGCACATGGGTGCTGTGGAATCTGTTGGGATGTCTTTTTTTCGGCACCAGTGCTCTACTTCTGGAATACAGGCAACTTTCTTCGGCAAGCTGTCACATTTGCCAGCTCGAAGAGTGCTGTCGTCTTGGCGTATATTTTACCTGTGGCCACTCGGACATCCTCCTTCAGATCTAAACACTGCAACATGCTGACAGGACTGATATGGGCATAGGCCTGCATAGAGGCGCTAGGAGGGCGTACAGGTGCTACCTTCCATCGTAGTAAGTTAGCACGTGCTTCATGGGGCTCCTTTCGGGGGCTCCGACAAGAGCGCGGCTTTGGCGAATGTCTTTTATAAGATAATCTAGTTCTCCTCGGTCTGTGATCAATCGACATGTCAGTCGCATACCATCAGCCCATCAGCCCATCAGCAGCCGTGTCTTGAGCGAAGTTGCCAAAAATGCTACAGCCCAAGTCTCTGTCTTCGGAGAGCCATACTTCATTCTGCTTTTCATAAGTGGAGATAACTTCTCCGACCTCTTGCCCGGTTAGCATATATTCAGTGGGATTTAAGAGGACTGTCGGAGCCCAGCTCTGAACCTCGAAATACGTCCCGGATCATGCAGGATCTACAGGAAGTATATTTGAGTTGAAAGCCGCCCCCCCCCCCTCCCCCACACACACGCACACACACACTCCCTCCGCGGATTTAGGCGAAACCGGTGCCAATATCTAATAGACAGCCGTTAATTGCTTCACGACTCATCCTAACTTCCGGATGACCGACGCACACGAGGTAAGGATTTACTTACCTTGGCTCTTGAAGCGCGCGGACTAGCACGCCTACGTGTAGATCCTCGGGTATCCTTGGCGTGGTGCCATTCTGCGTTCCAGGTGTCAACGTGGCCGTACTCTACTGACGCCTTCGGTATATCAACCATAAACGGAGCCGGGTCGGTTTCTCCTCAAGACATGGCTCCTGCTGCGTGATTTATCCCAAATGTTCTTTCTGATAGGATATTGCCCCTAACTGAGTACAGGTTTTGATTAAAGCTTCCCTGTGTTCTGCAGGTTCGGCCAATTTGGAGCACGACCTCATCAATACCGAGATGCCTGTCCTCTCCACCCATCAGCCAGGGCGGATTTTCTGATGACGTCCAACACGTTAGCTTCATATATGTAGATCTAGCTGATCTGTAGAAAGTGGAAGTCTTTGGGCCACGCGTGACCATTGTGGGCGATGAGCTCAACTGGCTGGTGATTACCATGGCGCACTCTTCCGTACATTCTACTGCTGTAGATATCCTCACTAGCGATGTCTTTCAAGTAAAATGGCCCTCCTGAAAATATATTTGCATGTCCTGTTACGTCGTCAGCTGTGGCATCAGTTTCGTGAACCCTTTTCCAGCGCCTGTATCTTTTGGTGTCTGATCTGTGTGAACTTGCCACCTCGAGAGAGCCATCAAAGTGCTCGACCACCTTTCTGGGCAACGCGGTAGAGCCCTTCAACTATCAGGGGTGCTTGGTGGTCTGGGCCTGGCTGTCTCAGAAGATATAGCCCATAGACCAAAGCGATGACGGAGTAGGCATTTTGGTAGCACAGGCTGTCAATCGTAGTCAGTGCGCCTGAGTTTACATCTCAGGTGATCTCTACGACACCCTGGCCTGTCCTCCTTTCTGCCTTCACAGGGTCAAAAATGTCTTCCACAGCCCAGTCTCCTTCGTCCCGCTCGCGTAGGAACTAAATCTTCACGTTGTACTCACATTCAGGTAATTGACGGACGGGCCATGTTGCTCTCTCGCTCGTCAGTCGAGCATCGGGGACCATACGGCCTGCCGAATCGTCGATTCTGGATGTCCCCAATTTCGAACGGATCCTCTCCTTCATCCCTCCACAAAGAGAAGACCGCAATGGTGCCATCAACCTTAAAGTCTGCCTTGGCGTCGTTCGTTATTTCGACTCACACTTCGTTGCTAGGTAGCTACACGGCAGGGGGGAGGGGGGGGGGGGGGCTGTGCAGCTGGGTCGACGAAAAGCTGCTCTTGGTTTGGTATTATTTCTGGAAGCATCTCGTCTCTAAGATCAATCATATTAGACCTGATTTTGTGGTATATCCAATAATATCATCTATCTAAATGTTTTTTCAGACCTCAATAGACGCATGACGCCTATATTCAAACCACGCCATTTATCCTGCCACTTTTTTATTGTTCACTACGTGGTACCCACATCTCTAACAAAGAATTAGACGATTTTCTACACCTCTACTTCATTTAGAACAAGGCATATTTTCTGGGTCCTTGCGTAGAAGTGCCGGTGTATTTTATAGTATCCAAACAATTCTTCCAACATATGTCTGTAGATCTAAGAATAAGCCAAATGCATTTGCTTGCACCTGAAGAAATAATTCATGTCAAAATAAGTGGCTCACTTTCTCCTTTAGGTTTTGGCTGAACGAGGTTGGGAGGGCGTATTCCGGTTGGGAGGGGCCATATATTCCCCTGCCGATTCAGTTTATCGTACGAATTCAAATGCCAGATAATGTTCGTCCCTTAGAATAACAATCTTTTCTTTTAGCACGTTTTCGTCTTGCAACACTGTGACCATCAACAGTTTGAAAGTTGATCCGAGCATGTTCTTTCGGAATATTAAAGCCCCCCCTGCGTACATTTTAAGTGTAACCATCTATATCCGTGAAACTGGCCAGATGATTCCATTTGGGATCTAATAAACCAAATGACGTCAAAAACATTTGAACAGTTTTTTCCTCCGCAAAGTTTGAAATGTGTTTTGAAATGTTAGACCCGTGATTAAAAGCAAGAAAGTGCAATGTCTCATCATGAATGAGTCTCAATTTGTAGAAAAACTGGATAAGGCCTTCAATATCTACCATCGTGACTAGTAATGGCGTTTGGTTTTAATCTCGTGAGCACGATATTTTATCTCGTGTGCACGACCCTTTATTTTTTTACTTTCTTCCCGGCATGTCAGCAGCGGGGCTCCGTCAGCATCGACGTTGGAGCAGAGGTTTAAACTCGTGAACGGGAATTTCCCGGTTACCGGTTCTGAAAATGAGTGCGAATGCTCGGAAAATTCATAGACTAGAATCGGGACTCGCGGTTCTGTCCTGTGCATCTCTCGGGTGTCGGGGCTGATATTCAGAAACGACAGACGGAAAATTCGCGGTATCGTGACGGACTTTCAAAAATGAGAACCAGAAAATTCCCGTTACCGGGATTAAACCCTAATTGTGGTGTTCCTCAGGTTGTCCACAACTCAACAAACCCCACCTACGCCCATACACAAAATACCGAGGAAATAATACAGAACCTCAACTTACACTCACTTTCAATGTGGGGTGAGGTGTGTATAAATGAATAATGTTCAACAATAATAATTTCCTCGAATGTTTTCCGACGCCACGCAGTCACCGACTGCATTTTAACGAAAATGCTTTGATGTCTGAGAAAAATGAATATATTGATGATGTGCACATGTTTCGTGGCAATACAAAATGAATATATTTTACATGTTTTAGTTATCATTGACAAAAATCAATTGCCGAGATACGGAAGTTGGATCTTTGATCATTAAAAATGACATATTTATATTTAAGAGTTTTTTTAATAAATGGTTTGTGTTTTTCCTTTTCATAATTAGGCTTTCCCAAACCCAGTTTGGGAAAGACTCTTGTTATTCTTCTTTTTCAAAATTTTTCTTCTCTATTTTTTTTTTCTTTTTGTTTTTTTTGTCAGGCTTTCCCAAACTTCGTTTGGGAAAGACTATTGTTATTCTTAAATTTCAAAAAAAATTTCCTTGTCATTTTTTTTTCTTCCCCCCTAATTTTGTCTGTGGCATGGCTCGAAAACTAGCTGAACGATTTCAACCAATTTGGCACACGTATGTAGCTCCATGGGAATTCATAAAATCCCATTTGCCATATCTGTGAAAACGCGTATTTTCAAAATATTCTGCCAAAACTTTCAAAATTTTAACATTTTTCGAAAGTCTCAAAACTGTTTACAGTTATTTAGCTCAAATTTTCCACACATTTAGAGCATAATATGATACACCACAATCAACACTAAAATCTTCCAATATTAACCCCCATTGGCCAAAAATGACATGAATGTAGTTTTTTTCTTCAAAAATTTACCAACTTTAAGGGCAAATTTCTCTAATTACAAGGTAGTTGTAACAATTATTTTGGTATGGCTAGATGCAACAATGATTGTGCAAGAAAGTTACTGTTTACTTTTTAATCTCAGATTTAACCCTCAAGCACTATGAGGGCGAGAATAAGAGTATCGTTTGAAAATGCCAAAATTAGCCATCTTTGGTTGCTTTTTCTATCATTTTGGAAAGGGTTAACTTCAAACACTTTACTGACGAGATTTTAGAAACACTAGTGTGCATACACAACACAAAGTAAACCCTGACGATTCATCATTAATGTACCGAAAAATCAGGTTAAATAATTAATATGGCTGATAGTTTCATGTGTACACAAAACCGCCTTCTTTTTCACATTTATAAGTTGGGAAAACCCGTAATTTGGCCAACAAATTACAATTTTCTAGGGTTTTTTGTGTTTTTTTCCGCCGTGAATTTTGTCTGTTGCGCTGCTCAAAAACCAGCTGTACGATTTTAACCAAATTTGGCATACTTATGTAATGCCAGAAAATCTAGTGAAATGAGGTATCGGCATGTCTGTGAAAACGCTTATTTTCAAAATATTCCGCCAAAACCGTCAAAATTTCACCATTTTTCAAAAGTCGTGAAATTGTTCACAGTTATTTAGCTCAAATTTCCCACACATTTAGAGCATATCAGGATACACCAAAATCACCACAAAAATATTTCAAAATTAACCCCCATTGGGCAGAAATGATACGAATATAGCTTTTTGGTTTAAAATTAACCAACTTCAAGGGCAAATGTCTCTAATTTCAAGGTTGTTGTAACAATTGTTTTATTATGGATAGATGCAACAAGGATTGCAGAAGAAAGTTGGTGTTTACGCTTTCATCTCAGATTTAACCCTCAAGCACAACGAGGGCGAGAAGAAGTGTACCGTTTGAAAATGCCAAAATTAGCCAACTTTGGTTGCTTTTTATATCATTTTGGAAAAGGTTAATTTCAAACACTTTGCATGTCCGTATTTACAACTGACTACCGAGCATATTTGCTGTTGTAAGTTTTGTAAAGTTGAACCCTATGCCCATTCTGGTTGCATAAAAGTAGGTCCCGTCCAAAAAAAGTCCCATTTTTCAAATATGATAATTTCAAGGGACAATTTGCTCCATTTCTAATTGATTGAGCGCTAAATGTTTTCTATGTCTGCATGCAGCAGTCCATGTATGACAACTTTTGTTTGATATGTTATTATTAAAAGTTTAACCCTTGGCAGACGTGAGACTTCCTATAGGGGTACCGTTGTAATAATTCTTATTTTTGCCAACTTTTACTTTACTTTAGAAATGGACGCACACAGTTGGCTAAAATGACTACTGCAGTACCTTTCCGCGGTCTGCCGTCTGTTGACGTTAGTCGCCTGTCGCGCCAAAAGTGTTAAGAATCAAGAGACTTGGTTAAACAGTTAGTTGAGATACATGCTTCGATTGTGCGTGGAAGAAATTCCAGCTGTCGCACGGACGGTAGGCTCTGCAGATAAACTGGTCACATTGCCGCTTCATTAATACATTTAGAAGTCATACAACACAATGACAAACCAATTATCTTGGTAGACAACGGCTATCGGTCTGTCTGTAATGATAATCTTAGTCCAGTGTCGGTCACAGCGTGCACATTGTTGGACAGGAGCGTGGCACAGGCAATTGAATGTGAAGTAATATGTTGGCTGAGCTTCTTTTAGTATGTACCGAGTCAGAATGAATTCCGACGATTTGTTTCTGAATATCAGTCCCAATACCAGAGGAATTTATAGGGCAGAACCCGGAATCAAAGGTTGCGTTCCGTAACATTTGATTCCCGATCCTAGTCTATGAGTTCCCCGGAGGGCATTAGCACTCATTTTCAGAACGGGTAACCGGGAATTTCCCGTTCACAAGTTTAAACCTTAGCTCCAACCGCGATGCTGGTTTCGGAAGAAATTGATATTCGCCGTAAGCTCATGAACTGCATTATGTAATTATTAATACCATGGCTTATGAATTTCCCGGGTACCGCGATTGACGTTCAGAACCTGGAGCCGCAGAGCTGTCAAATTCCCGTTCCAGGTATTAAACCTTATCTTTCAGCAATAAAAAGTGCCAGTCCTCACTCAAGTATTCTATTCAGTGGTGATTCCTATGTTTGGTCAACAGAAAGCTGAATATTCCGAAAACCGAATCAAAGTAGTTTCGGCAGCGGGACCTCCTTGAACTCGTCTTCTATAATAATATTCACTAAACCAGAAAAGACCAGCAAAAGAAATCGATTTTATAAATTTATTCTGATAAACTTTCATTAGATTATCCAGCAAAAGGATCAAGCTAATGTTATGTCCATCACCACCAACTTCCTGAAATAGATTATCCCATACAATACTTGTTTTGGCGACTGGGTAAATCGATTTCTATTTGTAGAGGGCAGTGTTCATGCTGGTCCGAATATTTTGGTGCAAGTGGAATTTTTGTCCCGCGCCAAATGAAATTTCTTGTGCCAAATGAAAGATTTTAGTGCCAAATGAGAACAAATTAACCATGTATCGTCCACTAAGTGCAAAAAGGCACCATCTGTAATGCTAAACCATTGCAGATGGCGCCTTGTTTCGCTCAAAAAATATCAACTTACTAATTCAGAGCGAGTTTAGGACAAATGGTATTGCAAGAATAGTTTCGTATCACCGACGTGGCATAACGTGGTATATATATCAAGAAATAAATCCACCTGCCTTCTTTCATTGTCGACATCTCCTGTTATTGGTGTTTTCTCAGAGTTACTATTACCGACTGGCAAACGCGTAGAGTCGTCCTCTTCATCCACATGCATCAAGTCACTTTTCAAGACATTGCGTTCATCAGACAATTCCATTATGTTCTTTATTGATATAGCAGCGTTTTAGGTTTCGATAAGGATGTCTATAACAACGTCAACCGAACTCAATTATGATTCAACCGCTTTTCTCTTATAAATATTAATCATCGAGGAGACATCGTGTCCATGAAATTCATTTCAAATGGCACTTCCGGAGGAGCGTATACATGTGGCGATGATCATGCGACCATGTACAGTTGCATTGTGCAATAATTCCCCGATATTGATTAACCCCTCCCTGTGTAATAAAAACATTACGCAATAGCGCTACGTTATGCAATACAAAACGACATATTAAGTAATAAGTTCGAATATCGCATTATGCAGATAAAAAACAATAATCGCATGCTTGTTCGAGTCGCATTTCAGTGATGTTATAGCAGTCCCACCCTGGCCAGTATTTCTTGGCAAATGTTTTATAGTTGCAGCCCCTATCCGTTTCTCTCCAACTTTGAGCAGATAGTTAAAACTCACGGGATATAAGTTTGTTAGTTGTAGTTAAATGGTAGTATGCTAGGGACAATTTACCCTACAAGATACATGTGTGTCAAAAATGGGGATGACCTCCCCTTGATACTGTAATGTGATCACCAAACTCTTTTGTTTTCTCTCGGTCCCATCACTACTTTGTCGCGACACACTTACATCAATGCATCACGATTTCCTGAAAAAATTGTAAAATTCAAGGTTCAAATGAGAAAAACAAAAAATAGCATCTTGGGTTCAATAATCTAGCAATTTTTTTTCTAGTTGCGCGATCCTCAGTGCTGTTGAATGAAAGTGACTAAAAAAATTTGACAGGATCACGAAACAGTCGCGTTTCGGTCGAAATGCTATTGTTCTCTTTTGGAAGCATGGTACAGTATATGGTTCGGGACTATAAATCTTTTCCGGATGATATTGTCCTAATGCCATGGTCCATACCTTACTAGAAAAAAAAATCTGAAACTGCACACTTTAGAGATATAAATATACAGTTTAACTGGTTGAGGGCTAGATAATTTTCGGTGGTCTGAATTTGTTAATCAAGGTTGTTTTATTACAAGTTATTGAAGAGTGCCCACAGGCCCACAAGTTTATATAAATAAAATATTATTTGCGATCAACAGAAAATGAAACATGAGCAAGGAAAAATGTTTGCTTTTGCTCCGGTGCCTTCATTTTTTGAAACCCTGATAGTGGCTTCTAGCACTCAACCAGTCAACAGCGGATTGATAGGCTGTCAATAGCGGCTTGAGAGGCCAACAGTTCTAAATATTTTATAGTGATCGGACGGGTATGTTCACCGTTTTCTGTAAATATCGTATAAAATTAACCAACCTTTGGAAAGTTATGACATAAAATTCGCAAAAATTATGAAGTTGAAATGTCGTTTTCTGTTACGAAGTGGTGATGTCTTACCTACAATGCCAAACTGACATAAGCAGTGACTAGTTTCCGCCTGCATACAACAATATTTGTATAACACTGCCCGGGAGAGGGGGTGGTTCATTGGTTAGAGCATTGGAGTTTAACCCTTTACCCAACGAATCGCTCGCATCCGCCCGCGTAATATGCAAATTCAGCAGCTGAAAAAATATTATTTTTCGAAAAATTTCAACAAAATCATATCATGTGGCCCTGACGAGCTCGTTACAAAGAGGAGTCACATGATATAGTTTTGTTGAAATTTTTTGAAAAAAATTTAAAAATGATATTTAAAGTAGTAAATTTTAAAAAGGTCTGCGTTGGGTAAAGGGTTAAAAAGAAAGTTAACGGTTCGATCCTGGCCTGTTCATAAATGAGAACAAAATAACCATACATCGTCCATTGGTCCAGAAAGGCGCCAAAGCATTGTAGATGGTGCCTTGTTTCACTGAAAAAATATCAACTTACTTCCTAGTTCAGAGCGATTTGTTTCTGAGAATAAGCTGCGAAATAAGAGGTCGACGTTTTTTCGGAGTTTTGTGAAAGAAGGCGTAATAAATAATCCAAAAGAAACGTGAATAACATCTATGCAGAAAATATACACTTAACACAAAGTAGTCGTCAAAGATAATTTCACTTAATATATTTCGATATATACATCAGAAATAAAACTATCTACAAGTGAACGTTCTTTTATACATTTGTAGAATAAAGGGCAGGATTAAAAATATTTACTGGTCATTTTTCTGATAACATTAATTTTGACAGAGATGTGACTTTCTAATCCAGTCAAACTCGAATAATGGTATATAATCTCCAAAATAGATTGGTCTGCTTTCGAGAGTTGTGTGGAAGAGAAGGTTTTCATAATTAGAGGTCGCTAGCTCGGAGAGACCTAGGAGGTGTCAAGGTATTAAATGATTAATAGTAAGGTGGGAATTGCTTGTTTTAACAAGGTGTAACTCCAGGCCTGTATCCCCCTATTACTGATCCCCCCCCCCCCCCCCCCCCACACACGCACACATGCTTTGGGTTCTCCTCCAAAACGAATGAGTTCTAATTTAGGTTAGTCGCGTTTACACATAGGCTACAATTCAGCCTCCCAAACAAATGAATTCTAATTTCGATTAGTCGCGTTTTGGGGCTGTATTGGTTTTATTTATTTAATCGTTTACGGGCGTAGCGCGGTGCAGGCAGCCTTGGATATTCTCCAAGTCTCGCCGGGGCGTATATATAAATGCCGAACAATAAAAAATAACCACGAGCAGTTGTGTTTATCCCCTCTTGGACGCGTGACGATTAGAGCTGTGGAAAGCTCAAAATTTACTGCAGCGCTATATATTTGAAGTCAATATTTTAAAAGCAATCACTATTTCTGGAATCGCCGGACAATTGTTATGTCCCCGCATGCAATACACCTATTACCCATTGCCCACCCGCTGACAAGGTATAGTCCGGGAGCCAGATGGGGATTTTTTGTCAGCGACAACCTCCCCACTTGAGTTCGAGGTCAAAATCCAAAAATTGTACAAAAGGCAAGGGAATGTGATTGTCATCCAGACTCAACGAGAGTAAGGTCTATATCAATGCATGTGTGTCGTTCATTCATTTGCTCATGGTGAAAATGCAATATTACACTTTTAGGAGGGGGTGAATGCAAAAAGGAGCCAATATCTCGAGTTGCCCAAGAGATGCGACCGGTCACCGCCCTGATTCTTGAACGTCTGACACCCACCTACTCAGATCAGGAGAGGAAAAAACTTTAACCGGCAAAACCAGGTTCGACTCCACGGCTCCCGGACTATAATCAAAGTAAACGGTCAATATCTTGAGTTGACCAAGGGATCCGAACGGTCACCCCCCCCCCCCCCTGAATCTTCAAGAGGTAACCCTGGACTAATGGAAACTGCAAAGAAAAAAACTTTAACCGGCAAAACCAGGTTCGACCCCACGGCTCCCTGACTAGTACTGCTGTGTATTAATGCGCTCTGTGCGTCGATTATACACTTGTCTTCAATCGCTGCTAGCTCTGCTTGTGCTGGATTAGTAATTTGGAGACATTTCCTCGCCCTGTTCGTGGTTCTCTCCGTGTACTCGGGTTTCCCCGACCCGTAAAACTGCCCGACACGATATGACCATGACTGTACTAATACTGAAACCATACTATAATACTGCTCAGCTTTTATGACAAACGCTTACTAAAAAAAATCAAAACGTATGACCGAAATTCGATTTCTACTCAGAATGTGGTAGGGAGGAGAGGAGGGGTCCAAACAATTTACTTGCTATCGCCATATCAATGTACGGCGATTTTGATATACTAAATATTCTATCAGCTACCAAAGTTAGATCAAGTTATAAGGTTAATGCAATATAAACAAGATTTCTGATTGACTGCAGAAATGTATCGCATGGGATATGGAAGAGGAAAGCAAAAACCTATGAAACAGTTATTTATTTATTTATTTATTTATTTATTTATTTATTTATTTATTTATTTCATATTTTATTCGGTGTCGCGGGGTCGCCTTTCACGATCATCTCACCTTTTTTAGCAAGCATGACTGCTAAAGTCAACCCTGTTTCATAATTTTGCCCAAACCAGCAAAATATCAAAATATTTTGTTTAAACAACTTTCCAGAAATCACTGAGACTGATGTATTCGCTTATCGTGTGTTAATCTTGTGAGAATAAGCTGCGAAATATGAAGTGAACATTTTTTTGGAGCTCTGTGAAAGAAGGCATAATAAAACACAAAGTAGTCGTCAAAGATAATTTCACTTAATATATTTCGAGGTATACATCTCTTCAGAAAAAAATGATAATGATTTTTTTCTGAAGAAATGTATTATATATCGAAATATATTAAGTGAAATTATCTTTGACGAGTACTTTGTGTTAAGTGAATATTTTCTGCATAGATGTTATTTATGTTATTTATGTTTCTTTAGATTATATATACTACTCAAAGTTTGCTAAGCAAATTTTTGACACATCATTGTGAAATTTGCTTGTGACATAATTGCGATATTTTTGGTGGATATGATTGGGGAATGTATTGAGATGGTCCCCAGCTCTCTTGACAAGCAAACTTTTCGTGACAGTCATGGAAAGCATGTACCCCTTGATTTTCATGATGTTTTCGTGTACTGTCTACATGTGCATGGCATGAGTAGAGGGTATTCAGTCTTCATTTCAACACAAACTCTTGTGATTTAATGATTGAATATGGCAAATGCAAATGTAAGAAAACATTTGTCTGAAGCAGAAATGTGGCGGGCTGTAGGGGTGGTGGAGCAAGGGGCTATCCATCGTCAGGTTGGTGAAGCCCTTGGTGTGTTACATACGGTGATCACCAGAGCCTGGGCAAGATCTCAGCAGTATGGCACAGCAGTAAAACGGCATGGCGGTGACAGAGACAGACCGGTTTTTGATCATTCAGGCCCGTAGGAACCGCTTTGCCACAGCAACCCAGCTTCGCAGTGACCTTCAGAATGCATCCGGAGTAAATGTTTCGGCGCAGACTATCCGGAAAAGGTTGCCCGAAGGTGGTCTCCGATCGAGAAGACCATGTATTCACATTCAGCTGTCCCAGAACCACCGCCAGGCACGATATGAATGGGCCATGGACCACATTGGATGGACCAGAGAAGATTGGCGACCTGTCCTTTTTACAGATGAGTCAAGGTACTGCCAAGACCACACAGCTAGGCGTTCTAGGGTATGTAGAAGACCAGGAGAGCGATTCCATGCAGCCAACATTGCTGAGCATGACCGTTGTGGTGGAGGGTCAATCATGGTCTGGGGCAACATCAGCTGGGATGGACGTACAGAGCTCTGTGTCCTTGAACGTGGTACATTGACTGCACAACGGTATATTGATGAGATACTGGATGTCCACGTCAGATTGTATGCAGATGCATTGGGTGATAGATTCATTCTGATGGACGATAATGCCCGTCCTCATGTTGCCCATGCTGTCGAGGAATACCGGCTGAGGGATAGGATTGAGCGTATGGGTAGGCCAGCAAGATCCCCTGACCTCAATCCAATCGAACATGCCTGGAATGAGTTGCAGCTTGCAAAGCCAGCTCGTCCAGTCCAGCCAAGAAGTGTCCAGGAGCTTGGTGCCATGCTGGTTCCAAGAATGGAACAACACCCCAGAAAGGACCACCAGGAACCTGATTGCGAGCATGAGAAGGCGTTGTCAAGCTATAATTAACAGTAATGGGTCTCATACTTGATATTGAAGCCAAACCAGTTCGCTCCGTCACCTTTTGGCATATCAAAAAATTTCCTCTTTTACCAAAAATATCCATTTTCCATGGTTATCGTATTCAAAAGCTAAAAAATAATGTCAAACACAAATAAAATCTTAACTTCTGTGCTCAGATCATTAAAGATATAACTAAATAAAATATATATACACTTTTCATTACAATATCTCAACTAACACGTAAAACAGGTAGTTGGGTGTACTTAGTGCTTAGCAAACCTTCAGTAGTATATATACAATCCTAAAGAAACATGAGTGTTTTTGTAGCTGACAGAACAATTCATTTTAATCTCGATTTAAACTGGGCCTTGACTTATCTATGAAGAAAGAAAGACTCTTCATAGATAAGTTCAGACCCAGTTAAAATCGAGGCTAAAATGAATTGCTTTGTCAGCTACAAAAACATTCACAGCCACCCACGACCATGAATCGAACCGAATTCAGGCCTACCACCCGCGGCCCTGATGCATTATAACCTCCATCTACGGTGGAACTGAGCGATATTACGCCCCGGCGAGACTTGGAGAATATCCAAGGCTGCCTGCATCGCGCTAACCCGTAAACGATCAAATAGACAAAACCAATGCAGCCTCATAACGCGACTAATCTAAATTGGAATTCAGTTGTTTTGGAGGCTGAATTGCAGCCTTTCGCAGGATAAATTGCGACTTGTGTCAGTTCATTCTTGTCTACGCGTTAACGCGAATAACCTAATTAGAATTCATTTGTTTGGGAGTAGAATCCCAAGCATTTGGGGGCGGGGAGGGGATCAGTAATAGGGGAGACAAGCCTTCAGTTACATTGTTTATACAAGCAATTCCCACCTTACTATTTTACTCATTTAATACCATGACACCTCCTGGGTTTCTCCGAGCTAGCAACCCCTAATTATGAAAACCTTATTTATACATACAACTCTCAAAAGCAGATCAATGTTTATTTTGGAGGTTAATTACCATTATTCGAGTGTGACTGGATTAGAAAGTCACACCTCTCTCAAAACTTAATGTTATCAGAAGAATGACCACTCAATATTTTTAATTCGGCCCTTTGTTCTGCAAATGTATAAAAGAAGGATCATTTGTTGATAGTTTTATTTCTGAACAGATGTATATATCGAAATATATTAAGTGAAATTATCTTTGACTACTTCTTTGTGTTTAATGTATATTATTAGTTACACAGTTTGTTGGTGGCCAAAGATGGTATATATGGTGTCAGTTAATTTCATATTGGACGAGCGCGAAGCTCGTCCAATATGAAATTAACTGACACCATATATACCATCTTTGGCCACCAACAAACTGTGTAACGAATATATCTTACCGACTGCTGCATCGATGCACAGAACTAATAACAACAGCGATCAAAATTAAATGAGAGAAGTCTCACAATGTGTTCACATGTCTAAGGCAAATTCATACATACCAAACAGTTTCAGTTCGAAGGTAACATGACACACATCCAAGAATACGAAGCCTTTTAAGTTGTCTAACCTGCACTTCAGACCAAATATGGGCTTCCAACACTCAATCTTTCAACTTGAATCGTTTATCGGCTGCCGCCATTTTGAATAATCAATGAACAAAGGGGAGATTACCCATAGCTGTCAGGGTATTTTGATGTTGACAGGCAGTATATGGTTTTATATGCAGTCTGCATGTGACGTCTTTGAACCATTGAAATTCCCAGATACTTGTAGTAGGTAAGATATATATATGCTGAGCAATAAAAAATAATCATGTGCAGTTATGTTTATCCCGTCTTGGAAACGCGAAGATCAGCGCGGTGGGAAGCTCAAAATTTAGTGCAACACTATATGTTTGAAGTTAATATTTTAGAAGCAATGACTATTTCTGGAATCGCCGGACAAATTATAATTAATGGCAAATATTTCCACTGATGTACTATTTAAATCGATATTCTGATGTTTATGTACCTCCGTTTTTATTTGAAGTTTACCACATATTTCCATTTTCTATGTAAAATGCTGTACAAACGACTCACTGGGTCTTGTTCAATATAAAATTAAATTAGTAAAAACCTAGCCGGATATTATTTTAGAACATGCAAAGATTGAGTTTTACAGATCAAAACGAATATACGAAATAAGTGTTTATAATCCTACATAAATTTCATTTCGAAAGGAGTTGTTTTATTTATCTGCGCTGAGATCTCAGAGATGTGTGTTAGGTTTTCATCCTGACAGTATACTGATAATCGGGAGCGCGATGGCTCAGCAGGTAGAGGTGTAGGCTTCAAGCCGAGAGCTCCTCGGTTCGAATCCCACCTGCAGCAACCGCGTTTTGTCCTTGGGCAAGATACTTCACCCCCATTCCCTACGTGGGGGCACGGTGGCGTTGTGTACTAAGGCGTACTGCACGTCGATGGTACACTTGTCTTCAACCAATGCTAACCCTGCTTGCGTGGAGTTAGTGTGTTGGGTTGAGAATAAAAAAATAAATCAAATAAATAAATAAATAAATAAATAAATAAATAAATAAATAAAGAAATAAATAAATAAATAAATAAATAAATAAATAAATAATACTGATAATCGTACGCATTGACGTGCTTCAGTTTAATAAGTTGTATTATGAGGAGTATGTCCCTGATTTGGATGATTTCATGGGTGATCTCATGTGACGTCAGAGTTACGTAACCCAGTTACGTCATGTTTGATTGTCTTGGTAGCCGGCGTGAGCAGCCATGTTGTGACGTCATCCCCATAGTGATATGTGTTGCCATGTGTGTGTGCAGCGTGTGTTGTTGGGGTGATCGTGTTTCTGTCGTCTATTTTATATACCGGAGGTCGTCATCTTGATTTCTATGGTATCACGTGGTTTTTATGTGACCCAGAACCCTCTAATAGGACGAGTGTATGTTCGGAGGGTGATGTCCTTTGTATAACATTAAATCTAACTACCCAAAATAGACCCGACATTGCCCCAAACACAAAAAATCACCCCAAATCTATTTGATAGGGATTTCCCCAGAATCCTCCTCTTCAGGCGTATAGCCAGGTATCTATATTGGTGCGTGGGCCTTGGTGGTGGTGGGGGGGGGGGGGGGCGGGTGCACCGGGAGCTCTGTGAGGTTCAAGAATTTTTATGCTGTAGACATATTACGAAATGTGAAGTCATGAGTTGGGGAATGGTTGAGGGGACCTTTTTTAAAAAAAAATTTCCAGGAAGACCCATCATTGCGACTCCTCTGGGAATTTATTGAAAGATATGCTCCAAATGGCACTATTTGGGGGAATTTTGAGTCTCCAAAGAATGTCGGTTTCAACCAAACATATGTCATTTGTAATTTCGTTAGTAAACGCTCAGGGCTGCGCTACAGGGTGTGTATGGCAGTTGCTTAGAAAATAGGCTTCATTCTGCCTCACTAGACCCCCCCCCCCCCCCCCCACACACACACATTAACCACTTCATACAATTTTATTGAAATGTTAATCATTTAGCCAACTTAACCAGTAAGAGCTATTCACAAAAAAAAAAATCGTTTTTTCAAATTTTAGAATTTTTATCAATTTTTGCTTTGAAAACATATCTTATAATATGTTCTTATTGGAAAGAATGACACCACTGCCGTTTTCAACAGACAATACCGTCGTCATGGACTGGTCGTTATCCCCGCGTGGGCAGTGATGTCGATGCATGCGTCTTCGAGGTAATAAAAACTATCAGCAGCAAAATTTCAATAAACGAAGTACCGGGTTTAGCCCGGTGCTTCATTAATTAAATTGTTGATGATTATTCCTATAATTAGTTTTTGCAATCTAATAGTATTGCGTCTGTGGAAATATTGCCCACCGGTGGACGGTGACCATTCCACAGCGGATGTACTGTAATGACACGAAGACGCGTAAATAAAGTAGGATTTTTTATATCGTGTCCTTTTGTGGATCAAGTATAACCCATTACCTAACATGAAAAGCAGACGACACTTGCAAAAATAATTCTTGAATAACTAATTTTTTCATTTTTTGTCTCAAAAACATAGGTTATGACCCCTCGCTGGAACGAGCTCGACGAGCTCGTTCCAACGAGGGGTCATAACCTATGTTTTTGAGACAAAAAATGAAAAAATAATGAAAATTAATTGGCGATTTTTGAGAATAGCGCTGGCCGGTTTGTGCCGTTACGTTGGGTAAAGGGATAAACTTCTGTTTATAAAAAAGCATCAACAACGTAGCTTATCTTTTCCCCTTTTGGTCTGATGTTTTGAGTCGTGGTTGGATTTGGTACTCCAAGTTGAGCCTGATTTCGTCAGTTCAGGATTGGATGAAATCGAAATAGGGTCCTGGTGTAGAAAGGAAGTTGATTTATATGCGCGGAGTTCGGACGTATGTCGATACATTAATGAATTAGTAACAGTCAAAGCACGAATTGGGTGTAATCAATTAAATGGTGCACATAATTAATGCTTGAACTTGTTCAAATACATGTTTTTCTTTTTTTTTGGCTGTGTGTTGCTGCAAACTTACATCGTTAAACAAATATGACACGTTTAACCGTCTGAATTGATTTTTATCCTTTATCTTCACCGTTGAATTGTCAGGGGATCCTATTTGTTTCGTTTTCTTAGTTTTCTTTTTCACCGGACCCCATTGCCTACGTGGGGGCACGGTGACGTTGTGTACTAAGGCGAACTGCGCGTCGATGGTGCACCTGTCTTCAACCAATGCTAACTCTGCTTGTGTGGAGTTCGTATGTTGGGGAGCTGACAGTTGCTCGCCGTTGCTCGGTGGTTCTCTCCGGGTACTCCGCGTTCCTCCACCCGTAAAACTGTCATGGTCACGATTAGCCATTGTGCAGAAATATGTGACCTTAAAAGTAGTATGTCATGTACCCGGACAGTCCTCATTTGGATGACTTCGGTGGATGACCTCGGAAGTGACGTCATGTCACGTGACGTAGTGGCGCCATGTTGTGTTGTCATGGTAACCCGCGTGAGCGGCGATCTTGCGACGTCATCTCCATAGTGATGCGTGGTGTGAGTGCGCTTGCGCAGCGCGTGTTGTTAGGGTGATACGTGTTTCCGTCGTCCATTTTGTATACTAGAGGCCGCCATCTTGGTTTCTATAGTAGCACGTGATTGCTATGTTACCCAATTTTTCTGCAATAAGACGGGGTATGTTCGGAGGGTGTGTTCGATTGTAGAAGAGTAAATCTAATTACCACAAACAACCCGACAATCCCTCCGAATCACCAAAATCCACCCCAACTTTTACTATTTCGAATTCTTTCAGAATTCTCTGCTTCTATCTATATATGTAATAGTTTTCCTCTACCTAGGCATGTTCCTTTGTTCCGGAGTATACCCCAGTAGCGTAGTAGAGCCTATTAGTTGGAACAGTTTACCTTATTGTTACTATATTTAGGAATTTCTGGTCTATTCTTGTTAGTTCTGACCCTATTCCAAGTACTCTTGTTGTTTCATTTATCTAGATCCTATTTATAGATCATAACTAACCAATCAGATTGCTTGATTTCCCATAATCTGTATGCAGAGTTATCTCCCTTCTATATAATGAAAGACTATATCCAATGGCCATATCCCATGGAATCCCATTTTTGGGAAAGACCCGTAGCTACGGGATCCCTTTTTTGTCGTATGAGGCCATGAGGGCTATGTAAAAGCCCTCAACGAGTCCTCATTTATTATCCCTCATACCCTTATTGAATTTTGAGGTTATGAGGACCTTGAAAAATCCCTCAATGAGGAAGAATTTACTACGACTCTTAGCCTCATTTCAGTATTTAACAGGTATATCCTATGAAATTCCATTTTGGAAAACGCCTGTGACTGTGGAATCCCTTTTTTGTCGTATGAGGCCATGAGGGCTATGTAAAAGCCCCCAATGAGTCCTCATTTATTATCCCTCATAGCCTCATTGAATTTTGAGGTTATGAGGACCATTAAAAATCCCTCAATGAGGAAGAATTTACTACGACTCTTAGCCTCATCTCGGTATTCGAGAATACCTGACATGATATTATTTGAGGATACTAGTTGGAATTTACATCCGGGTACTTCATACTACATCCGGGTACTTCTGTTGGGGTAGTAGATAAAAAACAAACAACAATATATAACATTTCATTTATTTTTATTCATGTATACATTTCAATGTCTCAAGGCATTTCTCTTTGTAGTTCTTCTTGCATGGGCTAACAATTTCATCTTCTTGTGGGTTGGAGCTTCTTCCCATCGCATGGCTAGGTTCTTGATAAAACACATTCTCTCATTTGATAACTTGGCTTTGTTGGTTGCTTTAATTTCCTGTCTGACATCTTTGGGTTCCTCTTTCTCCAGCTGTTTCATAGTAGTAACTTCAGTCTTCTTAGTAGTAACTTCATTTGTGGTTTGAGTGGAAACATCCTTCTTAGCTTCAGTAGTAACTTCATTCGTAGTGGTAACTTCATTCTTTATGGGAGCTGGCATCTTTTTCTTGACTTCAGTAGAAACTTCGTTCTTAGTGGAAACTTCTTTCTTTGTGGGAGCTGGCATCTTTTTCTTGTCTTCAGTAGAAACTTCGTTCTTAATGGAAACATCTTTCTTTGTTTCTGTAGAAACTTTGTTCGCAGTAGAAACTTCGTTCCTGTTTGTATTGGGAGTCAGTTCTTCTGTCTTTATTCTTTTGTTTACTGATCGGCCAGTATCCACACATCTTTGTTTCTTTCCACCAGCATCCATGTCTAGATTTTTTCTCTTGGCTGCATTTACCACACGATTCACTTGGGTCAGTTCCTGGGAAGTCAGCTTTAATCCAGCATCATTCTTGAAGGTCTGTAAGTCATCTTTGAATCTGAGCACTGTTGTCGACACAGACATCTTCACTCTTCGACGTTCAAAACGGAAATGAATTTATTTTTATACCAACACTCCTTTTATACTTTTCTAATCGTCTTCTTCTTCTTCTTCTTCTTCTTCTTCTTCTTCTTCTTCTTCTTCTTCTTCTTCTTCTTCTTCTTCTACTCGGAATGAGTAGTTTGTCGTAAGGTTGTTGAACAGAAATCTTCGCTTTTCCAAGGCATATTTCTGGGATTCTTCAAAGTCAAAGTCCTCTTCTTCACGAAGACGCTTGGCAGTTTCTTGAATTTTCTTGTGAATTGCGTCGTTGCAAAAATTTCGAATGTACTCAAGTGTATGAATGTATTTCTCACTAATGGCTTCTCTAACATTCTTTTGAAGTGCCCTGTTTGCTGTTTCAACTGCATCTTCACTATCCATTCCATCTTCGATATATTTGTTCATGAGGTTGTCAAAATCGTTTTGGTATTTGTCAAAGGCACTTTGAACGATACCTCCCATCATAGAAACGTCTTCTTCCTCTTCTTCTTCGTCTTCTTCTTCTTCATATTCCATATCTTCTGATAGTTCCGACGATTCATAAGAGTCCGAATCTCTTGACCAGTGTTTTGGTGCACAGCTGGATTGCATTGTGTCCGCTCTCTTCGAAGGTCAGATTACAAATAACAAATTTCTTATGAGCACGACCCTTTTATAGAATATCGGACAGAGCATTGATGACGGGTTTGATCAACTTTCCTAAAAATCCTCCTTTCTGTATGATCCGTCTTCTTTTCCGATAAAATAGTTCTGTCTTTGGTGAGGCAGTTCTCCTTATTTCGTGCTTGTGTGGAATCAGCTTCGCTCTCTGAGATTTGGTTATAGGTACTGCGCCCGTCAAGATGTTTGAGGCACAATCACATATACATTGTATCAAATCATCACTAGCCATCTTCAGCATAGTCTTGGCTCCATATCGATCCGCATCAGAGAGGATTCGCAGTGTATCTAAATTTCTCTCTAATCTTGTAGTGTTGCTCGATGTTTCCGATTTCCTCATAGGGCAGTAAGCATTCTCGTGTCTGTGCATGTTGTCTGATCTGGAAAAGGCCTTTTCGCAATATCTGCAGCAATGGACTTTCATGACTTCACTCTTTCGTGGTCGTAGAACAAATGAATTTATTTTCACACCAACACTCCTTTTATACCTTTTTTCAGAGCTAGGACTGGGTTGATAAGCGCCGAGAGAAAGCAACTCTTTCGTAGTATACATCTTTTGATATCTGGAGAAATTCCATCATCTGTTAGCAGCTTCAATACATGTTCGTATTTTCGCAGGTCATCAAATTCAGCTAAATTCAGTGGTATCTTATCTTCGAGAATGTTGGTAGCACATTTACATAAACAGGTAATCAAATCTTCACCAGCAGCACGTAGAACGGCATCGATTTCCACCTTGTCAGCATCCCGTAAAAATTCTAAAAGTGCTTTATTCTGGTCAGTCAGTCCAGTATCTCTCTCCTCTTCTGTTCTTCTTGGACAGTTATGTTCTTCATGCCTACGTGCACTGAATGATCTGGTAAACATCTTCGCACAATATCTGCAGTGGAGCCGATGATGGTTCTTCTGGCGTCTTCTGGCAATATCCGATCTTGAAAATAACTTGGAACAGTATCTGCATCGAACTGGTAACATGTCTTCACTCGACGACGGTCAGGACACAAATGAATTTATTTTCGTGCCAACACCCTTTTTATACCTTTCCCAACAGAAGTACCCGGATGTAGTATGAAGTACCCGGATGTAAATTCCAACTAGTATCCTCAAATAATATAATGTCAGGTATTCTCGAATACCGAGATGAGGCTAAGAGTCGTAGTAAATTATGCCTCATTGAGGGATTTTTAATGGTCCTCATAACCTCAAAATTCAATGAGGCCATGAGGGACAATAAATGAGGACTCATTGAGGGATTTTACATAGCCCTCATGGCCTCATACGACAAAAAAGGGATTCCACAGTCACAGGCGTTTTCCAAAATGGGATTCCATAGGATATACCTGTTAAATACTGAAATGAGGCTAAGAGTCGTAGTAAATTCTTCCTCATTGAGGGATTTTTCAAGGTCCTCATAACCTCAAAATTCAATGAGGGTATGAGTGATAATAAATGAGGACTCATTGAGGGCTTTTACATAGCCCTCATGGTCTCATACGACAAAAAAGGGATCCCGTAGCTACGGGTGTTTCCCAAAAATGGGATTCCATGGGATATGGCCATTGGATATAGTCTTTCATTATACAGAAGGGAGAAAACTTTGCATACAGATTATGGGAAATCAAGCAATCTGATTGGTTAGTTATGATCTATAAATAGGATCTAGATAAATGAAACAACACGAGTACTTGGAATAGGGTCAGAACTAACAAGAATAGACCAGAAATTCCTAAATATAGCAATAATAAGGTAAACTGTTCCAACTAATAGGCTCTTCTACGCTACTGGAGTATACTCCGGAACAAAGGAACATGCCTAGGTAGAGGAAAACTATTACATATATAGATAGAAGCAGAGAATTCTGAAAGAATTCGAAATAGTAAAAGTTGAGGTGGGTTTTGGTGATTTGGAGGGATTGTCGGGTTGTTTGTGGTAATTAGATTTACTCTTCTACAATCGAACACACCCTCCGAACATACCCCGTCTTATTGCAGAAAAATTGGGTAACATAGCAATCACGTGCTACCATAGAAACCAAGATGGCGGCCTCTAGTATACAAAATGGACGACGGAAACCCGTATCACCCTAACAACACGCGCTGCGCATGCGCGATCACACCACGCCTCACTACAGAGATGACGTCACAAGATGGCTGCTCACGCGGGTTACCATGCCAACACAACATGGCGCCACTACGTCACGTGACATGACGTCACTTCCGAGGTAATGGACGACGGAAACCCGTATCACCCTAACAACACGCGCTGCGCATGCGCGATCACACCACGCCTCACTACAGAGATGACGTCACAAGATGGCTGCTCACGCGGGTTACCATGCCAACACAACATGGCGCCACTACGTCACGTGACATGACGTCACTTCCGAGGTCATCCACCGAGGTCATCCAAATGAGGACTGTCCGGGTACATGACAACTCTTAAACACCTATAAATAAATAAATTTTCACCGGACACTGAATTTTGTAACTAATGTTAACCTGTATATCGATTAGATTAATTCGAACTGGCCAACAGTCCGTTTAATTGACCTTCTCGCCAAACACGTTCGCGAGTTTTTAACAAAGATCTCAAATCGTTGTCTTGTGGTCTTGTCATGCTTTCACAACAAAGGGTTATGTTTAAACTACGAGACATGACATTGTATTATAATACTAAACCAACAGCATACATAACCAACACTGATTCAAGCTGCTTCAATCAAATGATTTATTCCCATGAGAAATCAGCGGTGCTGCGTGCCTTTACCAAGGCTTAGGAAATGCTATTATGTAACACGCCGAGAGCCCCGTCCGACAGTGTGTCACATCATTATAATAAATTAGTTTAACTTTTTGCACGTTGCTGGCCGATATTCCTAAGCAGAATCGTGTATTATTGTGGTTTGGAATGCTGTATGAAGTGCACAGAATGATGTATAGATACAAGAAGATAAAAGTCATTTAATGTATAAACACAGTTCCACATTTATTTTATCAGCCTCCAATATTCGATGCAAAGAAAACATGTGACGTCGCAGGAGGGGAAGTCATCCTGTGCCACATGAAGCACGAGAGTCAGTTGACAGTCGAGGGAGGTAATAACTTGAAATCTATTGAATGTTGATGTTACATCTCCCTCTTCGTGAAATAAGAGTCTGCATTGATTGAATATATGTGTGCTTTACTGTTGTTCGACCTGAACGGGTCACATATGGGGCTGACTTGTTAAAAAATTCAAGGATGGTTGTGGTAGTGGCGTGGCAGGGTTAGCAGACATGTTCGGAGGTTTCTCTTTGCAGTCTGTTGGGGTCTGAGCTTCAGTTACTGGGGAAGGTTCATTTAAATCAGCATTCGACTGGTTAACAAAGTTTCTGACTTCCATATCGATATCAAAATCTGGAAAATGTTTTTACTTTGTTTGCAAGATATCCCTGCAGTTTTTGCGGCTAACTGACTCCATTTGGTGTGGTTATAATGTAAGAATGACTATCATGGCACTTTGTAAGTTTGGCATGTTGCCACAGTCCATCGCGATTTTTTATTCTGACAGTTTATCTAACTTTAACCCTTTGATACTTCTGTACGTCTTATGACGTACGAAATCAAGCAGCGCCTTGATACTTTCTGGTCATATGTTTTATTATTATTTTTCGATTTTTCAAAGTTTTAACCTCTATTCCTATTTTCTCCCGACTAGTGCTCAGTGACAATCGTTGAGCCAAATGTTGTCGCAGCTTAAAATACTAATATAATCCTGCTGTCAATATTTCTTAACTGGTTGAGTGCAAGAAGTCACAATCAAGGCTTTCAAAAAATGAGGATACCAGAGTAAAAGCCAACGCTTTTCTTCCTTATATTTCATATTCAGTCAAACACAAATAATATTTTGTTTACATAAATTTGTTTTATTACAAATTATTGGAGAGTGCCTGTAGGCACTCTCCAATAATTTGTAATAAAACAAGTTTTGAATAAAAAATTCAGACCACCAAAAATAATCTAGCCCTCAACCACATAATCACTAATGTGAAAAACATCTTGTTATTTGTACTTTCCGACGTTCGACGTCGCATTTTGAAAAATGTTGAAGAAACTGAATTCCCATTGACGTTTGAACGTCAGGATAACTAAAGTCTGAAAGGGGTTAAGAGATTCTAAAGATCTCGAAGACTTATCATGGTATCTCTTTTGTCGTTTGCGAGAATTGATAGCTCACTGCGAAACTTTGAACTGTCGACAAATTTACGTTTAAGGAGTGTATGCTTTGTTGGCAAAATTAACCTCAAACGTTTAGACATTAACAGTTGTGATGGGATCTACCTGATTCTAACTGTGTGGTACGATATTCCAGAATACCAAGATATGGATCCCTTTTATCTGCCAACGATTTAGAAAATACGTGTTTTACTGTTTGAATGGTTTCTCAGCAAGCACATTTGATTGTGGGTATAAATGGCTTGACGTTTCGTGGTAAAAACCTCAGTCCTTTGCAAAACGACTGCCATGACGTTTGTATTTGTATTGACAGTGTTTGCATGTTGACCTGGTTCATTTTCCTTTGTGTCTCTATTTTGCTTTGTATCCACGTCAACTGCAAAAACTAGTTTTATCAGCTCAAATGATCGACACGATTTAAATCCTAAAATTGGGATAGATTTCGACTCGAAAATTCTGGCTGACATGTATGACCTTGTCAAGCGTTAAATTTTTTCAAGTTGCCTTCATTGATGAGTTTTTCCCTCACTACTTTAGAAAACGTGCCAAATACCTTTCTATCGAGTATAATATCATCGACATCGTAAAATGCACAGACTTTAGCCCATAATTTTAATTCGTTTAATTTTTAGCAACGAATTGTTCGGCGGTCGAACCACCCTGGGCATCATTGTTAAGGTGCTATATACATTGTAAGTAAGGAAAATTTGTTTACTTTGACATTTCCACCTCTGTTATTCCATATTTATTTATTTATTTATTTATTTATTTATTTATTTATTTATTTATTTATTGGTGTTTAAGATCATATACTTATGCATAGTGGCTAATCATGATCGTGACAGTTATACGGGTGGAGGAGGCCGGAGTACCCGGAGAGAACAACCGCGCAACGACGAGCAGCTGCCAGCTCCCCAACATCATAACTCCGCACTGCAGCACCGGCAGGGTTAGATTGGTTGAAGACATGCGTACTATCGACGTGCAGTGCGTCTTAGTACACGGCGCCATCGCGCCCCCATGTGGACAATCGGGGTTAAGTGCCTTGCCCAAGGAACCAACGCGAGAGTCCGAATTGATCGCCTAGACGGTCACCCATCCAATGATTAACCGGGCTCGACGTTGCTTAACTTCGGTGATCGGACGAGAACTCCGTTATTCCATAAATCCGAATCAAATATACACAAATTTATACATCAAAATGAAGGTTGAGATGCAAAGAAGACGAACAATATCAACCAAGAGTTGACAGTAGGCAAGAATGGTTCCTGGAAGTCTGCTACCGTATTCGTACCGGAACTGATAATAAAATAATATTTCAAGCAAACAATTCGTGTCCAAATGTCCTTCAGATATCCAAAAACAAAGCTAAGGCATCAAAATTCTCCAAAACGCAGCGACAGAGCTGCGTGGGGTGAATTCCAAAAATTTGTTTTGTTTACATTGTAAATCTAATTTCGATTTCCGGTCAAGGTCAATTTCAGTGGTGCCTGCTGTCAACTCTATGAGTTGATTACATATATTTTCCGTGTTCTGTACTCCCCAACCTTTATTTTGTTGTATAGTTTGTGTACATCTAATCCAAATTTATGGAATATCAGAGGTGGGAATTTCATAGGTAACAAATGTCTCTTACTTTGAATGTAGGACGGGTGATCGACGGGATAATTGCTCATGTCGAACCACGTGGCCACGTCCGGAGATATATCTCGGTAGACGTCTTTCGTCTCTATCTCGTAAACCAAACTGTCCGTGTCGGTGAGCAATAGTTTGGCTTTCTCGCCGAATTTCCGTTTGACGTAATCGTAGTAGTGAAACTCGTATATCAATTGCTTGCTGATATCTAAGATGATCGGTCCGAGATAATAGGGTTTGTCGAACGTCAGGTGCGTCTTTCGCATGTGAACGGCCACTAGATTTTCGTCGAATATCGTTCGGTGTCTGTAACTGGGTTTCGCCACTAATTTTTTATCTCTTTTCTCAGACGTGACGAGTCGAATGTGAGTTCTCTTCCTGATGTTTTCCATCGATTTACCGTACACGTTCATGAGTTTGAAGAAATCTTTTTCGAAATCGTTCTTGGCTCGAATTCTGAGATTCGTGTTGAGATCGGTGTATTTTTTCATCCAAGGCTCTTCGTCGAATCGAATGACGCGATGTATGTCGAGTAAATTCATCCCGTGATCGACGTATTGTTGCAAATTCTCGCTGTAGACGACGTACTTACGTTTGTTAAATAAATTGGGAATGAGTTTTTTTGTCATTTCCTTCGACCGGTTCCATTTGTTCGGGAGCCAGCGGATAATCATTGTGCAGGTCGTGTAACTCTTCCGGATAGTTCAAATCGACTTCTAAAATGCAAGGATAGTCTCTCCATTTTTGCATCTCTTCCGGTTCCGTCACCCATTTGAAATTTCCAGTCAGTAAGGAATGACTCATGGCCCAACCGTACAGATTATTAGCATCCCAATACTGTATGTATTTATTCGATCGTTCCAAATCGAAACCTTCTTTCATGTAGGGATTGTTGGCTTCAGAATATCTGTGGGAGAAGATCGATACGCCACCTCTCGTGGCCTTTTCGAACATGAGTAACATGTCCACGTCGGATAATAATTCCAATTGGACTTTGGCGGTCTTCAACAGAGCGTCCCACACCAGGCCAGGTACGGTGACATACCAAGCCGGATCCAGATCATAATTTCGACGACAGACGTCTCGAAAATTTTCGAACACGTCTGCCAGGAGTAGAACGTCGATCTTCAGATAGAGATCGTGATAATCTCTCATGGTTTTCATATCAAACGATTTCCACACGTTTTTGGCGTGTTCGTAATCCTTGTCGGAAATGTCGGATTCATATAATTTTCGAATAAAAATCTTCTTTTGAAGGTAGCGTGGTGTCATCGAATCTCTTTAGGTCGTTCATGTAATCATAAGGATAGACTCCTTTCATCAACATGACGTCTACTTGTTCTCCAAAGTGTTTGCTCATGATTTTAAATTTATCCTTGCTCATGTTATCGACTAATTTTTCCAGACCGGTCGACATGAATTTAAAACTGTCGACGAAACGATTACTCTTTTCTTCTTCTGCACGACCTTCCATTTTGTGAAGGAAATGTATCTTTCTTCACTGTTCGCGATGCAGCTTAATTCTTCGTGGGAGGTGCTGAGATTTTTCACGAACAGATTACTGTTGTAACCCAAGAGATTGTGAAATATCACCGGATAGAAAGTGGCATCTCGATATCTTAAATTACACTTGCTGTGGGCCGGACCATGATGCAGACCCGTGTAATGATCGTGGTCTCTAACCTTCTTATTTCCCTGCGAATTCTTGTCGAACGATTGTCTGCATATGTGACATTCAGTGGCTCTGTTATTTTTGTCCTGTTGCTCTCGCGTGATGATCATTTTCGCCGGAGTTTTGAATTTGTCGTATAAAATTTGAATTTTCGATTCTAACTCTTCCACGAATCTTTGAGCCACGTCGTCATCTTCGCACCGTTTCGTGTAGGTGATGGAACCCTTGTTGTGTTGCGAGTCGAGAGCGCATTTCACATAAATGCAATAGCCCGAAGACATGTGTTTTGGATATCTTTCGGCATAACTTCGAAGAGTGTTGGGTTGGCAGGAACTCATTTTCATGGTGAAGCATTCGAAATTGGCGTACACAATGAATGGCACTTTTAACCTTCTATTGTGATTGCGAAAGTTCACGAAGGTGTTGGGTTTGGACATTTCGACGGCGACGCCTTGATTTTCGTGGCAATATTCCTGATGTTTCGCTAACGATTTTTCGCTGTGAAACGCGTTCATGCAGTTGCAACATAAATATATCTTTTCTTTATGTTTACTACTCTGGCTCGACAGTAATTGGCTCGGATTTGTAACCCAATAATAATGACGATTGTCACCGTTCGAAATCAATAATAAAATAATCATCTTTTCTCTTCCGAGATACGAAGTCTGTCTGAGAGGATAGATCATTCATTTTTCCTCGTCGTATCCCAAGACGTTCATCGCTATGGTGGGATTTTGAGCTTCGAAACATCTGATGTCTTTTAACAGCGTTGGAAAAGTCACTCCGGTCCAACAGAGATTTTTACAAGTCTCCTCGTATCGAGAAACTCTCTCGGGGTGGATTTTGATGCTAATTAACATGCTAATAACGGACTTGAAAATATAAAATGACAATAGAGAGAGCGATTAGTGAAGAAGGGGAAAAATATAAAGTAATGAGATCTAGAGAGATTGAACATCTTTCTAAATCTCATTACTTTTTATTTTTTTTGTTTCCTCCTCCTCCTCCTTCTTCTTCTTCTTCTTCTTCTTCACTATCGCTCATATATATTGTAATAACGTTTCCCTTTTTCTTCACTTTCATTATTGATTCTTCTTTTCTTTTTTTTTTTTGTTGATATATTACGTTTTTTTTATAATAACACATTTCATTTCCTTTATCATATTTATGAACGAATGTGGTGCATCTCTTGGCATCACTCACATCATTATTCTCTTCAAAAGGTGGTGGTGGAAAACAACTCATTCTTCTTCTTCTTTTTAATTTCCACAATCTATCCCTATTTTTTCACTTCTTTTTCCAGTTCTTTCCTAAAATATCCATCATTATCATTCAAAAAGGCCTCGTAATCCATTTTATCCATTTTTTATATTATTTTTTTTAAACTTTATATAATTTATATTTTTATACTTTATATAATTATATAATTTTTTTTTTACTTTATAATAATACAACGACACGACACACAACTCCTCCATTCTTCAAAAACAGTCCGCCACCCATTAATTTCCGAGCTCCCGAACTCGCGAGTCCCGAGAGAACTCCCGGCAACACGGTGTTCCTGAGAAAGGGCAATGCTTTTACAGTGAGTCCTGCCAATAGCGGTAGGAAACCGCCTTTCATTCTCATATTGTATCTCAGTTGAGCGGGACTCAATCTCACCGTCAACCCTCTTCCATCACGAATCGCTTTCTCCATCCTTTTGATTTGAGTTCTGGTCCAGGCGATTGAATCGCAACCGCCTCTCACCAGATCTTCGTGAGTGAATTTGAATCTCACCGCCTCGCCTCGAGTTCTTAACGCTCTCCGAAATTTGTCCCTCTGTCCTTCAGATATGTTCACGTTTTTAACCACGTATCGAGTCATATTTCTTTTTCTTTTAAATATATTTTGTTCAATTGTTTTTTTTAATGATAATTATATATTAAATAATGTTTGTAAATTAATATTGCATTTCTTTTATTTTCTTATTTATATATATACACAATATGTTTTTATTTATTTATTTATTTTTTTACTTTATATTTCTCTTATATGAAATTGTATCGTCACCCTCTCTCCACGAAGATCTAACAGCTCACCATTTTGATCCGTCAACGTAGATTTGAGACTATACAACGTGTCTAAAATCACGGGTAGATAAAATAAATTTCGAGGTTGTTCCACGATCTTATAACCCGGCGACACGTTTGGAAAGAAGGAATAGATCGTTGGTTGCGCACTACCATTCACGTAGCTTCCAACAACCACATCCATGTTCACCGGAATACTATTGACGGCGAGAATGTCGACTGTATTTTCGGACGCCGCATGGCCTCGACACATTTTTCGATCGAATCCCAACATCTTGCCGATGGAATCGTCCATGTTGAAATCCTCTCGGAAATTATCTTCCAAATCCAACATCGTCTGTAGCGTATTAGGGTTGGGAGCGAGTCTGATCTTGTTGCTTCCCTTTCAATCTGTCTTCATTCGCGTCTGAATGTAATTGTTCAAATCCTCTATGTCGTAACTTCCTTTGGGAATTCGAATCTCCTACCAATCCACTCCGTCGGAATACTTGAACGAGTTATTCTTTTCGGTGACATTGGGAAAGGAATAATAAGTCTCCAGATTCACCAATGCCATCACGTATCTTTTCGCCCTATTCAATTCGATGGAAGGTTCGAATTTCGTTGTGAATGGAGTCGAATCGCCACTCACCACGATTTGAATGGACTGTTTTGGAACCGTATTTTCGACTACCCATTCTAACAATCCTGCTTGTTCGAACATTATTTTTTTTTTATTTTCTATTATTTTTAAAAGTAAATTACTGATGATTTATTATTTTTACTTTTTGTTTTCGCTCTCTATTTTATTATCATCGGAAACATAAAACTTGTCGAATCTGCTCCGAAATTTTCCGCGATTAAATTCGCTAGTCAAATCGATCTCGACGAAATCGTGAAGTCCTCCATCCCAAACTCTCTTGCAGAATCTCCTGAATTCTTCTCTGCTCATGTTGTTTGCAACGTGATCTCCGTAGATGTGATTGAGATTCTTGAGATACTGATGAAAGAGACACAGGAAATTAGCGTTCTCCCTTATCGCCTGTCTGAGGAGTCGAAAATAATTCTGAGACAGGTAGAAACAGTCCACATTGCTGTGACGACCCCTAACGTAATACGACTCGCATCGGTTCTGTCTCTCCAAAAGCAGATCATCAAAAATCATGAGATTCTTATTTTCCGATTTCAGTTCCCTAGGATCCGGAACGTCGCTTGCGTTCTCGTAAAATCGACACTCGACGTCCAAAGACGCATTTCTCTTCATCAATTCCATCGCCGCACTGTCCAAAATGGTTGAAAGAGAAGCTCCGCTTTTGTCGAATTCCTCCCTACTGTCGAAGATTCTGGCTATGACGTCCTGGGCAATCTACAATCCATGCACTCTCGAAGCAATCTGTATTCGGGTTGAAACAGGCTCTTGCCGAACACGAATAATCTGTCATAATCCAACCAGCCAGGTTGCGACAACAGATTCATCAACAGATTGGTCTTTCCACAATTCGATTTTCCCACTATCAAGCCCCTTATGCTCTTGGGAAAGAACTCGTTATTCGACCTGTTGGTCGCACCGTCGTTCCAAGACATATCTTTGATGTTCATCTTTTTTTTTATTTTTTTAGCTTTTCAAACTCAATTTTTTTTATGTTTTTCAAACTCGGTTTATAAATATTTATTATTATTTATTTATATTACACCATCGCGGGTTCTCTTCATTTCCACTCGTCATTTTGGCTAGATCTTGTATAGGTACCACAGCATCCTTAAAATCTTTCCAACTTTTCGGCGATTGCTCTAACGTAGCTCGCTTCGCCGGTGGACTGATCAATTCAACGCATTTGCCACCCTCTTGCCAGCCACCGAAGTGATCCTACCAGTAGCTTCGGAAGCGGCTTTCTTACCAGCATCCAAACCGTCTTCTTACCGACCTCAAGCATGGTCGATGCGAGTTTTCTACCTGCATCGCTCGTGAACGTTCGCATTATAGAATCAATGATACCGAAACGACCTTGGATATAAGTTCTAACATATCACCAACATATTTTGGTTTAAACAACATATTTTATTTTATATGTATTTTGTTTTTTCGCTCGTAAATCGTTTTTTTTTTTTTTGTTTAAATACTTTTATTATTAATAGTGTAGATTTACTTTTATTTATCTATTTTGTTTTTTCTCTCTACTTACTATATATCAATCCTTCAATTCGTTCATCAACCTTTTATAATCTCGTCCATCCAAGACCTTCTGCCTCAACAATTAGTCACATATGCTCACTATCTCATTATCTAATCCAGTATTACCAGCGCGTCGACTTGCCATCAACAATCTCAATCTCTGAGACAGAGCGTCAGAATCGCTCGGAAGAATCGCTCCTTTTCCAGTCACCGATTTGACGAATTTCTTATTCATATCCCATATGGGTTTCACCACCTTCGTCCACTTGTAACCTCTATTGGCTTTGGGTCTCGTTTCTCTGACATCGTTATTTCTCTTCATGGCATGGGTCTGAACCAGAATGTCGCCGTAATTGTTAAAATCCTGATCTGTGTAATCTCCAGGCTTGTCGAAAAGGAGCAATTTGCGCAGTCCAGGAATTAATTCATACCTATTCGAACCGACGATTGCATCCTCATCATCCTCTCGCACTTCAGTGTCGCCCATGCAAGCCCTACCGCTCCAATCCCCGTAAAGTCCATACAACAGATCTCTCTTACCACCATCGTCGGACGACGCGACGCTACTAGTGGTAATAGTTGAAGCTGTATCATCGCTCTCGCTCACATCGATTTTGATTCTTATGGGAACGTAATCCAATGGAGATATTTGGACAGAAAACTGAGTTGTAAAACTACCAGGCAACAAACCCGTTCTCAAAGAACTCTCTTTTATGTGTTTCAGCTCCTCGACGATCTCCTTCTTGCTTCGTTCCTGAACCTCCGTCACGAGTTTGAAATATTTGGTGGTCTCTCATCTTATTTCCAACTCTCCCGATTGTCTGCTTCTGTCAGTGGATCGAATGCTTTTCTTGACTCGTTCATATTCGTCGAGGAGTTCGTCCCTTCGTGTGGAATCTTTGATGTGTAAAAACATTTTTTCTCTCGATTATTAATACTTCTTTTTAGTGTGTGGTAACGTCGATTATTTATTATTCTCTTAATTAATGTGATTATTTTTATGTTTTTAAATAAATAAAATGTTATGTCTTTAATATATATAACTAAAACCAGTTAGAAAGAAAAAGAAAAAAACATTACAAATGAAACGTCGATAATGCGTCACTTCAAACGCGTTAAATCACATCAACAGTTATTCTCCCACAATGAGAAACTGAGAGTTAATCTCAAATAAACATCAATAATGGACTGCTTCAAATGCGTTAAATCACATCGGTAGTTAATTTCCCTAAAATGAGAACAACTTGAAGTTAATCTCAAAATAAAAACATCGATAATGCATCGCTTCAAACGTGTTAAATCACATCAGCGGTTATTTTCCCACAATGGGAAACTCAAAAGTTAATCTCAAATAAACATCAATAATGCAGTGCTTTCAAAACGCATTAAATCAATTTGGTGGTTATTTTCTCCACGGTGAGAACAACTTGGAGTTAATCTCAAAATAAAAACCTTGATAATGCATCGCTTCAAACATGTTAAATCACATCAGCAGTTATTTTCTCCACGGTGAGAACAACCTGGAGTTAATCTTTGAACTGCTCGGCTTTTTATCCTTAACAGTTTTTCAGTTAAACAAACTTAATATCATCAAAAACAGAATCGTGTTTGAGTTATTGACACACACTTTTTTGATTAAACGTATTTTCAACCTTTAATAGTAAATAGTTTATTCAATGCAAAAATAACACTTACAAAGAGAAAACAGATAGATTTTACACAAAGAGCGTACTTTCACACACACAAAAAAAATGTTTCTCTCGCCTCGCTTCGAGAAACACTGACAAAACGTTTTTGAAAACAGACGATTATCATAACTAATTCACACACACTTCGCCCCCATTTTCACCTATTGAATGAAACTCATTTTAAAATGTGAATCGTTAAATGATTTAAGTGGAAATGAAAGAAACTTGACAAAACTGATTTGTTTACAATTATATTAAACTCCTCACAATTTTCACCATTGACTTACTGAATGGAAAACCGTTCATTTTACATCCGCATCGTTAAATGACTAAGTGGAAATGGAAGAAACTTGACAAAACTGATTTGTTACAATTTATCTCAAAACTCCTAACGATTTATTTTTTTTTCATCTGTTCCCTCCACTAGAAATCTTCACCGTTTTTCGTCCACGATCGATCGCTCCATCTTGACCACGATGACAAACGTAGAGAGAACATTTTCGTCCATTCTAATTTTTTCGACATTTCTTAATTTTTTTTTTTTTTATATTTTGCTGTCCTGGAATCCGCACTAGTTGGTTATCGTGTCCTAGATGGTGCGATCGATCGTTGGCGAACGTTGGGAAAAAATTTTAGGATCGATTTTCCTGTCCTGGAATCCGCAATCGTTCGTCACCGACTGGATCGCACCTACCGCCGTCTAGAACGCGATCGCGAACGTCGGGGAAAATTTTCGTCGATTCTAATTTTTTCGACATTTTAATGCTGTCCTGGAATCCGCACAGCGTTCGCCAGCGTTCACCAACAACCGATCGAAACGTCTAACTCACGATGGAGAACGTTGAGAAAATTTTAGGTCGATTTTCTTCTGCGCAGACTGTCCTGGAATCCGCACTCGTTCGCCAACGGCTGATTGAACCATCTAGGACACGATAACCAACTAGTGCGGATACCAGGACAAATGTACAAAACATGGTTTTGTACATTTCGTGCACATTTTAACACTGAACTCTATGGGTACATGTACGTGTACGTGTACACGTACATGTGCAAGAAAAAAAGTGTCCTGGTATCCCCCACTTCCACCTACTCACGATTACCAGCAAGAGCGAATCAATATCTATGACTCTAATCAGATGGAGATGTCCTGATTGTAAAATTGTTGGGAGGAGGTCACATGACCCTACACCCCCCGACTTATAATTTGATAGTGATATGGTTCAACGTTTCTAATATGAATCGACTCTCAGAGCTGATGGAGATCAGTCGCTTGTGACAACACCCTACCTTGACTTGATTAGTCAAACTTGACTACGCAACTCTTATTTTTCAAGACGGTTCAATAGACCAAATATCGTTTCAATCGCATTGGCTGAATACAAGTGTCTGAATTAATTTATGCACTGTCGTTCTGTTATCCCCAGTCTCTATCTGCATCTGTAATTGTTATATTAATCGTAAGTTTGCAAAACCTGTTTATTGTTGCAGTTCTTCCTTTGGAAACTGTTGAGGGCACTGTTGAGCAGGATTTCTCCAGGATTTTCTTTTTGTTCAAATGTTCTACGAGAACAGAATTCAGTAAGTAACTAAAATAACATTCAGTCAATGTGTCAAGAAATCATCTTCAATTTTCAGTAAATTTGTAAATTAACTGACTTTTTTAGTCAATTTACAAAGTGACCGATTGAAATAGGCAATTTAGAAATTGACTAAAAATTTCAGGCAATTTACAAATTGACTGATTTAGGACACTGACTGTAACATGTATATGTGTGTACAAAATAACTATTTATTTAACTGGTTGAGGGCTAGATTAGTTTTGGTGGTCTGAATTTGTCCAGCAAAAATTGTTTATTACAAATTATTGGAGAGTACCAGCAGATGAGGGGATGAGCCAACAAGGAGGGTCGGAATCCGGAGCGCAGGGCGCATACCAAACTCGATTCGCACTATGATTTTCTTCCCTGCCAAGTGAACTCGAAATAGGTTCGTTCTTCGTTAGGTGTGATTCCAAATCACTTCACGCTGCGTAAAGGAAACAATGATTAACGTAATAACGATTCTTTTATTTACATTTAAAATAAACTGATTTCAATATTTAACACATTCAACAATTTCATCAACATTGCAAAGATTTATCACATGGGTTAAGTAGTTTCTCATCAATTCAGTTGATCTATAGCCCTGTACTGGCGCTACAGTACACTTTGAAAATGTCATTGTCGCGGACTCGCCAGAGGAGCTTCATACACTTTGAAAATGTCACTGTTGCGAGCTCGCCGGGGGCGCTTCATACACTGGGTCTTAACTTTTACGTCTCTGCGTCCCTGCAGCCCTGGCTGCCGGGGATTCCGACTAGCAATGTTTATTACCTTGTGTCAACATAGTTCTGATTTGGATGAGGTTCAATCACTCGGTCGGCTAGCTCAGCAAGTCTACATCACATACCTTATGAATGTGTCCTTTAAGAGAACTCTCACTGCCTGACAGTTGCTCGTCTTTGCTCGAGGGTTCTCTCCGGGTTTCTCCGGCTTCCTCCACCCGTAAAACTGTCCTCCGACACGAGGTGACCCTGGCAGTCGAAAGTGTCGTTAAACCCCAATAAATAAATAAATGAATCAACCAACAATCGGTTAATAACGAATGTCGAATAAGAAACCGGGAATAAGTAACGGTTGTCACGCCCCTCTACTTAGACTGCCGAACAACAGAGCGGTCTCACTATTTGTAAACGGTTTAAAAAATACTCTTCGGGAAACAATTGAAAGTCCGTCTCCAACCCTTTATGTAACGTAATTGAAATATCCGGTCTGCGCTATTCATAAAAATGCTGTTCAATTTGCATAATCTTTTACAATTTGGCCATCAAAATGTAGCTTATGACCCCGCATTGTAACACTCTGCCTGATTTTGACGGTTAGCCAAATTTAAATATCAGATTGTCCAAAATATTTGGACCAAAATATTTGGACTGGACTTAGATAGATAAATGATATAACCCTTGATCTTCTCTGCAGTGTGCAAAGCATTGCGTAATGTCAAGGATGAAAAGTTCGACTAAGATTGGACGTACAAATATTAACATACCTTCTAACGAGTAGGAATACTGCCAATATTATGAAAACAAGAAGCATAACAAGAATTCCTATTACGACAGGTGCAACGATTCCAGCTCCATCTGAAAAAAATGTTAACTGATCAGTTTTAATTTTGTAATAATCTTTTTCCGATATATACCTAACATTTAGCAGTGCCCAGAGGTTATATCATCTACATAGACCTGTCAGGGCTCTCAGTTCATTTGGGCAATAGGATTTTATGGCTGACCTCAAGTAAATGATAGGAGTTTAGGTGGTTATACACTAATAAGATTTTCCACAAAAATGACAAATCATTTAGCTCTTGCTACCTAAAATGACAGTTCTGACTATAGCCTTGAATTGACCTTTAATTATTTTGTTTAACGTACGTTCATCTAAAATTTTTAGGGATTGCGGTAGCTCAGTGGCTACGGTATTGGACTTCAAACTGAAAGGTCCGCGGTTCGATCCCTACCAGGCGTAACTACACTGCGTCCTTGGGCAAGGCACTTAATCCCGACTGCACACGTGGGGGCACAGTGGCGCTCTGTACTAAGGCGTTAAGGCATGCTGCGCGTCGATGGGTCACTTGTCTTCAAACTATGCTAACTAACCCTGCTTGTGCGGAATTAGTACATTGGGAAGTCTAACAGTAGCTCGCCGTTGCTCGGTGCTTCTCTCCGGGTATTCTCGCTTCCTCTACCCGTAAAACTGTCTGACACGAGGTGACACTGGCTGTCGAAAGAGTCGTTAAACCCCAATAAAAGATCTAAAAGTTTTGAAATTTGAAATTGCAAAAAATAAAGCCTCAGTTTAGGATTGTTAATCGTTATCATCACCTCTCCCTTCCCATCAGTCATTTAAAGGGCGATGGAAACAACTGCAAGACCCTAGTTACACTACGACCGCCGCGGATTGTCACTTTCCACGTGTGAGCATTATTTCCACGGATGCAATAATATTAGGACAACACTGCCCACACGTGGATTACGACTCCGAAAAAAACCCAACTAACCGGTGGAGTGCCACAGGGCTCGGTTGTAGGACCCATTTTGTTCCTCCTATATGTAAATGATCTACACCGCTCTACACTGCTAAATCTTCTATCCTTCGCCGATGACACCGTATTTGCTCCCGATAAAGACGCTAATATTCTGATCAATTATGCAAACCAAGAACTAAATAAAAAATTTGAATGGTGTTCTGCTAACAACCTAATGGTAAATGCAAAGAAAACGAAAAACATTTTAACAAATCCAACGCAAAAGATTACTTCTCTAAACCAGGACATCGTCATCAACGGCCGAAAAATAAATAGGATGGGTCAGAATGAATTCGAAAGTTCTTTGAAATTTTTATGAATTGTAATGGATGAACATCTGTCCTATAGTACTTTGTTGCACAAACATGCACCAAAATTGCGCGTGCTAACTATGCCCTAAGTAGAGTGAAGAAATTACTTCCGCGTGGATCATGATAACCCTATAGTATGCCCTTATTCATAGCCATATTGCTTATCGTATACACGTTTGGGGCAATTCTAAATCATTTAGAAAAGTATCCCTCCCACAGAAGCGTTCAATACGCATTATAAATAATGAACGTTTTAATAATCATATTGATCCCCTTTATCGCAAAAATCGTATTTTAAAAGTAGAGGACTTGTATAAGCTGCAGTCATTGCTGTTTGTATTCGACTAGTATAACAATAAACTACCAATTTCCTTCAATATTTTTTTTCACCTCCGAAACAGACTCGTTAGATATCTTGCGCACTAGAATGAAATCTTTGCACCAATTCCCAGTGTTTGCATACCCAAAACTATGGAACGATCTGGATCACTATTTACGCATAATTACCAACAGGTCTCTCTTTAAGAGGAAGCCAGTAGACATATTCATGGCAGCTTATCAGAATAATGTTCATCCTTATTGCATGGACTGCTGCCTGTAGTATTTCCACTCGCTTGGGCTTGTCCTTGTACCTCTCCTTCTGACTTCTGTCCCGTCTGAACGGCACAGAATTCTGGAATTACTTCCCGAATGGCTCTCATTCCATGACATGGTTCCCGTTTTGATGTAAGTTATTGCCTCTGACAATTTGATAAATATTTTACAATATACATCAGCCTGACGTTGGAAGGGAGACAGACTTTTCCACACGACAGCTCTCAAGTCCTAAACTCAATTAAACCTTATACTAATTCAAATCATGTACCAAATTTAGGTCGTAAAATTATGTTATTTTTATGGAGCATAGGATAGACTATGCCAACTTTCCTAGTCGAACCTGTTGCCTTGCTTCTGGTAGAGCAGAGTAACAGCTCTGTGTGAATAGAATGGATAGGTATCCGTTTACCGTACTACCTTCATAAGGTGGTAAATAATCACTCACGATTGCAAGCCCGGTGCAATGTGACAGTATGATATAAATGGACAGCCAATCTGACTACGTTATACCCCCACAGTGTGCATACATGTAATTGTTGTATCATCACCGTTTAACTATCTCTGTATATATTCTTTGTATATACTGTGAAATAAATAATCAATCAATCAACCAGTCCACTGTGGCTGTAATCTAGATCTACCCCCTTAACCATTTACCCAACCTTACGTCTAAAATTTACATGCGCTTTTCACAAAATCGTCATTTAAATTGTATAATATTTTCATTTTTACATCAAAAACATAACATAGAGCTATGTTTTTGAGGAAAAACATGAAAAAGATAGTTACTCCACAACAAATCATGTGAATGTCGTCTTCTATTCATGTTAGGTAAAGGATTAACATACATCCCTGACTTATCTCGTTATGAAAATCGATATCTCCCTTGAAATCATTAGATCAGCGTGTTTCCTTTTGTTTATAGTAAACGAAAACAACCGAAAGCTCTCGGAGCTTTCTGTTGTTTTCGTTTATTAAAAGTAACAAAAGGAATCTGCAAGCTGATTACAACAACTGCTCCACTGATAATCCGTCATAAAGAATATCTATCCAATACTAAGTAAGTGTCCAATTTTGCTCTTTGCTTAGCGAATGTGTTTATACAATAAACTGCAAGTTTCTTTTATTATCAGGAAAAATAATAGCAAATCTCACCCCCAGACTATTATATTAAACGGAAGGACAAAGTGTGTATTATATGTTTTTATGCGTGCACTGTTGATATAAGGAACAAAAACAGAACATAAAAGGATGGTGAAAATACATGTATAGAATAGATAGGTACTAGGGCCGGTAATCAGATTTAAACCACGAGTAGGATACGGTTAAACCCTTAAACCCTTATTCTACCAGTGGTTTAAATCTGATTACCGCCCTAGTACCTATTTGTTTTATTTATACCATGTTCTTAATAAATAATCGACTTTGTCACTTAAAATGGAGAAAAAACGACACTTTCTGTCGTGAACACACTGGTTTGTTTTGTCTACATCTGCGCCGGTGGCATTACTACCGACTGCAAGTGAATGCTTGATTGTCAGCCAAACACACCGTCAAAGTTGATTGAATTTACCTTGCTATTTCAGTCAAATTATTATTAACAATTCTTAAATTTTATTTGAAATATTTAATTGTAGGTATTTTAAACTTAATAAGTCACTGCACGTAGTAGATAGTACCGCAAAACGTCGTGTGTTTGAATGAAACATCATGAAATGTGAATGTATCGAAGTTGGCAAGTTACGTCATGTTACGTTATGGATGAATATCCTACAGTGGGTGTGAATTTTGTTAACCCCAGTAGACGCTTTACTCCAAGAGTGGGGTTAACCCTTTACCCAACGTAACGGCCAAAACCGGCCAGCGCTATTCTCAAAAATCGCCAATTAATTTTCATCATTTTATCATTTTTTGTCTCAAAAACATAGGTTTTGACCCCTCATTGGAACGAGGGGTCATAACCTATGTTTTTGAGACAAAAAATGAAAAAAATTAGTTATTCAAGAATTTTTTTTGCAAGTGTCGTCTGCTTTTTGTAGTAACATAGATGAGCATGGTATAAAGGCCGTTTTCTTATTTTTAGAAGGGATTTCGACAGATAATCAAAGTGAAACGTTTAAATTGTTTGGGGAAAAAAACTATAAAAAAACAGCTTTTGTATTTTTGTACTACTCTGAAGGAAAGAGTCCGACGTTACTGAAATGATCCGCACATCGTTGATAAAACGCCGCTAACATTTCGACATTTCAATCTTTGTAAGAAATCCTTATTTCCTTAGTGTTAAACTTTTCTCACAGTTGTTTGAAATTAAGGGGAGCTGACTTTCCCGTAAATCTCTTCCAATGACGAAAATTGTAGGCCATGATCGAATGAGTCCATTTGGATGACATACCGAAGCGCTGCCTTCTCCCAACTCCCCGCGTTTTTAGTTCGTTCCTCCCCGCGTGATTGTGCCGTAGAGCAATACACTCCACCCATGTGGTCAAGTGTAAGCTGGATCGCAAATGGTCCGAATAGTACAGTACATAGGGTTTCGCCATACGCATGGTTAGTGAATCTGATAATTATTTTCCGCTGTTCAGTTGTTCTCTTCAGTTATTCCGACTCACTCTACCCATAAACCTCTTTAGAACGATCTGGCAATTACTGTTGTAAATACCGTTAAACACAGACTAAAGACAGAAAATCGAAGTAAACAAATTTGACTCTAGGTGGAGGCATATTTATATATACTGGCGGAAAAAAGAAACGCAAGTTCAGTTTTGGTAATATAATTTTTTTTATCCGTAGACCAAATGTAGTAAAATATAACACGTAGCTATCTCACTGTACTGTCTAAAGAGTCTTCGGTTAAAATCCAGTCGACCATGACCACGTGCGATGCTGCATGCTTTAAACATATTTTTCGACAAAGTGTGCATCCGGGGCACTTCCAAGTGCTATGGCCTTGAAAATCATACCAAATCGAAGATTTAAACAGTATACATCGATTGCACATTCTATTTCAACTCGACTGAAAAGCAAAATGCCATGAATGCCCTTAGTTGATAGGGGTTGGGCTATTGCTCTAATTATGCAGAGTCAATCGCAACGTCTCGTCGCCTAGCAATTTGGGGTCCACCAGTCAACGATACCTCGTTTAGTTGGGCGTCACAAAGCCACAGGCAGATTAGCTGACAGTCCCAGGTGCGCACGTCCGCGCGTTACGTCGTCACGTCAAGATAGAGGCATACGTCTCTCAGACCTCCGTAACCGATTTCAGACGGCGACGGAGACGGCGAGTCAGGTTGTAAGCACCAATGGTCTCTGAGTGTGTCCCCACGTTGGTCCGCAACTTACACCCAGGCGACATTAACGTCCATTGCAATGGCTGCGGGCACATGCACCAAATAGGTTTCGCCTGACCCACTGGAGGCATGTGTTATGCACTGACGAGTCTCGGTTCACGCTTTACAGGTTAGATGGACGACAACGTTGATATCGACGTCGAGGTGAGCGATATTGAGGAAAACGACAGATTCGGGGGAGGTTCTGTTATGGCTTGGGTGGATTTCTCATGGCGTGAAAACACCTCTCGTGGTCATCCAGGGCAATATTACAGCCGTCAGATATCGGGATCGGGTCCTCATGTCTCAAGTCCTTTCACTTATCCGTGCGTGTAACTTTACGTTGCAGCAGGATAATGCGAGGCCGCACGTTGCTAGGGTTTCCTCGTGACTTCCTCAACCAAAACAATGTCCCAGTTCTCGATTGGCCACCCTACAGTCCAGATTTGTCCCCGATCGAGCATATGTGAGGCGAGCTAGATAAGAGGGTAAGGAAGCGCGTCATCGTCCTCAACAACATCGATCAGCTCACGCAGGCCCTTCCACAAAAGACCATAAACAGATCGATGGGATAAATGGTAAGGAGAGTTAGAGCAGCGACTGAAGCCTGGGGGTGGGCACACTCGCTGTTGATTTTGATCAGAAAATGGCGGAGGGTACCCACGTTTGACTTTATCCATGCAAAAGCCGTCTGTGTTAAGACAACTAAACTCATCAAAATTTAATCAGTAAGATTTATGATATTCATCGATTATCTTACCTTCCACAAGTATCTGAGAAATTCATTGTATTGCAATTAAACCTTTTTCTGTTCCTGCATTTTCAGGCAAAATGGTTGGCTAAAGTATTTCTTGTTTTTTTCTTTTCATAACACAGCGAACCTAAAAAACCGCATTTAGGCTCGCCCTAAACCACACACCCAATATCTGTCTAAAACATTACATTGCACAGAGTGAATGGAAAAGAACTCCTGTTCGCTCAGATTGTTTCAACATGAAAAGTAATTAATATATATTTATCTCATCATATTAAAAGGACGTTCAAAATAAAATTTAATAAACAACGAAATTCTTATCATGCTTTTTATTCCATGTTCAAAAATAGATGATCGTCTGCGTCCATCGTTTTACCCAAATCGAACGTAAACAATGGCCGGTCATAATAATCATCCACAAACGAAACTCACGCCAACAAAACTTTCCAATTTACAAACAGCTTGAAAGTTCAATCAACTTCATGTCATCTGGGTTTATAACGAACTCCACATTTACAATCTGTGTTTTCAGTTTCTCAGAAAAATGGTCAAAATCCGAATTATATTTAATTCATTGTTGCTTTGAATGACAACACCTTCACGTCACTTGGAAGAGGAGATTGAAGTCTTGTGTGGGTGTGGTTTATGGCGTCCCTTTTAGCTTACGCAGTTCATTGGTCAATAAAAAATTTAAATGACCAAGAACATGTTTCAGTAAAATGTGTCGTTATTTCAAACAGAATTTTAGAAAACTATGCCTTTTTATTCAGTTATCACAAGGACGCGCGATGCGACCTGGTTTTTATTTTAACTCCGCAAAGTAGAGAGTGTTTAAATTTTTTGCTCCTCATGTTTAATTATAAGGAATGATCGTTTGTTTCTGTATATTTCTTGAGTTATGAACTCCAAAAAACAAAGGTCAAACATAGTGTTAATGGGCTACGCCTATTTACACAGTTTGACCTTTGTTTTGGGGTTTCATAACTCAAGAAATACACAGAAACAAACGCTCGTTCCTCATCAAAATTCAAATGTCACATTCAAGCTGCATATAAAAAATCGAAATGCAAGCAGCGCTGTCGTCCTAGCAACGTTCGATACATTGGATACACCTCTGCTAAAGCTTGTTTGACCTGCAAGATTGTTGCATTTTGGCTATCGTGTGGACGGGTTCTTCGGTTTACATCGGGCAGATTTTAAATTGCTCTGACTGAATTTCCGAAGAAAGAATTTTCAAACAAATACTTCTTGAATCAATGAGAAATCGAAGAAACTGTAACAAATATAGTTCGCACATGAAGACACATTGTAAATAAACAGAAAGCACATGTCATTTCTTTCATAATCAACATGGAGTTGGTCGAGACATTCCATGCGTAATTTGAACTCGTAATGGTGGTGGTTGTTTGGAATTGTGGTAATGTTCGACGTGGACAGTGAGATAAGGAAAAAAGTATTGCAGGCTACATTCTTCGCTCACTACATGAATTTGAATAAAATTTTCGGTAGGTCTAATTACCACATGGTCGCTCACTACATGAATTTGAATTAAATTTCCGGTAGGTCAAATTACCACATGGATCAACAAAGAAAAACATTATGCATAAACCTATAAAAATCCACATAGAACCAGCCACATATACATCGATGACACATAGAACATACATGTATAGGATGTATATCAAAAATCACTACAGACCAAGACTTTCCAGGGAAAAAACCCTTATGGTCAAAACTGAAAGGTGGAAAATCCACAGTCTATGTTATTATTATTATTTCATTGAAATCTTCTTTTTTAATTAATCTTATTTCTCTTTTTCAGATATTTGTTTATTTATTACTATTACGTATTTATTTCAGCATAATATTACTTTATTTTGTGTGTGTACTTGGAGTGGGGGCAGGGCAATGAAAATATAGAACATACAATGCAATTTTCTCACATTTCATTTCTCGACAGGTGAGATTCTAGAGGGTCTCCTCAATGCTGTGAAGGAAATTGCTTAGAGAAAATTTCGTCCGGACCTCAACCCGATTGAAAGTCTCTATATGTGATCACAGATGCGGTACAGTGTGTTTCAAAATATAAATATGTACCATGTTTTTCTGTATATTTCTATGTAGTTCTATGTATTACAGGTCTGTTCTATGAAATCCTCATCTGTAGCAACAATAAAACATGCGCAAAATGTAAATCCCTTCCGCACATATGTGCCTAGCGGAAATCGTTGACGGACTATTTCTAAATAGAAGCGAAATTTCACTGGAATTTTCTACAAATCGTGCACCGCAGTTACAATTTGAATCCATAGCAATGGCTAAAATCGTCTCCGGAGTTCCGTTGTGTTCTGTGTGCCAGTAGGAACTCAGGGGACGAAATAGTAACACCGGTTCCCTTCTCAAATTTGGTTGGCGATAAAATGTGTTGATAGTTCTCAAATGAATTTCCGAATGTCCTTCTAATATTTGTGGCCTCTCGTTTTATTCTTCCTCGCTGACACTCGTGCCATATCGATTAACCCATTCACACCCACATGTCGTTCTGTGCATATAGTGTCTATGTTGTTCTTTGTGGTTCTGTCTATGTAAAGGTGATAGCTAAAAGTTGCAATTTTCTTGTTTAAAAGTGTAAATATTTTCGATAATCGTTCTGAATGGGTGAAACATAACGCGTAATGATGAGTATATGGCGAACCCCGAAAACCGATTTGTCATTTAAACAGACCAGCAATATTACGAGCGGTGGTAATAAAGCGTGAAATTGAATGTCCATTATGGCGCATTTGTTGAACGCCACATGGTCTATCTGATAACTGATCAAAGGAGTATTGTAGGAAAACAGTGCATCACACATGTTCTGGACACACACCCATATTACGCATCTATCTTGCCACCGAATGTCACGGAGATACTAAAATTAGAGTCTTTCAAAGGAACTTTGAAGCGAGTATTAAATTAAGATAGATCTAAGCGACCGAGTTCAAGAGAAGCTATTAAACTCAGAATTAATGTTCTGGCTACGGAAATAAAAATCGGGGGATTTCTCGAAAAATCCATTCCAGCCAATTCCAGTCTGAAGGTGTGTAAGGCTGTGGGTCGTTGCGAGTAAGATGAGGATGTCCCATGCTATAGGTTAGAGGAGGTGCCGCATCGGTGCGAAATTATAGGCACGCTGTGATGTAAGTGAGCCACAGAGCTTATATTTAGAATAGCAGCGGTCGCGGGCCAAGTCGGTGGCCATATATGAGAATAGGATCAGAAACACGAAGTACGAGCTCGTGGGGCTGTTTGCATTTAGGTAAACGGCATTACCCGTTTTAGAAGGCAAGCCATACGTAGGCAGAGTAGGCTTTGTCTGTATGAACATTATTATTCTGAGACAAACGTAAGGGAGAGTTTAACGCCATTGGTGGCGACTGCTTGTGTGAAAAGCGTCAAGTAAAGTGGCAATAAGCTAGTGGCTGTGCGGCGGCAGCGGTAGGGTGATATTCCGTCACATGTTAGAGCAAAGGCGTCCGTTAGTGGCCGTGCAACGGCAGTGAAAGGGTGAAGTGAAGAGGCGACCAAGGAACTAATACCAGCAAAGAGGAGGAAAAACCAACGACAACAGAGAATGAGTGACTCAAAAACTGTGAGGGTAGGGGTGATTGACGTTTTGTTTTCTTATTCTTTTGGATTCAATGTAAGTCTCAAATTATCATATTTATTTTTATATATATATGTATAAAATTGTTGTTTTCAGTGAACCCCTGTTGATTTATGCTTTTCGAGGAAAAGTTATTAACCCCTTCAGGATAAGAACCACCCCAACAAAAGTGAAACGGGTGGGTTCGTTACGGCGAGACATATGTTCACGCACGGATTCAGGCGACACTCTTTGAGTTTTGGCTGAAAACGCGGCGTGAATCTATTTCCCCCAGCAGCGACAAAGCCTGGTGTCCGACATTCTATGCGGTTCTATCCTGTTCAATGTAATAATTCGACATACCCTCCATTTAGAAAATGAACCTCAAAACACGAACAAGTTGTAGTTACAGCCTACTGCCCCCACCAAACACACAACCGCATTTCTCTTTACGGAAAGTACACCTGACAGGGTAAGTATTGATTCTGCAGTTGAGTTGGGCAGTCTCATAATGTTATAGACTCATATTCAGTTCAAATAAATTTTTAGTACTCTTTATGTTAAACAAGTTAATTGGTTCTTGTCAAAAATGCAAGTTGGGCCTTCCAATGACCAGGCTACTTACTTGCAGGCTTGTCTGAATATAACAATGGCTGTTTTCAATTGTCAATATTTATTACTTTCCAAAGTGTGATTTACTGGGATTTCCTGGTTTGATTATAAACGATAATTTCATAAGTGAATTATGCAATCAACAATTGTGTCATGTATCCGTGCGCGCAAACGAAGACGCTTTGCCGTGGTTGTAATGGGGACTTCATTGTTTTTTGTTTTTTTTTAACCCTTTACCTAATATGAAAAGCAAACGTCACTTGCAAAAAAAAATTCTTGAATAGCTATTATTATCATTTTTTGTCTCAAAAACATAGGTTATGACCCCTCATTGGAACGAGTTCGACGAGCTCGTTCCAATGAGGGGTCATAACCTATGTTTTAGAGACAAAAATGAAAAAAAAATGAAAATTAATTGGCGATTTTTGAGAATAGCGCTTGCCGTTACGTTAGGTAAAGGGTTAAATAATATAATTATCGTTAATAATGAAAAGTAATAAACAGAGTAATCGCTTGATTGGACTGGTTTCGTGAAATAATTCATTCGAGGCGAGGGACTATATTTTAAAACACTCGTGCGCATTCACGCACTCGTGTTTGTACAATGTCCCTCAGCTCTCATGAATTATTTCATGTGAGCAGTCCAGTCAAACGATTACTTTCTATAAAATTACACTGAGTTTTAAGATGATAATTTTTAGTGGTCATGATGCTGAGTACAAATGAATTGATAACTGTCAAACATGCAGATTGTGTCTGCCATATACAAGCTGCTTACATGGAGAGTGAAATATCACAAGAATACACGTGGAGTGGACTTTCCACTAAGACGAAAAGGCATTTTCTCTGAAACAGCATAAGAATAACAAGCAAAGTTGCATACAATGGATCTAGGGATTGAAGCCATCCATCTTATTCTAACTTATTCTAACTCATTCTAATTTTTCACAACTTTTTGCAGAAAAAGTCTTGGTTGAAATTGTAAATATTGGGAAGCGCGGTGGCTCAGTGGGTAGAGGTGCAGGCTGCAGGCCGAGAGGTCCTCGGTTCGAATCCCACCTGCGGCAACCGCGTTGTGTCCTTGGGCAAGACACTTCATCTCCATTGTCCGCTTGGTGGCACGGTGGCGTTGTGTACTAAAACGTACTGCACGTCGATGGTGCACTTGTCTTCAACCAATGCTAACCCTGATCTTGCGTGGAGTTAGTATGTTGGGGAGCTGACAGTTGCATGCGGTTGCTCTGTGGTTCTCTCCAGGTACTCCGGCTTCCTCCACCCGTAAAACTGTCGCGGTCATGATTAGCCATTGTGCATAAATATGTGACCTTAAACACCAATAAATAAATAAATAAATTGTAAATATTAAAATAGAATGAATAAACATACAGGCAAAGAACGTTGCAGGCTTACCACAAGAATGTGTCAAACCATTTTCCTTTATTAATAATTTGAACCCTTAATTCATTTCTTAATTTCTTTGAAAATGTTGTTTATCCCAAGGTATTATTTTGGGCCTGCACAAAGTGGACAAACAGTTGTCTTGTTTACCTATTAATCACCTATAGTACGGCCACCGTGAACTGGTCACTTTCCACACGTGGGCGATATCTCCACGGACGCAATAATATTTGATTCCAAACACTAATTATAGGTATAATCATTATAAATTTAAAACCCGGTGCTTCATTAAGTAAAATTTTGCTGCTGATGAATTGCATTAGGTGGTGAACGTATGCGTGGACATCACCGCCCACGCGTGGAATACGATCATTCCAGGAGAGCTGTACTGTAAAAGAATTAGTTTTTTTTCTTTTATTACTTTCCAAAGTGTGATGTACTGGGTGACAAGTGAATTATGGAATCAACAATTGGGTCATGTATCCGTGCGCGCAAACGAAGACGCTTTGCCGTGGGTGTAATGGGGACTTCATTGTTTTTTTGTTTTTTAACCCTTTACCTGACATGAAAAGCAGACGACACTTGCAAAAAAAAATCTTGAATAACTATTATTTTCATTTTTTGTCTCAAAAACATAGGTTATGACCCTTCATTGGAACGAGCTCAACGAGCTCGTTTCGATGAAGGGTCATAACCTCTGTTTTAGGGACAAAAAATGAAAAAATAATGAAAATTAATTGGCGATTTTTGAGAATAGCGCTGGCCGGTTTTGGTCGTTACGTAAGGTAAAGGGTTAAATAGTATAATGATCGTTAATAATGAAAAGTAATAGACAGAGTAATCGCTTGACTGGACCGGTTACGTGAAATAATTCATTCGAGCCGAAGGACTATATTGTAAAACACTCGTGCGCATTCGCGCACTCGTGTTTGTACAGCGTCCCTCACCTCTCATGAATTATTTCACGTAACCAGTCCAGTCTAGCGATTACTCTCTATTTCTTCTGCCCAGATATTAGGCCACAGACATACAGCAGAAACGTTTACATGAACTCCCTTAGTACTGTCAATCTATTTGATAATGATGACCTAACTGAAGTATCTTTTGATATTTTCAAGAAATATTTTGATGTTATACTCTGTTGGAAATATAAAAAGGGCAGTCTGGGTCTTTCTTCAACGGCGCGTTACAGGAAAGCACATCAGACCAATGAGTGAAATTCGTCAAATAAACTCCGGAATTCTGAACTGAGAATTTTAAACGCATTAGAACTACTTTCCTATTTCGCTTAATCTTTGTCATTTATTTGGCTTTTCCCTGAGGAAAAGACATTTGTTATTCTACGGATTATTAGACTTTTCCCTCTGGAAAAGACTCTTGTTTTTCTATGGATTATTATTTTTTTTAGGCATTGTCCTCTGAAAAAGTCTCTTGTTTTTCTATGGATTATTATTTTTTTGTTGTGGGGAGGGGGTGGGGGTTCCGCACATTTTGTCCGTACGATTCTGATGCCATTTTCAAATCGATTTTCAAACACTTTTGCACACGCATAGAGGGGCACACAATCTAAAAATATATTGAAGCGGAATTTTCGATTTAACTCTACTTTGACCAGACTTGGCAAAAACTGTCACAATTAGGGTTTAACACGTCTTGTAGATTTTTTTTAAACATTCATCATTGTTAAACCTGACTGTGACACAACAATTGATATACAAGATATATTAGGCAATGCATCTGTTAACCCTCCACCGATTGCTAAATACTGAAATTTTGACGAAACGGGCTGGTTTTCGGGCGCCCACAGCACCCAAAGGGTGAAGGAGAGGTAAACATAACTTCCTTTATTGGAAGTGGAATTCATCGAGGATCATTTGTGTAAGTAATAAAGGTGTTCACAAAACCAAGTGTCAACCTGTTGTGGGGCTGGCTAAACAGCAATATCCCCCAAAAGCTCAAACATTCATGTTTTTTGTGGATTTCTGTAAATGAGTCTTGTAGATATTCAAGAAAAATTGGCCATTCGAAGGTCTTCGCGTGACATTATAAATAGCATGGACAAAATATTCCGTTAAGCATTTGTTAACCCTCCACAGGCTACTAAACATCGAAGTTTTGATAAAATAGGGTGTGTTCAGGCACCAACAGTATCCAATGGGTATGTAACAGACATCAGAACTTCTTTTACCGGAAGTAGAATTCATGGAGGATCATTTTTGTAAGTGATAAGGGTATTCAAAAAACGTTTTGGGCTGGTTAAAGAGCGATACCCCTCAGTAGGTGTAAAGTGCGGATTTAAGGACAAATGTACAAAAAAATGTACACGTACACGTACATGTACGTGTACCGCCATAGGGATTCGGTGTTAAATCGTGTACAGAGTGTAAAAAATGTTGTTTTTACATGGTGTCCTAGAAGCCGCAATCGTTTTTGACCTCGATCGGATCGCATCTTAAACCGTTCAAACAGCTGTTGGCGAACGAGTGTAAATTCGACACATCGCTCGGAAGCAAAAATGTATAAAATTTGAAGAAAACGTCAACTTAAAAATGTTTCTCAACATCCTCATCGCGGATCAGACCTTCGATCTATCGTTGGCGAACGCCTGCAAAAAACGTTTTGCGGTTTCTAGGTCAGCATCAAAAATGCGTTTTGGCGGCTTCTAAGACATCCGACGTTCGCGATCGCGTTCCAGTCGGTCGAGGGTGCGATCCGATCAGTGAAAACGATTTGCGGATTCTAGGACAGGAAAAATTGATCTCAAAACGTTTTCTCTACGTTCGCCAACGGTGAGAAGTGGGTGTAAAGTGTAGTTACTCATCGAGGATTTTTTTCCAAACTGATTGCGGCTTCTGGTAGAACATCAAAAATGCGTTTTGCGGCTTCTAGGACACCGACGTTCGCGATCGCGTTCCGGACGGTCGAGGGTGCGATCCGATCCGATCGGTGAAAACGATTTGCGGATTCTAGGACAGGAAAAAATCTCAAAACGTTTTCTCTACGTTCACCAACGGCGCGAAGTGGGTGTAAAGTGAAGTTACTCGTCGAGCATTTTTTTCCAAACCAAACAGAAAAAAACTCGAGTTTGGAAAATTAGAACCGATGGAAATCGTCCGTCCACGTTTGTCATAGCTGTTAGCGATCGAGAACTGATGAAATCATTTGAGGGAATTGACGAAAACGTCAAATCCTCGCGAGTTTTTGTGAGGTGAATCGTAATAGAATCGGTTTTGTCGAGAGGAAATAAAAAAGTGATTGATATATATATATAGGAGCGAAAAAAATATATATAAATAAATAGTTATTTAAAAAAAAATAAATATCGAATCGAAATAGATAATAAAATATACGTAAATCATGAACGATTCCCAGATTATGAGAGCAAGGTTTCTTTTAAAAATGCTGATGAGAGCCTACGCATTCTGCATGAATGAACAACTAGGTCGCCTCTTGTTAGAATGATGCGTCGGATGTCGGGATCATCTAGACTTCAATCACGAGGATCATTCGTGTCTGACGATGGAAAGGGAAGATATGGTCATCAAGTATTTCGAACCGGCGTTCGAATGCGTTCAAATCGACGATGTGCTCAAGTTTTGGAAGAGATTAGTCTTCTGTAGCGGGCGAGATAAGCCCACCAGTTCGGAAGAAATGAAATTGGCGTGTAGAAGTCTGACTTTAGAAGACAAGGGATGCATGTTGAAATTATTGCTGGGGGAAGCATATGTCTAAGTTTTCTCATTAATATAAATAAGGAGCATAGAAAATTAAAAATAAATACACACATAAATTTTTATCTAATATTAGAAAGAAAAAAAACATAAAAAATGAGAACCAGAAATAAATTGTATCCGACGTTAGATGACGACGAAGATGAGAAGCCGAATGGCGTTTTGCCAACGGCACCGTCGTCAGAAGAAAAAGAAAGAGGTGAGAGGTATCGCATCGATCAAATCAGTAGAATCCAATTGTATCTGACTCTAGAGAGAGATTCTCGTTGTTCTCTAAAGAAGAAGTATTCGCGTCTCGTGAAAATCGTCAACGCGGTCGACACGACACTCATTTCCATGGGTTTACACGTGGCCAGCATCAGATTGTTGTCGACTGCGGTCGGCGTTCCGATCGTGTTGACCATAGAAGGAATGGCTCTCGCCGCCGGATTGTTTAGCACGCTCGGAAACTTTTTGAGTAGGAAATTATATCTGAAGGCTACGAAACACGAAAAGATTCGCGTCTTGGTCGACTCCAAGATCGACACGATATCCGAAATGATCTCGATGGCGTTGAAAGACGGTAGGATATCGGACAGAGAATACTTCACGATATTGGGCGAGAAAACGAAATACGATGCTATGAAAGAAGCCGTGAGAATCAAGACTCGTCAGATCATCAAGGAAGAGATGAAGGATCTCTCGTGGAAAGGGGGAGGAAAGAGGCCAGGGAGGAATTCGGTAAGTTGATAAAACTCAAGAGCAGCGATTGAAAAAAAAAATATATATATATAATAAGAACAGAATTTAAAAAAAAAAAAGAATTAAATTTATATATAAAATAAAAAATAAATACGAAATTAATTTAAATAACCTTCAAAAAATGTATTGCATAAAGTGTAAGAGAGTTACTGAGACGGGTAATGCTCGAGAAGTACGAACTAAAAACGACAGACAGGCGCTTTGCGGAATTTGCAATGTGTGTGGTTTGATCAAGACTCGATTCATCAAAAAAGATACAACGAGCAGAGGCAAAGACGTCGTGAATAAAATGATCAATAATCTACCTTTCGAAATGCATCTGCCGGGTCATAGTTTCACGGGACCCGGAACGAAATTGATCAAGAGACTCAACGCCGATCTGACTCCTAAATCTTGGCGCAAACCCGTGAATACGATGGACACGACCGCGTATGATCACGATCTGTGCTACGCCGAACATCCTGACACTAAGACTCGCAACGACGTCTGCGATAAAAACATGTTGAGAGGTATATCGAATCCGACCAGGAGAGAGAAGATAGAACGTTCGCTGGTCGGCAATCTGATTGGTGCGAAACGTCGATTCGGATGGGGCGTTTAAAAAAAGTGCTTCGGAAAAGAAGAAGAACCGATTATTGGCGAGCGAATTGGCTGAGGAGTTACACAAACCCAGCATGCGTAAATTTCGAAAGAGAAGGGTGTTCGTGAAGGGTCTGGATGACATTTGGTCTGCCGACTTGGTCGACATGAGATCGTTTTCGAGGTGGAACGAGGGTGTTAAATATCTATTGACGGTCATCGACGTGTTTTCCAAATACAGTTGGATCAGAACTTTGAAGAATAAATTGGGACCTTGCGTCACCGAGGGTCTGAAGAGCGTGTTCGACTCGTCTTCTCGAAAACCGAATAAATTGTGGGTGGATAAGGGGAAGTAATTCTACAACAAGGACGTTCGTCGATTGGTCGACCTCTACTTGATCGAAAATGAAGAGAAAGCCAGCGTCATGGAATGTTGGAATCGAACGATGAAGGAAAAGATGCATAGATACTTCACGGCGAATTCGACCAAGAAATACATATACACTCTGAACGGTCTGGTTGAAGATTACAAAAACACGCAGCACAGATCGATCAGGATGACTCCCACAGAAGCTAGCGATCTTCGAAACGAAAAACGGGTCTACGAGAATCTATATCCCGAGAGATCTAAGATCAGGAAGAAGTCTAGACCGCCGAAATTTGTGGTCTGCGATCGAGTGAGAATCTAGGCTTATAAGAAGCATTTCGAAAAGGGTTACACTCCTCGATGGACCTCAGAAATCTTCATGATAATCAGAATATTTCACACCGATCCGGTGACTTACGAAATCGAAGCTTTGGATGGCAAAGAGATCATCGGAAAGTTTTACAAACAACAATTGCCCAAGACGAAGTTTTAATAAAGAAAAAAATTTATTTTTTTCACTCTCTTTAACATTTTCTTGTTTACACATATATATATAAAGGAGAGAAAAAAAAATAATAATAAAAAATAATTAAAACTATTTTTTAGATTAAAAAAAAAAGCAATCTAATTAATAAACAAAAAAACAAAAAAAACCCTTCAAAAATGACAAATATACTAGATATCGCACAAAGCATAGTGAAAGATGAAAGTATTCAAGAATATGAGGTTCACGAATATGAACCGATAACCGGAACGAGTTTGAACAATGCAGGAGAGATAAGAATCAATGTCGAAACCCAAGATCTATTCGTTCATCCTAGCGAGAGTTACATAGTGGTGCAGGGACGTCTCACCAAGGAAGATGGGACCGAATACGCCGACGACGACACGGTTACTTTAGCCAATAATGGCATCATGCATCTATTCAGTAATATAAAATATTTGCTATCCGGACAAGAGATAGAATCTGTGCTTCATCCCAGTCAGGCCACCACGATGTTCGGACTCTTGACGTATCCGGATGATTTTTCGAAATCCAGAGAACTTAATCAGTTGTGGGTGAAAGACACCGTCGGCCCTGCTAGCGCCGCCACAGCCGCGATATTCGACTACGTCGTCAAGACGTCCAGACCGAAAGGAACGTTTTCGTTCAGGATACCTTTGAAACACATCTTCGGATTCGCGGACGATTACAACAAGATCATGTACGGATTCAAACACAATCTGAAGTTGATTCGAAAGGGAAACGACGACGCGATAGTGAGACTCTCTGTGACCGATGCAGGTAAGTTAACTCTACACAAGATATCGTGGTTCGTTCCACACATGCAGCCTTCGATCGTGGAAAAAACGTCTCTACAAGATCATAGAATCCAAGAGTAAATTACCCGTGGGATTTAGAATGAGACAGTGTGGCACGGCTAGCATTCCACTCTCCACGAATCACTTCGATTGGAGATTGACGTGAAATCCGCTTCCGAGAGACGGCGCTTCATCGTGGTCGCGTTTCAGACCGATAGGGACGCGTCTCAAGAAAAGAATGCATCGCTGTTCGATCACTGCCATTTGAGAAACATGCAAGTGTTTCTGACCGCCACGAGATATCCAGGAATCGACTATAATGCGTCGTTCGACAAGAACGATTTCTGCAGACTGTACGGTGACGCCACGGATTTTAGAAAAAAGTATCGCGGTCTGGATGAATTGATGAGCAAGTCAGTAAACAGAGTGAATGACTCAACAGGAGCGTCTTAGACATTCAGATCAAGATGCAATTCGATAGGAACGTGCCGAGAAAAAGCGAAGCCTTCACCCTGGTCCTGTCAGATAGAGAATTACAATTCGAATTGGATGGAAATAAGATGTCGATCATTCGATGAGAGACGTGTGTGAAGAAAAAAAAAGAAAGAAAGAAAAAAATATATAAATAAAAATTACAAAAATAATTACAAAAATGAATGATAAAGAAAGAGAATACTTGAGAAGAAACAAGACATGTTTTGATTAAAAATATTTCGCAAGATTCGCTAGCAATAATTCGAGACGAACCTTTGATATTGACTGATTATATGAGATGCGAAATCGAATGTAAAATCTTGATAGAAGATAAGACCAGAAAACTTTTAGACACGTTGGCGTATAGGGGACCGACTGCTTTTCGAGAATTTATAAATGCTCTTCGAAATGCTAAAATCCAATTTCAAGAGATGAAACATTATGAGAAATAACGTATTAAAACAAAACAAACAAAAAAAATAAAAAGTAATGAGATCTAGAGAGACTGAACATCTTTCTAAATCTCATTACTTTTTTTTTGTGTTTTTTTGTTTTTAATAATCACTCATTATTTTTAATTAATTATTTTCACAGTTGTTCAGAGGATCTAGTTCGAACAGTATGCTCACCACGGAAGTGACGGCTTCAGGATTATTGGTTTTCATAACGAAATTAATCCTGTCTTCAGCGTTCACTTTGAGAGGCGTGCCGAACCTGCTAACATTCGAGTGTTGATTCTCGGTCTTTTCGACACTGTATCTCTTATCGCTCTCTACTCCGTTCACCGTGAGATTGACGACCACTCTGTTATTCAAATCCGTGGAAGCCAGACTCATTCGAATGATTTCACCTGAAGTCCTGTATGGGAGATTAGAGGAGGTGATTGAGGAGAAGGGTTTTTTGGGAGAAATCCAGAATGGCTTCAGGAAGGGAAGGAGAGTCACTGACCATCTTTTCACGCTATCTCAAATGATAGAATCCGCGAAAGCAAAAAAGAAAAAGATGTTCATGGCCTTTTTGGATGTTAAAAAGGCACACGATAGAGTATGGAGGGAGGGTATGTGGCGCAAGCTGGAGGCTCTGGGCTTGGGGGCGAGTTTGTTGGGATTATGAAAGCATTAAATAAAGATGTACAGAGTGAACTTAGCCTGGGTAACATTACAACAAAACGTGTGCTTATGGAGATAGGCCTAAAACAGGGGTGTATCCTTTCGCCAATTCTTTTTGCATTGTACATCAAAGGTTTAGGAGATGAACTCCTGCATAGCGACGAGGGGGTGGCAGTTGGTGACTTGAAGATCCCAGGGCTATTTTTTGCAGACGATATGGTGCTAGTGTCAGAAAGCGAAGAGGGGTTAGAGAAGATGCTGGGAATTGTTGGGAAATATGGGAGCAAATGGAGACTCGAACTTAATGAAAGCAAGAGCAAAGTTATACCCGTGGGCCGCAAAGTGAACCCCACTCGAAAGTGGAGAGTGGGGGAGTTCTGCATTCCGGAAGGTAGCAGTAGACTTCTTAGTGTAGGAGAGACTAGTGACTATGAATACCTGGGGGTAAATATAAACATCACAGGAAGAGGCATCTACCGAAACCACACAAATAAATTGATTCTGAAGGGGAAGCGAATCCTTAACCAAATGAAACTTATAGGGAGAAACAGTTTCAATAAGGTTTTCGTGGGGAAAACCATTTGGGAAATGGTGGGTCTGCCTAGTATAACATACGGTACGGAAGTTATACCCCTAAACCAGACAGCTGTTAAGAGCTTGGAAATCCTGCAGAACGATGCAGGCCGATGGATAACAGGCTCGAGTAATGTCGCAGCACTAGAAGCAATCAGGGACGAGCTTGGGTGGATGAGGATCAAGGACGGGATAGACCTATTGAAACTCGGTTATCTTAATTATTTGGTAAATCTCCCCGATAGCCGATGGTGTAAAGTAATGTTCCTGAGAACTTTCAACTCAAATATCAAGACGGGGTGGATGGTCCAAGTAAGGGAGCTAGTAAAAAACTACTCAATGGAGATCTCGGACCCTGACGTTGGGGCAAACCAGGGCAAAAAGATCGTCAGAGAAAGGGTCATGGAGGATTGTAACCGTAATTGGCGAGAGGGGGTCAAATCAAAGAGATCTTTGGGTGGCCTGCGTGATAAAGAGAAGCCTGGTTTTGAAGAGTACCTTGATGGCACCTTTGGGGGTTACTGTTGTTCAAGCTGAGGTCGCGGTGCCTGGAGCTGAGGGGAAAATTGGGAAACGCAGTGAAAAGGAGTGCCAGATGTGTAACGTGGGCTTGGTGGAGACCCTGGAACACTTTCTTATAGAATGCCCAAAATACCAGTCTAAAAGAACAAGATTCACGGGGAGTATAATGGAGAAGTGGGATGGGAGAAGGAAGGACATGTGGTTAGGGGGCGACTCAAAGGAGAGGGTTAATATACTAATCGGAGAGATTGGGAAGAATGGGGCAAGGGATGTCATCAAGCAGTTCGTCTCCGAGTGTTGGGAGGAGAGAAAAAGCGCGGGAATAGGGGGAGGCAGTTGGTAGAACATGGGTTACCAAGGCCTCTCATACGAGAACCACGACAAATCAGCGGCCGGCCGAAGTGTTCTTATTATTACCTCCAAACGGCGTGGGATATCCCACCTGACCATGTTGCGATCCGCTACCTCCGTTTCTGAAAGACCACTCAGCTTTTCCCTCCTCTAACGTGCCAGTCTCCTCGGCCCACACAGTGATCAATTGTCTAGCGTATTTGATTTTCTCCACCACCGAAACCAGGGTGCAGGCGTCCGTCGTGTTCACGAGATCCGGTAGATTCGTGAGCACGTGTCCGCCCATGTCTAGTTTACCTTCCATGATGTCGCCCTTTCTCCAGACTGAGTTGTCATCCATGTACTTCCTGCTAACTGCGCTGGAATCGAATTCAGGATCGTGATCAAGACCGAATAAATTCTGACCGTTCATGTTGATGCCACCCTCCATGGTTCCTCCAGATTGTTTGTTCAGGTAGAGATCATCAACTTGCAATTCTACGTATTCTTGAGATCGTATCATGGCAGAATCCACGTAGCCCTTGCTGACCACGGTGGAGTCTGCATCCGCATCGTCGACCTTCGACAGATTCAATATCTTGTTGAATCCCGCATTCAGATCCGATTTCATTTCTCGTCTGTCAGATTTTCTCTGTTCCAGATCTACATAGTGTTTGGTCGCCACGTCCTTGGGATTCGTGGGAGTGACCACGTTCGTTATGTTCTTAGAATTCACGTTCAATTCCGATTGCATTGTTTTCTGAATGTATCTATTTCTGAGATGTTTGCTGAATCGCGCGTGAGAGTCATCTGCATATTTCTTGGTCACGGCATTGGTGGAATATGGGGGATTTGCGACGTTCAGCAAACGTTTGGATTTCAGATCGAGATCGTCGGTCATGGCTTTATCCACGTAATTTTCTAGCATGATTCGTTCGAAATCCGCATTCCCCCTGTTGACATATTTTTTAGTCGCCGCATCTGCGAGATCTATTGGCTCGGGAAGATTGTAGAGTTTCTTATCGTTCATGTTCAAAGGTTCCTCTCAAGGTTCGTATCTCCGAACATAACATTCGTTCAAGTTGGCAACGTCGTAACCATCGCCAACTTCGAGAGTCTTTCTCTTCTTTTTGGGTCGATTTTCATCGTCACTTCTACCAAATTTATCAACTGGCATGTTGTTTTGTGAGTTTTTTGTTTTAAAAAATATATTTCAACGCAGTTTATTAAAATGAATTATTTCACTTATTTTTATTTTTTTGTTTTTATTCGATTAAATTTTTTGAAATAATTTTTTTACCTTTATATATACTATAAAACAAAAATCTCTCTCTAATGTAAATCATTGAGAATGTCTTGAAACCGATCTCCTTCTGACCATCTCTTGAGAACGTAGAGACACAGGTGACCGCAAAACACTTGATCTGAAAATTGCACTTGTTCCGTTTTGTAACGAACCAACGATTCATCGAAATAGTTCTTTATTTCTTTTGGCGGCGAGATTCCGTAGCTGTCGAAATAATAATTGTTCTTCTTCCCGTTCTTGAACCATGCCACCCAGTGAGTGCCTTCACCCGATAGATCATCCAGATTTAAAATTCCGCATTCCGATTTTTGAGGTCTTCTCTTCAGCAAGGCATCTCTGGAAAACACGCCGAGAAAATCTTTGATTTTCAAATCCTTCGCCGCATTAGACAGATCGATGTTGGATAGGGGTTCGTTAGGTAAGATGACACCTTCTACGGATATCTCTGTTTTCTTATTCATAAATGTATATATATTTTTTATTTATTTATTTTATTATAATTCACTAAAATGACGTTATTTTTTTAAATATTTTTTTCTTTTTCTTTTTTAAACTATCTCTCTCGATGTTCTATCGACTTCCATAATATTGAATCCGTCTAATTCCTCTTGATTTTCTGAAATCCTATCGTCCTTAATCATATCTGAAATCCTATCTGGAATCCTATCGTTCATAATCATATTCAAAGTCCAGTGTCCGAGTGCCAAAGTGCTTATTTTATTGTGTAATATGAATCTCTTATCGTCGTCGGCTGTCAGCGAAATCTTGTTGACTATTTCGGTATACAAGTCGTGATTGTCGCTTCGAATCGATTTCATAGTCTTATACACTGGACCACTTCCGACCAGACAATATTTATACTCTCGAAAAGAGATGTTTTTCTTCACCACACATGTTTTAACCCCCTTGCACTTCTTGATCTCTTCACCTTTTAGACGATAAGCATATAGTTTGGATCTCAAACGCCCGAATTCGATGATTTGTTTACCGCCGCTCTCGTCCTTAAATTTACCCAACACCTTCTTGTTGTCGTTCGATTGAATGTTGGACGAGTGATCGATGGGATAATTGCTTGTGTCGAACCACGTGGCCACGTCCGGAGATATATCCCGGTAGACGTCTTTCGTCTCTATCTCGTAAACTAAACTGTCCGTCTCGGTGAACAGTAGTTTGGCTTTCTCACCAAATTTCCGTTTGACGTAATCATAGTGAAACTCGTACATCAATTGCTTGCTGATATCTAAGATGATCGGTCCGAGATAATAGGGTTTGTCGAACTTCAGGTGCATCGTTTGCATGTGAACGGCCACTAGATTTTCGTCGAATATGGTTTGGTGTCTGTAATTGGGTTTTGCCACTAATTTTTTAGCTCTTTTCTCAGACGTGACGAGTCGAATGTCGGTTCTCTTCCTGATGTTTTCCATCGTACACACAGTTGTTCATGAGTTTGAAGAAATTTTTTTCGAAATCGTTCTTGGCTCGAATTCTGAGATTCGTGTTGAGATCGATGTATTTTTTCATCCAAGGCTCTTCATCGAATCGAATGACGCAATGTATGTTGACAAATTCCATCCCGTAATTGACGTATTGTTTCAAATTCTCACTGTAGACGACGTACTTACGTTTATTAAATAAATTGGGAATGAGTTTTTCCTCATCTCCTTCGATCGGTTCCATTCATTCGGGAGCCAGTGGATAATCGTTGTGTAGATCGTGTAAGTCTTCCAGATAGTTCAAATCGACTTCTAAAATGCAAGGATAGTCTCTCCATTTTTGCATCTCTTCCGGTTCAGTCACCCATTTGAAATTTCCAATCGGTAAAGGACGACTCATGGCCCAACCGTATAGATTATTAGCGTCCCAATACTGTATGTATTTATTGGATCGTTTCGAATCGAAACCTTCTTTCATGTAGGGATTGTTGGCTTCAGAATATCTGTGGGAGATCATCGAGATGCCACCTCTTGCGGCCTTTTCGAACATGAGCAACATGTCCACGTCAGATAATAATTCCAACTGGATTTGGGTAGTCTTCAACAGAGCATCCCACGCCAGACCGGGTGCGGTGAAATACCAAGCCGGATCCAGACCGTAATTTCGATGACAGACGTCTCGAAAATTTTCGAACACGTCTGCCAGGAGCAGAACGTCGGTCTTCAGATAGAGATCATGATAATCTCTCATGGTTTTCATATCAAACGATTTCCACATGTTTTCGGCGCATTGGTAATACTCATCGGAAATGTCGGATTCGTATAATTTCGAATAAAAATCTTCTTTGGAAGGTAGCGTGGTGTCGTCGAATCTCTTTAGATCATTCATGTAATCATAAGGATAGACTTCTTTCCTCAACATGATGTCTACTCATTCTCCAAAGTGTTCACTCGTGATTTTAAATTTATCCTCGGTCATGTTATTGACTAATTTTTCCAGAGCAGTCGACATGAATTTAAAACTGTCGTTGAAACGTATGGCTCTATGAATGGATTTCGTTTTTTCTTTGAATGTCTCTCCGTCGATTGCTCTTTTCTTCTCCATGACCATTTCAGGAAGGAAATGTATCTTTCTTCACTGTTCGTGATGCAGTTTAATTCTTCGTGGTTGGTGCCGAGATATTTCACAAACAGATGACTGTCGTAACCCGAGAGATTGTGGAATATCACTGAATAAAAAATGGCGTCTCGATATTTTAAATTACACTAGCTGTGAGCCGGACCGTGATACAGACCCGTGTAATGATTGTGGTCTCTGACCTTCTTATTTTCCTCCGAATTCTCGTCAAATGATTGTCTGCATATGTGACATTCGGTGGCTCTGTTATTTTCGTCCTGCTGCTCTCGTGTGATGATCATTTTCGCAGGAGTTTTGAATTTGTCGTATAAAATTTGAATTTTGGATTCTAACTCTTTCACGAACCTTTGAGCCACGTCGTCGTCTTCGCGTAGGTGAAGGGACCCATGTCATGTTGCGAGTCGAAAGTGCATTTCACGTAAACGCAATCGCCCGAAGGCATGTGTTTTTGATATCTTTCGACGTAACTTTGAAGAGCATCGGGTTGGCAGGAACTCATTTTCACGGTGAAGCATTCAAAATCGGCGTACACGATGAATGGTACTTTTAACCTTCTATTGTGATTTTGAAAGTTCACGATGGTGTTGGCTTTGGGCATTTCGATGGTGACACCTTGATTTTCGTTGCAATATTCCTGATGTTTCGCTAACGATTTTTCGCTGTGAAACGTGTTCATACAGTTGCAACATAAACATATCTTTCGTTTATGTTTATTATTTTGTCTCGACAGTAATCGGCTCGGATGTTTAACCCAACAATAATGACGATTGTCACCATTCGAAATCAATAATAAAATAATCGTCTTTTCTCTTTCAAGATACAAAGTCTGTCCGAGAGGATAGATCGTTCGTTTTTCCTCGTCGTATCCCAAAACGTTCACCGCTACGGTGGGATTTTGAACCTCGAAACGTTCGATGAGTTTTTTTGGAAAAGTCACTCCGGTCCAATCAAGATTTTTAGAAGTCTCCTCGTAACAAGAAACTCTCTTGGGATGGATTTTGATGGGGTATAAAGCAGAGGTGACTGCCCATTTAAAACACTGATCATCTTTATTTCTCATGTTGACCATGGAGTGTTTTTTAACTAAGAAATATGGTAATTCCACATAGGAAGATGCTTTCAACGAATCGTTTTTAGTTAGATGAATTTCGAGTTTCAACACCTCATCAAATGGCCAATTACTACCTTCATGTTGATAATTCGCAAGAGATGTCAACATCTTGTCTTTCATCGTTTCGAAAATGTCCGATAAATCTGAACCGCGAAATACTGGTTCAACATTAGATCTGAAATATGCATTTTTCACGATGCTCTTTCCGGAATTCACGTCAGTTTTATCCATCATGCAATTGAGTATCATCTTAGTTTTTAGTCCCACATTCATGTGTTCGTGAAACAAATCCAATACTTTTTTCTTCACCCATTCCATGAACGGATCGACTTTCTTGAATGAGGGAAACACGTCAAAAGTTTTAAAAACGCCTTTGATCACACTCTCCCGTTCTGCGGGATTTGATTGGAATGCTTCCATGATGACTCATGCTACATATTATTCTCCTTTCCCTTCGTTGATTGCTCATTGAATTTCGTTCGATATATCTTGTTTGTCTAGATTCTGAACTGCATCACTCGTTTTCGTTTTTTTATCTTTTGAAACTTGAAGTTCTTCGATGGCTTTTCGTTTAGTCATCTTCTTATTTTTGACAACCGAAATGGTTATTTTTTTCGATGTCGGCATTTCGATTCCTTTTACTACCTTTTTCTTCTCATTTTTTGCAACCAAAGCATTTTTTGACATCGTTGCTATTGACATTTCGTTTGCCTTTTTATCAAACCAACTATGGAACTCCTTGCATATGATCTTTCTAATTTTATCATGCTCCACGTTTAATTTTCTATCATCAGGCATTACTGTCATCAGCTTATTTTTTCGCAATTCGAGTCTGTTTAAGTTTGTTCTCTTTCGATCTTTCAATTTGTTTTTCTTTCCATCATCTCGCAAATGATACTCCTGTATGACTTCAATTTTTTTTGATTTGGTTCTATGATTTCTGAAATTTGGAATGTTTAATTCTTTACAAATCTCGTTTAACTGAGGTACGGTTTTCTCATATAAATTTTCCATTTTTTTATTTGTTTGCTTCATTTGTAAGAATATATATATACATATATATATATTTTTTTTTGAATTTTGTATTTGAATAATAATTTGTTAAAAAGTTTTAAAATAGTCTTTATATATGTTTTAATTCCCTCAAAAAAATTTTTTTGATGAAATTAATCAATTTTTTTATGTTCCTTAACGTGAGAAAAATTGAATTATTACGAGAAAAAAAACCGTTAAAATTTAAACTTTTTATTTATATAAAGAAAAAAAAAACACTTTTACAAAAAAAAAATTTTCACATTAAAGAAAATTAAAAATTAAAAACTTTTATATATATATACAGAGAGTAAAAAAAAAAAAAAACTTTTTTAACAAATTATTATTTAAACACAAAATTCAAAAATATATATTATTTGCAATAATTCATAAAACAAATAATCGATCATGACAACAACACTTAAAAGATGTGAATTGAAATTGAAACGAGTCGAAACATGTAAGAAATTCGGTTGTAAAATCTATAGATTACAACGACACGATGCCATCGAATTGAACGAGGTTGAGACGAAGGGCTTACAGTACAAATACGACAAATACAGCATGCCATTGAAACTGGATGAAGCCACGCTCGATTTGTTTTACGAGTACCAAAGCGATCTACAGAACATCATCATCGCCAAAGACAGAGAATTCGACAAGGATGATTTGTTGTTGCCGTACGGGAGTTACATATATCCAAAAATCTCTCTCGAACTCGTGAACAAATCAGGTGGTGAGAGCGCATTCACCGATGTAAAAAAACTCGCAAAAGTAAAGATAAACATTCAACACATTTTCAAAAAAGGAGAAGACATGACCGTCAACATGCTAATAACAGACTTGGAAATATAAAACAATAGAGAGACTGATTTTTAGCAAAGAAGAAGGAAAAAAAAATAATGAGATCTAGAGAGGTTGAACATCTCTAGATCTCATTACTTTTTTTTTGTTTTTTTTTTGTTTTCCTTCTTCTTCTTCTTTCTTCTTCTTCTTCTTCTTCTTCTGCTACTTCTTCTTCTTCTTCTTCTTCACTATCGCCCATATATATTATAGTAACGTATCCTTTTTTCTCAAATTTCAGCATTGATTCTTCTTTTCTTGTTTTTTGTGATATATTACGTAAAAGCTTAAAAATGTATGTTTTCCGTAGATTTCTCTAAAAACATCTTCTAGATTTTCAAGAAAAAGTGGCCATTTGGAGGCCTTTGTTTGACATTACAAGCGGCATGAATAAAATATTCCGGTAAACGTTTGTTAACCTTCCACAGGTTCTCAAACATCAAAATGTTGATAAAATGGCCTTAAAAGCCCTGTTTTCTGTGGATTTCTCCAAACGCGTCTTACTGACTTTCAAGAAAAAAATACCAATAACATGTATTTGTCTGACATTACATGTTCCACAGACAAAATATTCTGGGAAGCATTTGTCAACCCTCCACAGGCTGCTAAACATCAATATTTCGATAAAATGGGCTCTGTTCATGCAGCAACAGCATCCAACGGGTATGTAACAGATAAACAGAACTTCTTTTACCGAGCGTAGAATTAATGGAGGAGTATTTTTGTAAGTAATAAGCATATTCAAAAAAGTAAGGGTTAACCCGTTTTAGGCTGGTTAAAGAGTGATACCCACCAAAAGCTTAAAAAGTCATATTATCCGTGGATTTCTATAAAAACATCTTATAGATTTTCAAGAAAAATTGGCCATTCGCAGGCCTTGGTGTGACTTTACAAGCTGCATGAACAAAATATTCCGGTGAGCGTTTGTTAACCCTCTACAATCTCTCAAAACATCAAAATGTTATTAAAATGGGCGAATTTCGAGCACCCAGAGACCCAACATGTACATGAGAGATAACCATATCATCTTTATTGGAAAAGGACCTCACCGAGAATCACTGTTGCAAGTAAAAAGGGTATAACAAAACCAAGGGTTAACCCGTTTTGGGCTGGTTAAAGAGCGATATCCACCAAAAGCTTAAATATTCATGTTTTCCGTGCATCTCTCTAAAATTATCTTGTAAATTTTAAAGAACAATTGGCCATCCGCGGGTCTTGGTGTAACATTACAAGCTGTATGGACAAAATATTCCAGTATGCGTTTGTTAATCCTCCACATGCTCTCAAACATCAGAAGTTTGATAAAATGGGCTTTCCTCACATACCCACAGCACCCAATGTGTAGTGGAGAGAAAAACAAAATTTCCTTTACTGGAAGTGGAATTCACCGAGGATTATTTTTGTAAGTAATAAGTGTATTCATAAAAGCAATCCGTAACCCGTTTTGGCTGGTTAAACAATGATACTCACCAAAAGCTTAAAGTTCATGTTTTCCCAGGATTTCTCCTAAAACAACTTGTAGATTTTCAAGAAAAATGGCCATTCGCAGGTCCTGAAGTGACATTACAAGTTGCATGGAAAATATTCCCGTTAGCGTTTATTAACCCTCTACAAACTGTCAAACATCAAAATGTTAGATACATTTGAGATAAAATGGGCCATTTTCAAATAGCCACAGCACTCAGTGGGTATGTGTCAAACAAACATAACTCGTTTTGTCGACCTAAGACTTGTTGGATGGCGATATTGATATTAACTCTCTCCACCAATATTGATTGTTTTAACCTAAACATTATTTTTTATCAAACTCAATCATTTGAGACTACAATACCCACCCTTCTTAGGACATCAACAAAGGCACTTAAATGATACAGTTAAATCAATTCTTCAAACACTCTGGGGTCATGGATAATCATGGAATCTGATCAGGAAAACCGTGATTCTCCAGAATCAATAAGTCTAGTTTTTGGGGTTTTTTCCACACAATTTGTCCGTAGGATTCTGAAGCCATTTTCGAACCGAAAACATAACTTTGAACACAAGTAGAGTAGAACTAAATCTAAAAATGAACCAAAGCAAATTTTCGATTTAATCCTTTTCACACGAATATTGGCCAAAAAACTGTCAAAATTAGGGTTTATCAGAACTTTCTCAAAAAAACGTGTCTTGTAATTTTGTTTTAAACATTCGTCATTGTTAGGCCTGACTGTGACACAACAATTGATATACAAAAGATGTTATGCAATGCATTTGTTAACCCTTCACAGGCTGCCAAACAACGATTTTTTTATGAAATGGGCTGTTTTCGGGCCCTCACAGCACTCAAAGGGTACACGTGAGATAAACATAACCTCCTTTATTGGAAGTAGGATTAACCGAGGATCGTTTTAGTAAGTAATAAGGGTATTCACAAAACCAGGCGTTAACCCGTTTTGGGTTGGTTAAACAGCAATACCCCAAAAAAGCTAAAAGAAATCATGTTTTTCTGTGGATTTCTCTAAACGAGTCTTGTAGATTTTCACGAAAACTTGTCATTACCAGTTCATGGTGTGACATTACATGCTGCATGGACAAAATATTCCGGTAAGCATTTGTTAACCCTCCATGGGCTGATAAATATCAAACTTTTGATAAAATGGGCTGTTTTAAGACACCAACAGAACCCAATGGGTAGGTCACAGAGACACATAACTTCTTTTATTGGACGCAACATTTATAGGCAAAATTTTTTGTAAGCAGTAATGGTATTCAAAAATCCAAGTCTTAGCCCATTTTGGGCTAGTTAAAGAGAGATACCCCTTAAAAGCTTAAAAGTCCAGTTTTCTGTGGATTTCTCCAAATGCGTTTTGCAGACTTTCATGAAAAAAATGACCATTAGCAGGTATTTGTCTGACCTTACATGTTGCATAGACAAAATATTCCGGTAGGCGTTTGTTAACTCTCCACTGGCTTCTAAGCATCAACATTTTGATAAAATGGACTGCTTTCAGGAAAAAACAGCACCCGATGGTTATGTTAAGAATAAACAGAACATCTTTTACCGCACGTAGAATTCAAAGAGGATCATTTTTGTAAATAGTAAGGGTATTTATCCCAAAAAACAAAGCTTAACCCATTTTGGACTGGTTAAGGAGAGATGCCCCTTAAAAGCTTAAAATTCACATTTTCCGTGGATTCCTCTAACTGCCTGCTGGTAATTTTCAAGAACAATTGGACATTGGCAGGTCTTGGTGTGGTATTACAAGTTGCATGGATAGATTATTCCGCTAAGCGTTTGTTAACCCCTCCACAGACTGCTAAACATCGAAATTCTGATACAGTTGATTGTTTTCGGACACCAGTAGCAACACATGTGTTTGTAACCGATGAACACAACCTACTTTATCCGACGTAGAATTCACATGTGATACTTTTTGTAAGTAGTAAGGGTATTTCAAAAAACACCCTTAACCCTGTTTTGCCTGATTAAAGATAGGCTGCCCTTAAAAACTTAAAGTTCACATTTTATGTGGATTTTTTGAAGTGTGTTTTACAGATTTTCAAGAAAAAAATAGATTTTGAGAAAAATATTCTGGCAAGCGTTCATTTACCCTCCACAAGCTGCCAAGCATCAAAATTTTAGATTAATTTGAGATGTAATGAGCTGTTTGCAAATAGCCACAGCACTAAATGTGTATGTCACAAACAAACATAACTTATTTTGTCAGACGCAGACTTCTCGGATTCTGATATTGATATTAACTCTCTCCACCAATAATTTTAACCTAAACTTTCTTTTATCAAATTGGGTAATTTGAGAATATTATGCCCACTTTTCTCAAGGCATCAATAAAGGTACTTTAGTGATATAGTCAAAAACAATTCTTCAGACACTCTGGGGTCATGAAAAAGCATGGAATCCCGTCTGGAAAAGCCGTGATTCTCCGGAATCATAAAGTCTAGTTATTTACTTTTTCTCCGCACATTTTGTCGATACGATTCTGAGGCAATTTTCGGACCAATTTTCACAGAATTGTGCACACTCATACAGGAGCAAAAAATCTAAAAATGTACAAAAAGCAGAATTTTCGATTTCGTCCTTCCTTTACCAAAATTACCAAAAAAACTATAAAAATAGGGTTTATCGTCACTTTCTCAGAATGTGTCTTGTAGATTTTTTATTAAACATTCATCACTATTAGACCTGTCTGCGACACTACAGATGACATATAAGAGATAGTGGGCTCAGCATTTGTTAACCCTACACAGGCTGCCAAACAACGAAATTTTGATAAATAGGCTGTTTTCGGGAACCCAACAGGTACACAAGAGATAAATAGAACTTCCTTTATTGGAAGTGGAATTTACACAGGATCATTTTAGTAATAAGGATATTCACACGTTTTGGGCAGCTTAAACAGCGATACCCCTCCCAAACCTAAAAATTCATGTTTTCTGTGCATTTCTCGAAAATCATCTTGTAGATTTCCAAGAAAAAATGGCCATTTGCAGATCTTGGTGTGACATTACAAGTTGCATGGACAGAAGAACTGATACACAAGAGATATTAGGCAATAGTAGTGTAGAATGGGGCATCCAAGCCCACCAAAATAGGTGCACGAATCGTACCTCACCAAAAACTTAGTTTTTTCGGGCAAATCGCGCTCATCACGAACGAAATGTATGGATTTGTACGATGCGACACGCCACATTAGCACTTTTTCCCGGTTTTTACAGTGTTTGCGGTAGACGATGCACCGTGGGTCCAACGTTCGATTTCTCTAACAATCAACGTGGATTTGACTAAAATTTCGACGGAATTTATTAAGACTCCAAAAAATTCCTTCTCTTAAAAATTCACTTTTTGGTGGGCTCGTGAGTTTTGACAACGATCGTCCTCGGGAATACACTTACCATTTTGCAGAGGTTACACGGAATCGCATTTTATATGATTTTTTTCAGCTTGCATATTACGTATTTTGCACGATTGCATCGGAGACATGATTAACACTGAGATCCATTGACAAAAATTACAAAACGACCGTGCTTTCAGGGACGGAAGATCAGCGATCCAACGTCGATTCCCTCGGTAAAAACACAGTCCGATTCGAGTTTTATTTGGTGGGCTCGTATGCCCCAGCGATGATGTATGAGGGTTTTTTTGGACAAGGAGTGAGATCGCTCGTCCGAGTAAAAAAAATGTGAAGTGAACTCGCTCCCGACGCATGTGAAAAAAACATATCATATACACATAAGTCCGCTTAGTCGTGTGAGACCTATCAAATTAAAGGCATCGATGAGTAGATTGCGAAAATAATCATCACGATTGAAAGAAAATGTATGTAATATATATATATTATGATGAGTTGTGAAGCGAGTGATGAAAAAAAAATTGTCTGTTTGAAAAATAAAAAAAAATATATATATATATAACAACATTTAAAAAAAAAATACAAAAAATCTAACTCTTTTTCATTAAAGAAAAAGAAAACAAAAATACAACCGTTTTGGTCATTAAAGAGAAAAAAATACAAAAAATATAACTCTTTTTCATTAAAGAAAAAGAAAACAAAAATATAACCGTTTTTGTCATTAAAGAGAAAAAAATAAAATAAATAAATAAAAACGTTTCTACACATAGGAGATTCGAAGTGAAGGGATGAGCAGGTTCACGAATTAATACAGAGCAAGGAGAACATTCAGGCGCAGGACAGAGCCAGACGATTATGAGAGATGGGCCTGAGACGACAGGCTACTAAATTGTTCAGACCCGTCACCGAGGTTCAGGAATGAGCCAGGAAAGAGATCGTGGAGGAATTGAGACCCATAAGAGGAGGTTATCTGGGGATGGGTTCCATCCCCGGTAGTTTTGCACCGAAAATTCCGGAGAGAATCGAAACTGATCCAAGTAGCATCGGTAGTTTTACGCCGAGAAGTTTGTCCAAATACACTCCAGAGAGAATCGAGACCAATGCGAGTAGCTTCGTTAGCATCAGATCTGACGATGGTAATGAAATCCAGAAAGATCTGATGTATGGATTTCATGACGATGGCAATAGAATTTTTGTAGGTGACACGGAAGTGTTGTTTGAAGGCGGCTATTTGATCATCGGTTCGAACAGGTACAAATTGACCGATGGATTGCATACTCTGCTCACTCGTCAGAGACCCGATGATTATACTGATGAGGATTACAAAAATTACGGAGACATTCTGGTTCAGACTCACGCTATGAAGAAAAACAACGGCTCCAAAGAGACGAGACCGAAGGATAGGAGAACTAGCAAGTGGAAGAACGTGGTGGAACCCATATGGAAGGCGAACGAGTATTTCGTGAAATCGACGACCGGAAAGGGAACGACGACAGACATGATATTTCTTCCGTGCAGACCTCATGCCTTGTCGGAGAGATTCAGATTGTTGATGGCTAGCAGAGAGGCTGGTAATACCGGAGTGGATAACGAGAGAGTGAGCGTGTGCGACGAATTGTTGAGACAGAAGGTCTTGAATAAGAAGGATTATCTAAAGTTGATGAATCGTTTGAAATAATAAATAGTAAGAGAAGAGAGAAAAAAAAGTAAATAAAAAATATATATATATATTCACAAAAAATAATAAAAAAAACGAATTCTTAAATAAAAAATGTTAGTGATAAATAATAGAGGATACGCTAGATCTTACATTTACAGTGGATCGGTCATCGTGGATTCGATGATGCGATTTTTAATTCATAAATTTACCGGCGATGCTGCGAAACAGATCACGTTGAGCACTCTCAAAATCAGAAAGAAGACGGCGATCGACGTGGGTAAGAAAGCTGCAACAGAAGCGAGCAGTAGAATAGCTTTGGAAGCTGGCAAGAGAGGATCCGATGCGTTGATTAATAATTTGATAACTCCACCACAACCTGCCAAATGATCGAGAATCAAACCGAAAAGTTGGAAAGACTTCTATGACGACATCGTACCGATACAGGACTTAGCTAAAATGACGAAAGGATAGGGATTGAAAGTGATTTTTAAGTAAAAAAAAAAACAAAAAACATTGTATATATATATATAAAAAATAGAAATTAAAAATAAAAAAAATAGAAATAAAACATTATTCAAAACAGGGTAAAAAAACTAGAGAAAAAAATGGATATCAAAGACATGTCTTGGAATGACGTGATAACCAAGAGGTCCAACGACGAGTTCTTTCCCAAGAGCATAAGAGGTCTGATAGTGGGAAAATCGAATTGCGGAAAGACTAATCTCTCTCTTGATGAATCTATTGTTGCGACCTGGTTGTTTGGATTATGACATATTATTCGTTTTCGGCAAGAGTCTCTTTCAACCAGAATACAGATTGCTTTGAGAGTGCATGATGCGTAAATTACCCAAGGACGTTATGTCGAGAATCTTCGACAATCGAGACGAATTTGAAGGATACGAGACTTCGAATATATTGGACGGAGTTGCGAGAGAATTGACCAAGAGAAACGTCGAGTGTTCAAACGTGGAATGTCGGTTTTACGAGAATGCCGACGACATTCCCGATCCTAGACAGCCGAAGTCGGATAATAAGAATCTCACGATCCTTGGCGATCTCCTGCTGGAGATACAGAATCGATACGAGTCGTATTACGTTCGAGGACGTCACAGCAGCGTGGATTGTTTCTATTTGTCGCAGAATTATTTTAGACTGCTGAGACAGACGATAAGGGATAAAGCTAATTTTCTGTGTCTCATTCGTCAGGATTTCAAGAAACTCAATCACATCTATGGAGATCACGCGGCCAACGGCATGAGCAGGGAAGAATTCAGGAGATTTTGTAAGAAGGTGTGGGATAAAGGACTTCACAATTTCGCGGTGATCGATTTGACAAGGAAGTTAACAATGGAAAATATTGAAGCGGATTCGACGATTGTTTTTATCTTCCTGATAATAATAGAAAATAAAATAAAAATATCGATAAACTATAAAAATATGACAATAAAAAAAATGTCAGAACACCACCTGTTAGAACAGATAGTCGAGAATACGGCTGCGAAACAGTCCTTTCAAATCGTAGTGAGTCACGACACGACTCGATTCACAACGAAATTCGAACCTTCCATCGAATTGAAGAAGGAAAAGAGATACGAGATAACGTTGCTTAATCTTGAGACTTACTTTTCGTTTCCCAACATCACCAAAAAGAATAACACATTCAAGTATTCCGACAGAGTGGATTGGTTCCAGATTCGAATTCCCAAAGGGAGTTACGACATAGACGATCTGAACCGTCGCATCTAGACGAGACTGAAGACCGACGGTCACAGAAGCAAGATGATAAGACTCGCTCCCAACACGAGTACTCTACAGACGATATTAGACTTGGGAGATAATTTTCGAGTGGATTTTAGTGCGGAAGATTCGATCGGTAAGATGTTGGGATTCGATCAAAAGATGTATTATGGTCACGCCGTATCCAAAAATATGGTAGATATTCTAACAATCAATAGCATTTTAGTGAAAGTCAATGTGATCTCAGGATGTTACGTCGATGGTCGCACTCAGCCTACGATCTACTCATTTTTTCCAGACGTTTCGTCGGGTTACAAGATCGTGGAGCGACCTCGAAATCTCGTCTATTCACTCGTGATTCTGGACACGTTGTATAGCATCGAAACCACATTGACGGGTCAGAACGGCGATCCATTAGATCTTCGTGGAGAGAGAGTGTCTATACGATTTCACATCAGAGAGATATGAAAAAATATCAAGTAAATTATAAAAAAAAGTATAATTTGAAAAAAAAAAAAAAATTGGTATTTTTCATTTTTTATGTTGTTTGTTCTAAAAACGTATAATGAAAAGTAAATCTAGTGTTTTTGAGTGGATACCGATCATTTCCAGCAATAATTCATCACATATTCACCTTGAATTGATGCATGAAACCCGCTAGTCCAAGCATGGCCTGGAAGTCCATAATATAACTTTTTGCTTTGGTACGTCCTTTCAAAGGACGTACCAAACCAAAAACTTATATTACGGACTTGCAGGCTATGGTTGGACTAGAAACCCGCCAACTGAATCAGACTGCAAGACACTATCTGTTCTGAGTATCAACCAAATCTGTTACGAGTATCAGTCAAATCACTTCCGCATTTCAATAATTCAATGCGCCGCTCACACTAAGTACCGAGGGATACCGAGGTGAAGGAAAATAGGGGTGGGGATGGGGTAAAACAAAACTCTGAAAAGGGTATGGGGTTGTGTATTATGTGTATACAAAAAGATTTAAGCAGTATGTGCGTGGTTTTAATGCCATATTTGAGAATTATGGCCGTTAATGTAATAGATAGCGTTCTCTGAAAAATGATCCCCTCAGTATTTAGGAGGTAGCTTGCTAATTAGTATTTACAATGGTAAGCGACAGTGTGAATTGTTAATCACATTGAGACTTGTTAATTAGTTCTCTTTGTCGGTAATTGCAAACAAAAGCATGCTTCCCAAACTCAACATACATATTATGTGCGGGCATTTGAAGGCGAATGTGCTCCACAATCTTCATAAGATATATAACAAAGAAACCGCAAATAATATGATCAACATTATCTCCAATTCAGATACATGGCTTCTCACGACGGAGGACCCTGTTGTATACAAGGAAATTTCAACTGATGTATTGACAATTTACGGAGACTGCAAATATTTGGCATCAACATTTTTACCTCAACTAAAATCCAAAGTATTCGAACCAAGACAGACGCATACTGACATCCAAAATTATGGACAAATAACAAATCGTCCCCTGAGTTCCAATGTGTTCCATGTGCCATTAGGCACATAGAACACATTGGAACTCAGAGGACGAAATGTGAGAGTATGCTTAATATTATAAAAAAAATTGGAAAATGAATGGAGAATTTTGAAATTGCCAGATTTGACTTGACAGACTTGAAGACATTGTTTTGAACCAATATCATTACATTAGGAATTCCGGTATCGCCTAATGAGCACACGAAGTTCAAAAACAAGCCTACGATAAATGTGCACTGTAGGCCAAGTCGAAGAAGAATGTTAATGCACAAATGCAATAAATTCAAAGATTGTTGCAAACAGCAACAGATTTTTGATGGAAATGAAAAGAAAATCGATAGCTCCCATCTAGAGGTCATCCCAAACAAGCCTACCAAGTTTCAAAGCGATCTGCCAAAGGAAATTGTGGACGTACATACGTACGCCGACGGACGAGAGGTGAAGGCAATAGCTCAGCTTGATTTTGTCAAGTTGAGCTAAAAACGGTCAGGTAAAGAGTGGGAATACCTCAAAAACAAAAAGTGTTAACAAACCAAGGCTAAATTAAAGCCGTTGGCACTCTGCTGAAATAGCTAAAAAATATACTGTATATACACATATACTAAATGCAAGCTGCTGCTTTGAGTGTATCGGGCATAGCTGAACGATACTTATCACAGTACGCCACAGAACCCTAATAATGGCATAAAGCCAACAGTGGCAAATGCCAAAAGTTCTGCCTATCCAAAACCGAGATAAAAGTTGATGGGAGTTTTACTTTTATCAAATATTACACTGATCTGTCTTGTGATACCAAATAACACTTACTGCACTTCATCCAGACACCGAGCTAGCCTATTAATTACAAAGCTACCTACTAAATTCCGAGGAACAGTTTTCAGCGCAGCTCGACCTGTATATCTTGCATTTACCCGAATAAATCACCGGTGATATCACATATATTGCTTCAAAGGACTGAATTATATGTCTGCATATATATTTAAACCTTTTGAACAACTCTTACTTACTTATTTTCCTTCACCTCGGTATTTAGTAGGACCCTCAATGCGCTGTTTACTTTCATGCATCAATTCAAGGTTGAAACGAGTGGAATTATCAGATTCTTATAAAAAGCGTATAATAAAAAGAAAATCTAGTGTTTTTGAGTCGATACCGAAAAATATCGCACTTGTGACTGAGACAAATGGTCATTTTCGCATGCGCAATCGCTCGCAAAAAATAAACATTTGTCTCGGTCAACTCATGAGATAATTTGCGGTATCCACACAAAAAACAAGAGATATCCTCTATGATTTAGCAGTAGTTTCACTAGAAACAACTGCCAAGATACCATAACTTCAATAAGCAAGACTGCCAAAGTCTGTATTTTGAAACATGTGTTCTGCATGTAAGACAAAACTGGAATTGGAATGCGTGTTCCACATGAATATACAAGACAAGAAACTTACCAATGTTAAACTCTCATAAATATATAAATATGAGCTTTGTTGTTTTCTATGGAATATGTTCCGGTTGCACTCATAAGAGTATGTATAACAGTACTCTCAAGTTCTAAATTATAACAAGAACTGAAAAATGATTCTAGCAGGAGTTCACAATGATCTGTCAATCAGGACAAATTTGAAGACCAAGGAACCAATACTATAAAACTTTTACAGTTGTATTTTCTAGAATTGTATTTTCTACCTATTAATATAATTGACTAAAATGAATCATTAGCATTTTAAAAGTTATGGCAATTTGCCAATTGGCAAATTTCCAGATCTTTGAAATTGCTGATAGTTCATTTCAACACATTTAATGTCCTAACTAGAAAATACAATTCTAGACAATGCAATTGTAAAAAGTTTTATAGTATCGGACCCTGTTTCTTGTGTTGTTTTATCTCACTGTTAAGGTCCACTGAGCCTCCATTTATACACCTCCTTTACCCATACATTACTGAAACCACTGATTATTCAAAGAGGTTTATTTTCTCATTTTTTTTTTTATCTACGACACACACCAGAAAGAGAAATAACAATTAACTCTTTGAGACTTTAATTATCCTGATGTTCAAAAGTCACTGGGAATTCAGATAACAAGATATTTTTCACATTAGTGATTAACTGGTTGAGGGCTAGATTATTTTTGGTGGTCTGAATTTGCTATTCAAAACTTGTTTTTTTTTTACAAATTACACCCGCTCTTTCCAATAATTTGAAATAAAACAAATTTATATAAACAAAATATTATCTGTGTTTGACTGAATATGAAATATAAGCAAGGAAAGTGTTGGCTTTTGCTCTAGTATCCTCATTTTTTGAAAGCCCTGATAGTGGCTTCTACCTCTCAACCAGTTAAGAAGTCTTGACAGTAGGATTATATTAGTATTTTAAGCTGCGATAACATTTGGTTCAACGGTTGTCACTGGGCACCATTTGGGAGAAAATAGGAATTGAGGATAAAAACAAATGACCACAAAGTATCAATGCGCTGTTTGATTTCGTACATCATAAGACGTACAAGAGTATCAAAGGGTTAAATTAAAACAACAATTATTATTATATGTTAGAACATTTACTTGTAGGTTCTATCTGTCTATGGTACCTGAGTTTTCATTTACTTGTGTACAAAACCATAAGCAGCTCACTGTTGGAAGTTTTCAAGTCAGATTAAATTTCCATACATGATGGAATACACTCGCATAACTAATGTTATTCAGTCTACTGAACACTTTTGATAAAATAAATGATAATATGAACACATGTCTCCATGAAAACATCTAATATATACACAGAAATGTTTTTGTTTTTTTATAAAAATGCACATAATTTATATAATTAAAAATCTGATTATAAAATATTATGATGTGAATTGATTGCTCAATGAATGAATCATATCATTAATTATTTATATTTATTTATTTATTGTTGTTTAAGGTCACATACTTTTGCACAATGGCTAATCATGACCACAACATGGAGATAAAGTCAAGGTCAGTCAATCGTTTATACCCCATGTTGCGTATTTTAGAGGACTCGCACCCCAAGCATTAGTGACTGGGTCCTATTTTACCAGTGAAACAGAGCTTGTTTACCACAGTAAACAAGCACTGTTTCACTTCCCGGGGTTCCCACGGGGATATCATTAATTAAAATTCTGACTATTAATTCATATACAGTGAAACTCCAATAATTGAACAGTCAATTTTCAGGCAAGCATCCAGTATTCTGTATTGGGGGTGCCCTAGACAGATTTCTTTCTACATGGGTGTGGGAGATGGGTGGCCGATATTTGAAAAGTCATTGTGAGGGGTTTTGGGGCCTCCACTAGTCCCAACTAGGATCCTCCAGTCATTGCCCCCTCCTGGGAGGATGGGGCAACTACTAGAGGGTCCTTGGTAGGACTAGCCCCATACCCCGAGCAAATTTTGCAAAATTTAGAGCTCTAAGACCAAATCTGAGGCATTCATCGCATGTGTAGCCCCTACATAAGCAACAATTTTGGTGCTCATTACTGTGTGAAACTTGTATTGGGCCACTGTTTTTGTTTGTTTTTTTGGGGGGGGGGGGTACAGAAAAGATGTTAGGGGCGGAAGGCTCCTCAGACCTCCAGTAGCTATGCCACTGGTCACTTTGCCAGTGAAATTATTCATTTAACAGGCACACCCAGTTAACAGGAATTTGTTAAATAACTACATGTACTTAGCCAAAATTGACAGAATAATTATTTTTACTCTTTACCTAATGCAACTGCCACATCCAGCCAGTGCTTTTCAGAAAACGCAATTAAAATTTTAATTCTTAGCTTATGGCACCTCACTGGAATGGCCTGGCTAATCTCATTTGAACGGGGGTAGGTGGGGGGTTCATAAGTCATGTCCTTTCGGCAGAAGAACAAAAATTCTCAGAATTTCTAAATGTTGGAGGGTAACTTTGTCAACTACTCATGCTGATTAAAAGATTAACAAAGTATCGGGAAAGAATTCATTTATGGTGTTTAAGACCACATATTGGTGCTCAATGGCTAAGTTTGACTGCAACATGGAGATAAAGTCAAGTTTAGTCAGTCGCTGATACCCATGTTGCCCATTTAAGAGGACTTCATACCCAATCATTGGTGGCTGTCTCCAAGCACTGCATCACTTCCTGAGGTTCCCATGGGGGGTCTAGAGAGAATTATTTATTTTATTTATTGGTGTTTAAGGTCACATAATTCTGCACAATGGCTAACCATGACCGTGACAGTTTTATGGGTGGAGGAAGCCGGAGTACCCGGAGAGAACCACCGAGCAACGGCGAGCAACTGTCAGCTCCCCAACATACGAACTCCACACAAGCAGGGTTAGCATTGGCTGAAGACAGGTGCACCATCGACGTGCAGTACGCTTTAGTACACAGCGTCACCGTGCCCCCACGTCGGCAACGGGGCTGAAGTGTCTTGCCCAATGACACAACGCGGTTGCCGCAGGTGGGGTTCGAACCGAGGACCTCTCGGCTTGCAGCCTGCACCTCTACCAACTGAGCCACCACGCCCCCATCTAGAGAGAAAACATCCAGGAAGTGACAAGTAACTGTCAACAATTCCAACTTACTGAGCAGGCACATGGGATGCTCAAGACTAGACTGCATTGATGAAAAACCTTGGCACAAAGATAACAGTCTAATATAGTAAGAGAAAGTCTCTTCTTCCAAAATACAAAGCATGTGATGGATGTAAACCTTCCAACGTAGGTCTGACAGCCAATCAATGTTTTCCATTTCAACAGAACTTGGGAACATCAGCCCTTTAACTCTTCACCTGCTAGTATTTACTTGAATTTGTCATAAAAACAAGTCATGGCTGCTGTAAAGCAGCTGTAATATCTGGATGAACGATAATGTTTATATTTATTTCTGATTATTATTAATTTATTTCCGATGAACAAAACATACAGAACACACGTGATGATTACAATGAACTAGATATCTTAAGGGGGTTAACGCAATATCACAGAATGGCACACTACATTACCTCCTTCTTTTAGTTATGGCGGTCAAAACAGTTCAATTTAAAATTAAGAATGACTTTCTGTCTATCAAGTGGTGAAACAGTTCAATTTAAAATAAAGAATGACTTTCTGTCTATCAAGTGGTGAACCGTAATCGTAATCACACGGTAAATTAGAATGGGTTTTTATATACTGTTTTACACTGTTTATTTGGTCAGGGGCAAGTCTTAAAAAGTTATAAAATCATCATAACGACTGGGCATTCTCCTCTCTCTGGGTGGATTGTGTCTTTGGGTAACATTCTGATCTGCAGACGTGAAATCAAAATCACATTCACTGTCACTCGGTGAATCTATGTATCGGTGTGTTGTGGATTCGTTGTGGAACTTCTTAAAGTGGGAAACATTTCTGGTTATGTCTCTACCCTTGTGGTTTATAGCAGTTATCATGGAGCCTTTGATTTTAGTGATTTTGTATGGTGTATGTTCATACGGTGTGGACAGTTTGTTAACTTTCCGTTGTCGAACTAGCACCGAGTCTCCAATTGTAAAATAATGTTTTTTTACGTAGATCTTTGAGTCAGCACTGAGTTTCATTTTTTGTTTCGCTTTAAAGTCAGTTACTCGTATGTTTTTGTCATGAGTCTTCTTTGTTGTAAACATTGGTAAGGTGGTTTTCATAGGTTTGCCAAATAATAGTTCATATGGTGCTTTCCCAGTAGATAAATGTGGAGCTGCGCGATACTGTCTTAAAAACCTAAACAGCTGTTGCTTCCAGTTAAGACCATCTGTGTGTGATGCATGTATGGCTTTATTCAGTGTATGCATAAATTTTTCTACCTCACCGTTTGCTTTTGGGTGTAGTGGGGTGACCTTTCGGTGATAGAAACCCATTTGTTTTGCGTAGTTAGTAAAGGTTTCACTATTAAACGGTGGGCCATTGTCACTACGGATTTCTTGAGGAATCCCATATTCAGAGAGGATTTGGTCCAATTTGGAGATAACAGCGTTAGCTGATGTTGATTTTATGATTTGCACAACTGAAAATCTGGAATAATCATCAATGAGAACCATGGTGTAATCACCACTAGGAAATGGTCCTCCAAAGTCAATTGACAATTTCTGCCAACAAGCATCTGGCAGTTCTGACATTGTTACAGGTTCCACTGAAGGCGTAAATTTGCATATTTGACACGTTGGGCAGTTGCGAATCATGTTTTCTATTTGTTGGTCCATTTTTGGGAACCAAAGTCTACTTCTCAGGTATTGCTTACACTTTATTACACCCATGTGTCCTTCGTGTGCTGCTGATAGAATTCGTGAATATAAGGATGATGGTATAACAATCTTTTGTTCTTTCAAAATGATTCCCTCTACTAGAGTTAATTCTGCAAACACTCTCTTGAAAGGTTGGAGGTCATCATTGGTGTGTTTTGATATCTTACCAAGTGTAATTGCTGTTGATAGTTCAGAAAGTAGTCTATCAGATTGAGTAGCTGAACGAATGTCGTGCATAGTAACAGCATCTGAAATTAAATCGTTCACTATTATATTAATACTTTTCTCTGTGGTTTCTGAGAAAGGGACGTCAGTTTGTGGTAGGGGGTGTCTTGAGAAATAGTCTACAACACACTTTTTACCTGAACGGTATTTTACTAGGAAGTCCTATCCTAAGAGTTGAAGATGAAGCCTTTCTATTCTCATAGATGTATGTGTTTTGAGGTTGTTAAAAATTGTTTGTAATGGTTCATGGTCACTGAATACCGTGAAAGATTTTCCGTACAAATAATTGTGGAATTTGGTACATCCAAAAACTACTGCTAGTGCTTCGCGTTCGATGTGAGCATAGCGTTGTTCTGTTTGGGTTAGAGTTCTACTCGCGTATGCAATTGGATGCAAGTTTCCAAATTCATCTGCTTGGGTAATCATGGCGCCTAAACCGAAAGGACTAGCATCGACGTGCACTTCTGTGGGACGTGTGGAATTGTAGTATGACATTGTAACATTATAGGATAACGAGTCCTTGATAGTTTGGAAAGCTGACTGATGTGCTGGCGTCCAGTTGAACGGAGCGTGTTTTACAAGAAGCTATCTCAATAAGGTTGTCTTGTCACTGTAATTCGGAATAAAACGGGAACTGTAGTTCGATACGCCAAGAAAACTACGCAAGTCATTCACATTTTGTGGTGGTGAAGCATGTTTTAAAGCTTCCACTTTACTAGGTGAAGGCGAAATACCTTTTGCGGAAAATATAAATCCAAAAAATTCTATTTCACTTTTATTAAACTGACACTTTCCTTTATTAATGGTAAGTCCAATATCTGTTAGGCGTTGCAGAACAGCCTTGAGGGCAGATTGATGTTCTTCTTCGGCGTGGCCGAATATTATTATATCGTCATGTACATTTAGAACACCTGGTATGTCTTGGAATGTCTTTCTAAGAATTTCATGAAATTATTCTGCTGCAGACCTTGTTCCGTAATTCAGCCGTTTATAACGCATAAGTCCTTTATGTGTGGAAAATGTCGTTATGTACCTGCTCTCCTCTGCTAACGGTATTTGATGATATCCGTCACGGAGATCTATTTTAGAAAATACTGTGGAACCGTTTAAAGCATGAGTGATTTCTTCAATCGTAGGTACAGGATGGCGTGTACGTTTTATCGCTTTGTTTGGAAGACGCATATCCAGGCAAAATCTAATCTTACCATTATTACGACATGTGATGACAGGTGGTGTTACCCAACCTGTCGGACCGTTCACATCTTCGATGACGTCAGCTGCTTTAAGCCTGTTTAATTCTTCTTCAACTTTTTGTTGTAAATTGAATGGGACTCGTCTGTGCTTTTGTGCTACTGGCTTAATTGTACTGTCAATATGTAGCTTAACCTCAGCAGTTTTAGGTAAACCAATACCATGAAATACACTATCAAAGTCGTTTAACAGTTTTTGCGTTTCTGTGCATGAACTTAAAATTTCAGGATTCATAATCCCAACTTTTCCAACTTTTACATTGGCAGTTTGTGTATTACCAGTCTGTTTAACCTGTTCATTGGGCACTGTTGTTGAGTCATTTATCTGTAGAATGTCGAGTCTTGAAGCTGTTTTGTAACCCAATATTGGCATTACATGTTTGTCTACATCAACAACAATAAAGTCTACTAATCTCCGAATATTGCCATGTTTTATTTTAGCTGTACACATTCCCTTGACAGGTATTTGATTATCCGGGTAACCTTTAATAACTGTCTTGCAAGGTTTTAGTTGGAGATTGGGCATAACGTTATTATATGTCTGAAAATCTAGGAGGTTAACATCTGAGCCCGAGTCTATCAGCAAACTTAGCTGTTGCCCATTTACAGTCATGGCAACTTTCGGACTCTCTGTATTTTCCATCATAAAACACTGTAGGTGGTATACATAAGAATCAGAGTCACTACTGTCAGTGGCGGGTGCTACGCATGAAGAAAAAGCAGGTTGTTTAACAACAGAGGAAACATGTTTTTTAAAACAATACTTTGCAAAATGATTTTTGCAATTGCAGTTTCTGCATGTAGCATTATATGCAGGACACTTTTTGAAACCACCGGTGTGGGGGCCAGTCATTTCCACAACCACGGCATTTATTAGATTTCGAAGCTTTATGCTTTGGTTGGTTTTGTTTTTGTTCTGTGTGTGTTGTTGCATCCCTGTGACGTTTAGAATATCTTCCCGGTTTACTGCTGTACACTCGAGACACTGAATCAACATCTGGACTAACTGTCATATCACGTGTACCTTTGATAGCAGAGGTCATACACAGTGTTTGTTCTTCAGCACGTTCTTTTGCTTTCAGATTCTTAATGACTGTTTCGAGGTTCCATTTTTCCACAAATGCCTTCGTACAGGTCGAGTCTTTGCAACTCATAAGTATTTGTAATGTCATTTCTGTATCTTCTTGTTCACCGTACTCACAGTATTTTGCGGCTTGTTTCAGTCGAATATAGAATTGATCAACCGACTCTCCAGTTTTTCGTTTAATAAGCCTAAACTGGTATCGTTCAAACACTTTATTTGCCTTGGGGATGAAATAATTATTCAGAGCCGTTTTAGCTGAAGTAAAATCATCTCCGGTAACGGGCAGGGTTTGAAATATTCTCTGAACTTCGGAACCGGCATAATTTAGGAGCATACACCTTAACTGTTTTTGATCTGTGAGACCACTTGCTCCAATCATGATGTCAAATTCTTTCAGCCATTCCTCCCATCGTGGACCTAGTCTGAGGGGTTCAGTTTCCACATTAAACATTCCAGGGCTTCTAGGCGCTGGTATCGATACAGGCATAAACATTGGTTGGGTTTGTGCAGTCATATTTTATCTCAAAATGGATTACTTTTTATCAATCCGTATTTTGTGCAACAGAATTCCGTTTCAGTTAGGGTTACCGTTGTTTCGTACACACAAGTTTCGTTTCCGATTCCGGGTTTTAAAATTTTTTAGCGTGAGCAAGTCCTTCCCGGTAATCACTCGCGTTCGAAGTTTTTTTATCAAATAAATGTTTATAATTCAGTAATTTTGTTTTGTTTTGACACACACATTCCACTCCGTGAATTCGAATCATCAATCGTCGCCAATGTAATATCTGGATGAACGATAATGTTTATATTTATTTCTGATTATTATTAATTTATTTCCGATGAACAAAACATACAGAACACACGTGATGATTACAATGAACTAGATATCTTAAGGGGGTTAACGCAATAGCACAGAATGGCACACTACAGCAGCCATGACTTGATTTGATGAAAAATTTAACAGAGTCAGGCATCAAGAAATCATTAACTTTTAAAGGCCTCAAACATATTTAAAAATTGTTTGCTTCACACTGACAGTCTAGATCCTGTGGCTTCGCAACTGCTTCTATGCAAGTCTTGGCTGCCTATGTAGGCAGCCAAGACTTGCCTAGAATCAACGACCAAGATATTTAAAATTTACCTTGCAAGTGTACTTGAAGACTGCATGTTGGTACATCTGTTTTGTTGCAGTAAAAAATGTTCAAAGTTGTTTTTAGGACATTAAGGGTTAAAAGAATAAATCCTATTTGCAAGGAAACATTTTATTAACAATAGCCAGCCATGGTTATACCTTTAATTGGTACTAAGGTATTTTTTCGCTGGTTGGGAAAGTGTACCTGCATCAGAAAAAGAGATAAAAGGTACAATGCTACAAGTCCATAATTGGTGTTTATCTGACAACAAGAACGTGTTTGCCCCAATACTTCAAGCCCATTCCTTGAATCCAAGACCTCCCGGGAACCCTGCAAATGAACTGCTAAAACCTCTGTGCAGTATACCCAAAAAGAGACATTCAAATCAGGGGGGGGGGGGATTTGCAATACACTGATGCCGGGGTGGGTGGGTGATCAAGGAGGACAAAAACAATTTTTTTTCCTCAGACACTTTTGGCCAAAATTGTATACCATATTCAGTGAAGTATCATTCAAGAACCAATAAAAAGACACTCAAGTTATCTGGGGGTACCTACCATGGGTTATATATGATTAGTACATCACGTGACAAATCCCCGTATTCTCATTGGCTGTATTGATAGGGACTATGAAAGCATAGTGCCCGGAATCCAGCATAGTGCCCGGAGTCATGCAATAGTGCGCAAGGGGATTCCCCTTTTCTTCTGAGCAGACGGCAAATGTGGAGATGAACAGAAATAAAATGAGCGTTTCGAGATTCGCAAACGAGAATGTTAATTCTTTTCTTGAACAACATCAGAGCCGAAAGACTGTTAGTTTAACCAAATATGCTGTCAATATTCTCCGGCAGTTCTGTTCTGACAGAAAAAGGAATGGTGCATTTGAAACGTTAGATGTTGGAAGATAAACGGAACTATTGAAAGACTTTTATACAAACGTTAGAAATCGCGATGATGATTTGTATTCCAAAAGCAGTATTTGTGCCATTCGTCAAGGAATAAGAAGATATTTGCAAGAACCCCCACATGAGCGACACTTTGATATAATAACAGACCCAGCTTTCAAAGGTGCTAATCATGTATTCGACAGCATGTTGAAGAAAACAAGAGAAGACGGAAAAGGAACAGTCCGACACAAAAAACCCATTCCGCCAGGTAACTACAAAAAATACATAATAAAATAAAACACAACAAAACTAGAAAGTGAACAAGTCAGTGTCTGCAATAGACAGTGGTGTTGTAATTATTTGTTCTCGTATAAATACACAGCCTTGTTAATTACATGAAATAGACGAGTGTTGTTTATTACTCAAATCGACAAGAGACACATAAGAACAGTTGTGAGAGAAAGTAAATAAATAACGGGCAGCAATGTTTGCTGAAAGTTATCATAAACATGAATAAATAAATAGATAAATTACGGGGAGCAATGTATGTTGAAAGTTATCATAAACATGAATAAATAAATAAATTGTAGACCTATCAATTAAATTGTTTTGAATAAGAGTGTTAGAGAGGGCACTGAATATTATTTATCTTCGATCACAATAAACGATTGTGATTGACCGTGTAAACGTTTATTCTGCTTTGATGCTTAGTGTTTCATTCTATTTCAGGCGATCTAAGGAAATTATATCAGCCCCAATTGTGTTTAATCCGGACATTCCAAGAGGTCTTTTGAATAAAGTAATGTTTGAGCTTTTATTTTACTTTTGTCGGAGAGGGAGAGAAAACATTCGAGAAATTAAAGCTTGTGATTTTGTAGATAAAACTGATGACACGGGAAGAAAATACATCCTGAAAACTACTTCTGAGCGAACAAAAAATCACACAGGTGTAACGAATGATGATGAAGGTGATGGACCTAGAATGTATGAAACTGGCACAAAAATGTGCCCTGTTAATAGTTTTCAACGATATCTTATGAAACGAAACCATGAGTGTGATGCGTTCTTTCAAATTCCCAAAAATTCATACCACGAGAATGACGAATGTTGGTTTGAGCGAAGGGCAATGGGAAAAAGTTCCATAGGAGAGTTCATGGTAAAATGTCTAAACAAGTTGGTCTTTCTGATACAAAAAAAAAACAACCACTGTGTGCGTGCTACGACCATAACAATTCTTAATGATTGTGGATTCAAAGATCGCGATATTATTTCTTTATCGGGACACAGAAATGAAAAATCATTGTCAAGTTACGTTTCGGACACAAGAGCTGATGTCAAACGAGGTATGTCAGAGAGCTTGAGTTCCATGGTCGATAATACAGATGCTGAACATTCAGAAATGCCTGCAGCGAGGAATGCTGTTGAGAAAACAACAAGGCAACTCACTTTCCAGTCAGCAAATTCCACAGTATCAGCACCCGAATTATTAAATACCGATATTGATGACGACGATCTGATAAGTGCGTTGGAGGAAATCGAGTGTTCAAAAAACTCAACATCAATTCACATTCGAAAGCAATCCAAAGAAATATGCAACAAAATGCAGTATTGTGCCCCAAAAGTCAATTTCAGCAATTGTGTTGTAAATATTTACAATAATTAAAATGTGCTCGTACATCAGAGGAAGTACCCATAACACGTTCAATGGGGTGAACGTTAATAAAACTTTAGTGCCATGAATAATGGAATTTCTATAGTGCCTCACAAGCTCTGTTAATACCACCATATGTGGGACGTTGATTCTGTTGTATGATATCTCGTGTTAACCAGTTATGTGCCACATGATTGGTTGATCGGTTTCATGTGTTTATTTACATTATTCTACTTTACCCGTTGAGTTCGAATCCAGTTGATAGTTTAATGTTTTCCTGACATTTTCATGTTATTAATTTCATTGTTTTATTTTGGATAGTAAAGTGTTAGTTATCTCTCCGTTCCTTCTTTAATATGTTGTGGAGATGGTCTGGGTGTGATGTACTAAACCCATTAATGCCTTCCGTTTCGGGCACTATGCTCTCATAGTGTTGCTTCGGGAACCAAATAGTGCCCTCGCTATCGCTCGGGCACTATTGCATCCCTCAGCAACACTATGAGAGCATAGTGCCCTCAACGGAAGGCATTAATAGGTAATTATAAAACTGTTATTGCAGCTGAGCTATGTCTATGATTCGGCTTATAGTGACACAATGTATGACATATTGAATAATGCAAGTTAAAAATGCATCACTAATTGCAATTATCAAACACAGCACTCTAAGGATAAGTTATCTTGAGGGTGTTCTGTTTGATTAAATTTCTAATATGTTCACCCTGGTGAGATCGGCTGGCTTAGACGAGGAGCAAAGACAATTATGTGAAGTCAGGAACAGTTACAGATTTCAGCTGCAGGAACAATTCTGTACAACGATGTATCCAGACCTATAATGAAAACACCAATGACTCTTATTGCCATTGTAGGAAGTATGTAACACAGAAACTACTAAATATTGAACCTGATTGAACTGCTAATTTATTTCAAATACATCTGAGAACACAGGTGTCAACAAAATCATGTACCAGACCTTCTAGGGCTGGACTTAAAATAAGTAATAAATCCCCTCCCCCAACCCAGCCATGCCCCACCCAAACCTTCGTCAAAAAAATAAACAAATACATAAATGACAAAACTCATTGCTTTTTGCATACACATACCGTGGAACCTCTCTTGAGAGACCAACATTTTTGCCAGACAAAAGGGGTCTTGCAGACAGGTGGTCTGTCAAGACCACCTGTCTTGAAAGCCCACTTTTGTCTGGCCGAAATGGTATGTTGTCCTGTGTTGTCCACATAAAACACGCTCTAGCACAAAAGAGGTGGTTCCTCAAAAAGGTGGTCTCTCAAGAGAAGTTCCACTGTATATATGAATGGAGAATGCAATGGGTTCTGATGGGTTGAGTAATTTATGATATTTAACCCCTTACCTAACATTCTTTTGTAAAATACAAACAAAATGAAAATTCTCATATAACCATTACTGCTCAATAAGGTTACTTGAAATAAACACATGTATGGCTAACATTAGAACTGCTTCGAAGAGTCAGTTCTAATGTTATCCATATTTGTGTGGCTTTATTGTGGGATATATTTGGATATATAATCCACTTTGAATGTTGTTGGTTTATTTTGGTTACATTTATTGTGGCAACTATGTTAGGTAAGAGGTTAATGCCTCTACCTGAGTGTTACATGAAATTTAAACAGATTGAAATACTTTTAGGAATGACTCAGAATGACCAGGCTGCATAGAGATTTTTTTTTGCTACATCAACACCCTTCACTTTGATATTGAAGTATACTTTCTCATCCGCAATTATCTCTCTTCATGTCAGTCCATGCTGGTTCATGCATGTAGTCAAAAAAATTAACAATTTGTATGATATTTTACAAAGCTCCCTGAACTCTGTCGAATACCATATATATTGTTGGTTTCTACAACATGTCTGAACACATGGAGAGATAACTATAGGTAAAAAGTTAATGATATGACATTCAAGAGTGTTAATGAATTACAATAGAACATGCCTTAAGAGACCGATGTCTTTGGAGACCATGTTTTATATGGACATACCTGGACATACCAGCTTTACTCTATATTTGATTTGTTATGGGAGACCATCTGCCTTAAGAGACCACTTTGGTCTGATAAAACGGGTGTTCTTTCAAGACCTGTCCTAATGTACAAGGTCAATCACTCAATACTGTATGATGAAATTCGTTATGGTGCAATATGGTGGGAAGGATGATGCAGAATCATGTATTTAGTGGGGGTGGGTGGTTCAGATAACCCCGGAAAAAAATTGTAAAACTGGAAAAAAATTACATGGGGTGGGTGGATGGGTCCTCCGACTGGTCAAAAACAAAAAATCGGCATCGGTGTCTGCAAATTTTTTCCTACCTCCCCCCCCCTGTTCAAATTGTTTTTTTTTAATTTTGATTTCAAAACATAGCTTATTGTACCTCACTGAAGCAAGCTAGTGCTTCTTTGAATGGGCGATCATAAGCTATGGTTTGGAAACAGAAAATGGAATTTCTTGGTAAATCAAGGGAAAAAAAGTGCATGTCCACCTCTGGATCTGGTGAGAATAGTGGGAATAGTGTTAAAGTGTGTTTTCGCATGTTCATGTTAGTACTTTTTAAATCTCATTTCTCCAACATTCTCACTGTATCACTGAAATTAGCAATTATCAGTAAGAAGTAACTTTGACAAGGTGTGGTGGTGTACATCGTAGAGATGGGAGATTAACCGAAAATTTGGTTAGGTTTCATTATCGAAAACTGAAACCAAAACAATTACAGAGAACCTGTCATTGCAGTTTTCCACTTCAATGTTGAAAAACTCTAATCAGGTCATCACTTCTCAGAATAAAGAGAGAAACAAACTAAAGTTAACCTTGTTTTCAAACTTCAGAGTCGCGATACCTAATTTTCATAGCATTTACAGTGAAAATAGGTGACAAAATTACTTCTTACTCATCGTGGTTTAAACATTCATCTGTTTATCAAATGCAATTTCCTTTGCTGAACTGGAAGTTGTCACTTGTTCCACATTTATAATGACAAATATATTTATTTCTACATGTAATTTTGAAAGCTTGAACTCCAAAGCCAGCGTCAAAATCACAGTTGAAGTTGGATGGAAATTTAGGGCTACAATGTCCAACATGAGCTACTTTTACCCGATAAAATTTTTATGGGGGGGGGGGGGGCATAATATTTTAGAGTGTATCAGTTTACCCATAACACAGGTATTGGGTGGGGGTAGCTAATTTTGCAACAGAGTCAAGGCAAAAATAATTTTTCTGAAACTTGAAACTCTTGAGATAATTTATGCAAATACATTGTGCTCAGGAAATCAAGCGTACCGATATAGACTATTACACAGGCGCGTTGCCCTGGAAAAGGAGTCCCAGTGACACTGACTGGCACCATATACATCTTCTTATATGCAAAGGCAACGTATTGTTATGTTTGTACAATGAAAACTGAAACAGAAAACCAGACTCTGTGAATGAAACCGGAACCGACATGAAATTGGAAAACCGCCTATCTCTAGTGCATCGTAGGAAGGAGTCATTATTATTACTCACATACAACTCGGATCATTCATCAGTCACCAGGCATATATCTTATACTTCAAGGTCTCTCTTACTCCATTACCTTCTTTTCTATCTCTCCTGGTATGAAAACCCTTAAGACTTATAAACACATACATCACACCACCTCACTATCTATTTTTTCACAATGTCATTGTACAATAAGAAAGTACACAACGAGAGTGTAGTATGGGGGAATGGAATCAACGGCCAGAGGTGGAGTATTACGTTATTTCACATGCACTGAAGGCACACATGAAATACAGGAAAAACTCCCAAAAATGGTCCTTGATTCCAGTCACCATACTCTACCCGAGGTGTATTCTGTATGTATATACCACGATAAAAAAATGAGTGTGGACTGAAAGTTTTATTTTTCATGAGCGCTTGCACGAAAAATAATATTTTCAGTTCCACACAAATGAGATAATTCCCGCTATTCACTAAAATAGCGTAGATTTTCTTTTTATTATATGGTATGTGACATTTTACTGCGCAATATTTAGCCTAATTCAACTGCAAACATGTACGTTTCAAAACAATAACAAAGATCAGCTGATAGCTCCTTCAAAGCGGCATCATGGTGATGCGCCGATGCATGATGTCATTTAGCAAGCTACTGAGGGATAATCCTTGTTACCCATCAAGTCAATGGATATCGAGAAATATCTTTTAGATAATTTGCGATAATTAACAGGCTAGCAGAAATAAATAAATAAATAAATAAATAAATAAATAAATAAATAAAGAAGGTGGAGACAGCTTATTATAAGATTTTAGCTTACTGCTGAATCCATGAAATACTTTTAACTGGTTGAGAGCTAAATTATTTTTTAAAGGTGATTTGAAACGTGGATATTTTTTATCAAAGACACCATGCTACCATCAAGAGTAATCTTAGTTTAGCAAGAATTTGTTAATAGATAAATACTTGGTTACAATTTATTGGAGAGTCCAATAGCACTCTCCAATAAATTGCAACCAAACAATTTTATTAAAGATTTTTCTAATAATTATAATTTTTCTTCTGCTGCTGAGCGAACATAAAGCAAATGCATACAGTGTAAAGCCACTTAAGTGGCTTCCAGCAGTGTTCAATAGAGCCATGGCAGTGGCTTCTAGAACTCAGCCAGTTAGGCCCCACAAAGTAGATCTTCTGTTTCTCAGGCCATTTTTTGTAAAATTGCATGTGGGCAAACAGTTTTTTTATTTTATTTTTATTTTTGTAATTATTTCTTTGTCATCAAAAGTTCATGTTCTTGGTTTGTTTTATGTTTTAGGCCTCATAATCTACAGAACCGCACGGGTTATGGTGTATTTCATCCCTTGAGTGCAAGAAGGCTTTACAATGCTAATGCATTGCAAAGGCTTGTTACACTCAAAGGACAAATTTATAAATTTTATTAAATTGGATAAAATATCAGACATAAACCATTTAATTTTTATTTTTTTTAAGTTTGCATTGGTTATAAAAAGAGAGCATGTGGCAGCCAAAAGGAGGGCCTGAGAAACAGATTTTTAACTTTTTTAGGCCTTAGACAGTTTTGTAAGTCTAAGAAGGGCCATAACTATGGTAAGTATATGTCGTTGAAACTTACATATGTGGATGTCCTTTCCCCATACTGGTCTCTCATCATACAAAAGGAGATCAAAATCCTACAACCCATGCTTGAGTTATAAAGCAAAATATTATTATGGACAGTTTTTTAATTCTAACAAGGGCTATAAATCGGTAAAGTATGTGCAGCCAAAACCTGCCACAGGTGGATATCTTTTTTCCATACTGGTCTATCAATATACCATTAAAAACAAAATCTAATGCCTGAGCTATCATGCAAAATGTTTGTACAGAAGTACGGACGTATAGACGTATAGATAGACGGAGCCCTCGACCATATGCCCTTCAAAAAACCTTCTCTGGAGGTCGGGGGTATAACAATAGTTTCAAAATTTAAAAAAATATTTGTTTTTAATAAAATGTAAACCAATGACCAGCATGCAGGGTTTTCTTTTTGTGCAAAAATTTAACAGCTGGAGCCACATCTGGAAAGTTATGGAATGATCAAGTTTCAAAAGGAATGTTTGCAATAGGATCAAATCATGTGACATCATTGCATCACTCAGATGCATAAAGACCAATCAGATGCATTCCTACATGTCATTTTTACACATAGGTAAGATTCCACATGCATTATACCTGGAACATTTCTCAATGTCTTTATTGTAGTGAGTAGTGGTGAATACAGAGGCTCACAGCAATCGTTGTAAAAATGCAGGTATTAAGGCCACACAAAGCAGATATTCTGTTTCTCAGGCCATTATTTGTAAAATTGCATGCGTGCGAGAGTTTTTTATGTAATTTTTTTATTTCTGTAATTATTTCTTTGCCATCAAAAGTTCATGTTCTTGGTTTATGTTTTAGGCCTCATAATCTATGGAACAACACGGGTGGTGATGTATTTCATCCCTTGAGTGCAAGAAGGCTCTGCAATGCCAAAGCATTGCAAAGCCATCTTGCACTCAAGGGACAAATTTCTCATTTTTTTTAACTTGGGTAAAATATCAGACACAAATCATTTAGTTTTTACTTTTTTTTAAGTTTACATTGGTTATAAAATAGAGAGCATGCGGCAGCCAAAGGGACCATGCGGGAGGGCCCGAGAAACAGATTTTTAGGCCTAAACTTTTCATTTTTTTCTCAGGATTTGATCTGGAGAAAGTTTCCACGGTTCTTCTAACTCTCTAAATTCTAGGAATCTCAATAGATCTGTGGTGCCTGACATTATCAGTCCTTTCAAGGTCCCTACAATTATGAAATACAGCTGAAACTAGAAGTCCTGTCACTGTATTGCGCACTTGTAAATACTTACTAAATGAAAAATCTATCCCACAGCGATTAACTCGAAATCCTCTCTCCACACAGTGTAGTCTCAAGATTTTTATTATATTTATGATTGGTTCATTTTGTAACTTCACTACCAACCTTGCTAATAGCACATTTTATCATATGACTTGTCCGTTTTGTTCACTTTAAAACATTTGATATTTTGTTTTCATGTTAATCAGTGATAAATAAAGCCTTCCGCCAATTTCATTGGTCACTTTCAAAACTAGACAATTTGATTGGCTGAACAAAATACAACTGGACCACATTTTCATAATTTGCATAATTAGAGTTGGAAGCTTTCATTGGTCAATTTCAAAGCTGGACAATTTGATTGGCTAAACAAAATACAACTGGGTCATGTTTGCATAATTTCAGTAGGGAGTATTTACGTCATCTGTCCTATTCAGAGTGGGCTATATTGTATTAATCTTTTACCAACAAGAAAAACGCCATTAATTTTTTTATATTTTCACTTTTTGCTTCCAAAACATAGGTTATGATCCCTCATTGGAACGAGCTCGTTCCAATGAGGGGTCATAACCTATGTTTTGGAAGCAAAAATGAAAATTTTTATTTATACGAGGATGTTTTTTCCAAGTGCCGTCTGCAACTCAAGTTAGGTGATGGGTTGAAAGGGTCATACCAAGTGGCAAATTTGTGCGTGTGTGTGTCATATGATAAGTAGAATATGAGATGAGTGTTTTCTCATATAATATTTATGAAACTCGTCCGAATTTTCTGATTAGACTCGTTTCATAAATATTATATGACAAAAACACTCATTCCATATCCTCTATATATCTTGCATTGCACAGCGCAAATGCTTTTGTGGAATTCAGACTACTTCATTCTTCTGCAGTAAGGAGCACATTAACCATTGAGCATTTTCGGTGCTAATTGTGACAAGACTTCTAGTTTCAACTGTAGTTTGCTCAAACTTGAGTTTTATTCACGCAAGAATCCTAGGACCCAAAAAGGGCAGCTTCTCAATTTCCATGGATTAAACCCTGGAGTAGTGTTATGATTGTTTACAAGTGTGGATAACAGAGAGAACATTCAGTGCATAGTTCACAATCTTTTGACCAAGCTCTCATGTTACTAGTCTAATTCTGTTCACGGGGAGACGACTTACAAAAGCTATCAGCTTCATGTCGAGTCCCCTCCCTCATTACGCTAACAACTTATATCTGCCGCTATTTTGTGTACCTATGTATTTCATCTATAACCTGTATTGTGTAAATTGCCACACATTTAGACTCTGCACACAAATAACAAACTTTTTTGAATAAATATTGTTTAAACTAATTCTGTTCAGAATTTTATGCTGTTATGGGCTGTCTGTTTACCAACTTTTCATGAAAATTTGCATAAGACTACCACTGATGTAATGTGATATCCTTTACTCACAAAGATATAGATAAATTCTTTCAGGCTTCAGCTATTGATATTCCAATTTATTAAATGCTAAATGATACATTTATTGAAGAAATTGCGGAAAGATAGAAATCGTATCCTCCACTGTGAAGGCATAGAAATTTTCAGTTTCACGGTATCAATGAAAATGGCAGCTTTCAAGGCATCACTTCAAGGTGAATGCGAGTCAAATTATCACTGGAAATTTAAATTTTATAGTAAATTTCCTTTCTTATTATAACTACCACAATTGTTTACTACAGGCTTGCACTACAGTGGAAGTCCCTAACTCGGATAATATACTCTCTATTTTTGTCTTTCCCAAGCAATTTGGGAAAGAAAAGTGGTGCAAAAGTACTAAGAAAAAATAAGCCAAAACTGGGTCGAGTGCAACCGGCGCAGACCCAGTACGGGACGCACTCTTCCAAGTACAACTCCACGACTTCCGTTGTCAGTGCGCATATGCATCGCTAATGACTCATTCTTTGAATCCGCCAACATGAGAGTTATGTGATCAGCGGGGAGGAAGGATTCTTACCCGTATAAGAAGAAGGGAGGGCCTCCATGTAAACAATTGTGGTAGGTATAATAAGAAAGGAAATTTACTATAAAATTTAAATTTCTTATCAACCTACCCACAATTGTTTACTACAGGCAGAATAGACATTAGGCTGGAGGGACTCGCATAACCAACCCTACACATAACCCAAGTGCACTGGAACCGTGAACAGACGGAAGAGGTCCCGAGGCTTATCAACCATAGCATCACAAACATTAGTAAAAGACAATGAAAGATGAGGCGTATGGTTCTGTGTGACGCCCAGACAGAAAGGGCAGGAACAGCATGGAGCTGGAACTGACCCTGTAAAAAGCTGAATGGCTGGAATAGACAACAGCCTGAGCCGAAGAAAGAGGGCTCCTAGGACAAAGGTCCACTGTCGGCTCTTGCAACTGTCGCAGATAAATGGAGAAGGTAACAATTCTCCAGTAGGCTGCCAGTATAACATCCGACAACATGACGGAGTTAGTAAAAGCAATTGGTAATACAATCACCAGTAGCTAGACGAATGGAAGCTGCACGAATAGCAAGACAAATCCATCGAGAAATGGATGCAGGAGAGATCTGGCATGTGAGAAAATGCATATCCATCCAGGATAAAGGCGCGAATGCCCCCCCCCCCCCCACCCCCAAGCAGAGCAGCGCCCAAGAAAGTGTCCATCTTGGAGTAAACTGCAGTCCTAGGCCTTTTCAAGGAAAAGAACTGAACAAGCTTGGAGAGGCAAAGATGAGTGTCGAAACAATGCGGTATCACATATGAAAAAAGGTCTCCGAAGCATGGACTTGTACCCATTGCTGGAGACCCCCAGAAACAAACATATACCAGAATCTCCGCAAGCGGTGTGATCGAAGGAGTGACAGAAGCAACAGAGTGATCGCACACCGTCGACAGAAGAACCTTACACTTAGCCACAGAGGCTAAACCAGTGGAATGAGTGCCTCCTTGAAGAAGAAAAGCAACTCCACTGCTTGTCTCTAAAAACCACTACGGAGGAGACAGGACCCGATTAAAGACATGTGTGAAGGCACAATGAAGTCGGGTCAACTTGAAACCTCCTCGGGCGACTTTGCCAAAGAAAGTCGCGACGTAGAGGGAGACATGCCGGAACTGCCGCTAACAGAGAGCGGGAGCAGATTGATCCATACCCACCGAGGTGACAGGGGTGTGATCGAAAGGATTCGACGACTGCAGGTTCATATCTGGGCGAGAACCTAAGGCGGAATCGGAGCCAGCAGGAAGGCGTAGCCGACAAGACCGTCCCAAAGGAGGGCCAGAGCGTCCATGTCGAAAGCGAGAGCATCTGGACACGGGGAAACGAAAGTGTCCATCTGATGGTTCCAACGAGTTGCAAAGAGATTGATGGAACACCGCCATATGGAGCATCCACTCGGTGGAATGGAACCTGCCCCATCGGAACAAGGTGTCGGCTAGGACGTTCAGACGACCGGAAGTGTGACGAACAACGACCCTGGTGTTGACATCCTGAGCGAGCAGTAGAAGATCCCGAGCCAATTTCTACATTGGAACAGAGTGCGTGCCCTGGTTCTGAATGTAAGGAACCACTGTCGAATTGTCGAACAACAGAAGGACCGGACGATTCGACAGGTGAGGGATCCACTGCCTGAAACTCAGAAGAGCAAGAAGCTCCTTCTGGTTGATGTGTGGAGATGCCCGATCCTGGTCCCACATCCCGTGAAGGGAAAGACCTAGAGGATCCAACGTCGCACCCCATCCGAGATCGCTGGCATCTGCCGTCAGAACACGATCGGACGTGGGTAAGTCCAACGGAACACCCTGCGTAAGCCACTGGACATCCGTCCAGCGAAGAAGGTGAGGATAAAGAGATTCTGGAAACTGAAGCACCAGATCCAGAGAATCTACATTCGGCCTCCAACGACTGAGCAGAAAGTGTTGGAGAGGTCTAACACACAGCAGACCTAGAGGAATGAGATCCGCGCAGAGACCGATCAGCCGGAGAATACTCTGTGCCATCGCGGATGTGGACAGGGACAGAGTCAGGGCAAAAGCTGAGAGAATCACAGCCTTGGCCTGGGGAACCGCCACCAAATTGAATTGGGTGCGGAAGGCCATCCCCAGATGACAAAACGACTGAGAAGGGACCAGATCCGACTTCTCCTCGTTGACTCTGAATCCTCTAGCGACGTGAGCAAGCTCAACAGAGTGGCGACATCCGACTCCAGTAAGGCAGCATTGGAATGCCTCTGGAGGACATCGTCCAGATATGACGAAGTAGTCACCCTGGACTGTGTGCGATGGAAAGCTATCACATGCAACATCAGTCTGGTGAAGTCCCAAGGAGCCATGTTGAGGCCGAACGGCATGGCCTTGAACTGGTAAACTCGCCCCAGAAAAGCGAACCAGAGATACTTCCGTGACGCCCGATGAATCGGAACGTGAAAGTAAGCGTCTCGCATGTCGACTCTGGAAGCGAAATTTCCCTGGTGAATTGAACGGCGGACCGACCTGAAAGTCTCCATGCTGAACTTGGGAGCAATGATAGACTGGTTCAGGATATTCAAATCGATAACCGGTCGGGGTCGGCCGTCCTTCTTCGGCACCAAGAACAGGCGGGAATAGAACCCCACTGACTGAATGTTCTTGACGACCTCGATCGCCCCCTTTGCCAGGAGATTGTCGATCTCCGTGGACAAAAGTTCCCGACGTAAAACGTCTGAAAGAACTGTGGTTGGAAGAGGCACCCTGGACAGAGTGGGGTGCCTTCAGAAGGATATTCGCAGCCCGGACCGAACAACATCTAACACCAAAGGATCGGATGTGATGGTGGCCCAACGGCCTGCGAACTCTGCTATCCTTCCTCCAACCTGAAACCATCTCCTCTACTGAATGAAGAATCCTGAGACTTCCCTCTAGTCTGCCGACGCTTACCCTTACCCCTTGAGTAAGAAGTAGAAGCGGTGGCAGAAGGATCAGCCTTTTGCTTCGCAGAGGAAGCAGAAGGGTACTTGTTAGGCTTGGAACGGCCCCTGCCTCCCCTAGAAGGCTGATCAAGCTGACGAAACAGCAGCTGATCTTTGGAATGACGTAGGACGTCATCCCGGACCGTCGACACGGAACCATGAAAAAGTTGCGGACCTGCCAAAGAAGCAGATCGAAGAGCAGCGTGCTGCTCCTCAGAAAGAGATCGGCCTGTGTCCAGCACAGAGTCCCTTCTAACTAATTCCATATTAGCCGTGTTACAGGCATACGTGTGAGCAAGATGCATGAGCGCCTTGCATTGAACAGCACACGCAATGGAGCCTGTACCTCGTCAAACTTATCTGGAGGCAGATAAGCAGCTAAAGCTGAGACGACGTGATCTGAGAGAGAAAGCACACCAAGCATCTCTCTCGATAAGCCCAACGTGGACTCCCGAGTCGTCATTGGAATGACGGCAGACTTGGGCTTGGAAAGCCCGAGGGAATTGGAGTCCAAAACCGTCAAAGTCTGGCAGACTGACGGATTGGCGGAATCGTAGGAACGATAACGCACCGGAGGCAAAAAGGTGTCAACCCTGGTGAAGAACGGAGCCTTAATAGCCTTGGAACTCAGCTTAGAGTCCAAGGCTGAAAATGCTTCAACCACCTGTACCGACTGGCACGGTCGAAGACGCCCAGAAGCAGGTTGCTCCACAGGCTGTAGGCGCGCGACCGCTGATCGCGGCCGGGCTGACACTGTCGGCTGGTTTGATGGTTTGAGATCCGGAACGAACCCAAACACAAAGTCAAGAGCTGCCCCCAAGTCAGAAGACTGCTGGCTCTCGACATCAAGGATGTCTGACTCCTCCCCGGAGTCGGAAGACACATAGCCCATCGTGGGCAAACCAGCCGACGCCTCCCATGGCGTAGGCACAAGGGGGATCAGAAAGCGGCCTGTTTCCAATCCCGGGAGGCGCCATAGGGGGTGCCTAGAAATCACTCGCTGCCTAGCTGGAAGCAACGGGAAGGCTCTTGGACAGAACCTGAGTGAGTACGGAGAGGGCCTCCCTAAGCTCATTGCCCGTACCAGCCGGTTCGACATGGGAACGAACCAGCAAAGTGGCTTCACACCTGACCCTCTTAACCAGTGAGGGGTCACGATCCTCCAATACACCCGAAGCGGGGCGACGGGCGGCAGCCAAAACATCTGAGGGCAGACGTGTATAGAGGTAGGACACACCCCCGAGGATCAACATAGCGGGAACTCGGGAGAGTTGCCGCGGACCTCTGCAGGGCAGAAGGTCCAGGCTGCACAGAAGGCGTTGTCCCGCAAAACTGGCCGTGTGACCAGAATGAGTGGACGGAAAACGCCTATGACAAAACTGTGGCACTCGACGGCGCAGAGACCACAGTAGAGGGTCCGGCCGGAAGTCACTTCCAACTTCGCCGAGTTGAAGTCAGGGAAGGCTGAGGCCGATACCCCCAGGTCTACACTCTAAGACACCGCTGCAGACCACAGCAGGTATAAAACTACTGTGCTAAACGGACGGGAGGACACAGTGGGCGTTCAGTCGGCAGCCACTTCCGACTTCGCCGAGTTGAAGTCAGGGAAGGCTGAGGCCGATACCCCACAACCACACTACAGACATCCCTGCAGACCCGTGCAGGGATAAGCCGAGGCCGGCTAAAAACGGGGCCCAATGACGTTGTGGACGGAACAGCAGTAGCAGTAGATACGACGGGAGCTGTTGGAACTGGCGGAAAAGCAGAGAGAGCCACCTAGCTCGGCCTCCAAAGGAGGAGTCACAACCCTAGTGACAGCCTCAGATGTCGACTGGAGAGGGCGCATAGTCCCGGAACCAGGCATCTCTTCACCAGAAATCCAACAGCTCCCGCAGTATCCACCACGGTAAAAAAAGTTAAAAAATTTATAGTAATTTATATATTTTTTATACTTACCAATGACCCAGACTTAGCAGGTGCTAACTCTAAAATATTATGGGCCAAACGCAAATTTTACCCCCAATCCCCTAAATTTGCATCTAAAACCGAAAATTACATGTCCTATATGGTCCTCCATACTTTTACTCCACTACGCATGCGCAGTGTCAAGGAGGTCTCGAAATTGCCGCCAAAAGTCATTCTTACAACCAGTGCCTTGTAAGCGTTGGGTACTCAGCGGGGAGGTATGAGTTCTCAACTCATGAGAGGGCCATCCCCGTCTGGGTCATTGGTAAGTATAAAAAATATATAAATTACTATAAATTTTTTACCAATGACCCAGACTTACCCGAATAGTAAAAAGGTTGGAGGGCCTAGGACATAAGGAAAATCCAATAGACTCAATTACCTATAACAGACCTATCCCCTTAAGAAGAAAAGGAGAGATAGTCTTACATGTACCTTTCTTATTTGTAACAAAAAAGAAAGACACAATACTATTCTGTAATTGAGCACAATAACATCAATGATCTCTATAAACATCTAGTATAACCCTTTATACTAATATTTTTTAAGGAAAGCCAATAAATGCGGGAGTCTAGAGAAATGAGACTCTATATACTCATTTAAAAGTGTTCGAGGATTGTATATTAACGCTCAATTAAGCATGTGATATATACGAATGCTTCACACCAATCAACACTTAAAAAATATTACACAGATGAATAAACATAGGCTTAACCCTAAAATCATCTCGGAACCGACACGGAATTACTAAGTCCAATGGAGGTATTCCCTTGCTTTACACTATAAAGCAGGTGGCCCAAGGGAACACCCCCCCCCCCCCCCTTTCCCTTGCCCTGTATCAAATACTCCAGAGCAAAGAGGGCAGCAGGACAGAGTCACTACCGGAACCGAAAGCCTATACACACATAGTTGCCACTGTTTAGTAGTCGACATACCTAAACAATGTAGATCTGCAGAAAAGGACTCAATATTCTCAGATACAAAATCGTGAAAATGGAGGGCTAACACTAATATGCAGTTAAATCTGTAATAACAATATTAATAGCTTAAGTCCATGAAGTAGAAGAACTCTTACTTCATGAGCTTGAACTAAAACACAGACTGCTGAATAAAGAACTAATCATAAGCAGAACCGACTGTAGATTGAATCCATCTGACCATAGAATGGACCGAAATGTGGAGGAAGCTTCCACGGCATGTCCCACAACAGACGCCTGAGTAAATAGTCCACAGTCTTTGTGGAGCTAGAGAAGCTACCAATAGAATTTGCATTGAAATAATTACACTAGAGCAAAATCTGCTGAGTCAACAACGCTGGAAGATACGCATATCTTATTATTCCGTCTAACAAGATCGATAGAGCGTTTATTGCAAACGCTCGAAGATCCAAACATAATGACACATACGTCTGCAACTGATTGTTGAGATGCGTCGCGAATAAATCGATCATTGGCCGCTCGCCTTGGTAGCAATCTGATTGAGAACTCGTTTGTTGAAAGCTGATTCTGGCGGCAACAAACGGCCCCTCCGCGAAGGGAGTCCGCTAATACGTTCGGACGCCTCGGAATATGACGGGCTGATAGAACGTGATGTTCTAATAGCAACCGAAGGATTAATTCCGTTAACATGAAAAACAGGATGGAATGAGTGCCTCCATAATTCCGAAAATACGCTAATACCGTCGAGTTGTCGGACAGAATTAGCATATGAACATTCTGAATTACGTTATCCAATAATGTAGCGCAAGCCAAAATGACATCATACTTGATGTTTGAGTGCTTGATAAGGAACTACGGAATCAAGAGACCCTGGAACTTCAATCCGTTGAGCTCAATGAAAACGACCCAACCTGTTTACTGGCATCCGTCAAGACTGTAAAACTCGGATCCGGCAGTTGCAGTGGAACTACTTGAGTTTTCCCATACAACTTGCCCAAGTCTGAATCTCTTATTCACTTGATTTGACAAGACGATGTCCGTATCGAGCGAAAGAATCTTCACCCTCCAATACTGAATTAAAGAAATTTGGAGAGGACCAATGCGTAAACGCCCCATCGGAATAAAAATCGCGGCAGTCCCGCCTAAACGTATCAGTCTCATAAGATCTCTCGCTGAGACTTTGTCTGAGCGAAGACAATAGTGAGCATAATAACTGAATAATTTCGTTCTGGGTATCGGCAGACGAACGAAAAAGTTGTGCGTTACGAAGCTCATCCCCCGGTGAGTGAATGACTTGGATGATACCAGATCCGACTTCTCCTCGTTTACTTAAGAAACCGAGACGTCGGAGCAATAGAAGCAGATTCTGCACATAGTTCTGAAGCGTTAACTCATTGCCGTACATGTATGAATGTTGTCCAGGTAGGCCGACGTTATCGCAGACGAATAAGTTCGGAAATGAGTCATTACCGAGTCCGTTATTCGAGTGAAGGCCCAGGGGGCAAGATTCAGACCGAAGTATATTGCTCGGAACTGATATACGACTCCTATGATAAGGAAGCGAAGATACTTCCTGACGCCTGATGTACCATGGCGTGAAATTACGCATCTTGAGATCTATGCATGTAGCATAATCGCAGACCCGAAACTCGCTCTGACCGATCGGGTGGACTCCCTATATAAACTTGGAGCCACGATCAGCTTGTTTATCCAGTTCCGAATAATGAGTGAACGGAACGACCCGTCTGGTTTTTGGAACCAGAAAAGGATGGTTGTAGAAACCTGGATTTCTACGATCTCCATCGCGATCATTCCAGAAGAGACTAGACTTCTGATGGAAGCGAGCCTCTATCCTACTGACTTGGCGGAAGCTGAGTCCATCTTGGACTCAGAGTAGACAGAGGATTTCGTTTGAGGAACAATTTAGCCCTTTCGAAATCACCCCTTGAATCCAAGGGACGTCCGTAATCTGTTCCCAAATAATTGAGAAACTCGACAGTCTTTCGCTCACTAGTACACGATAGAGGTTAAAACCATTACCTCCTAGTCCTGTGAGGCTTGCGGAAGGAGAAGCCATGTCCTCCACGGTCCGCACCTCGCCCCGTCGACCTAGGGACGTCTGACCATAATTTCGGCCCCTATATGAGTCGCTACCCTGACAGTCTCCAGAATAAGACCTAGAGGACGCATAGGAACCTTTATAGGGACTTCCCTTGAACGTATTCGAAGTGCCTGTCCTACTCTTCTCTGCTGATCCGACTACATGGAAGCGAATTTTAATAGCAGAGAGTCTAAAGCTTTCTCAGTTAACTGATCATAGATTGCGGAAAGCTTGCCGTGGAAGAAAACTCTCCGGAGACCGGAGCGACTCTGAGAGAGTTTTTCACCTTATTATCTACACGCGTGGATGTAGCCAGGACCGCGTCATGTCTAACCAACTCCATATTGCCATTAAAGGAAGGAGTTTTACGTGAGGCCCTTGAAAGAACTCCTAAGGAGATTGTGCATCCTAGAATTCTTTTTCCTTGCGACGAAATGATAACGTTCTGGTAAGGTGATCTGCGTACGATGATACGTCTAATCTGACCCTGCTAGACGATACTGATATTTCCAACATCGTGGTTGGAACTGACATAGACGAAAGTAAAAAACAATACTAGGTCCTGACCTGCTCGTATAGACGCAGAGAACTCTCAGAATGCTCTGTCCTGCCGTTTCCAAATATTCGTTGAATTGATGAAAGGCAGATGTAGAACATATTGCCGATAAGAAACCTGACCTGCCCATTTAGGTAGCAAGTTAAATAATATAGCGTCATTCAACAGATCAAATGTCCGTCAGACATATCTGGACTATGTCGGAAACTGAGGGATGATGACCCTAAACCGATTAAGAATTTTGTGTCCAGTGGCGCTATCAGTCTCTTATCCGGCAACGCAGCATTTTGGTCCGGAGGAACAATGTCAGATGATAATGCCGGATGCACTGTACGGCAATTATGTTGTTCCAAAAAGGGAAAATACAACTCATCCGTATCCCTTTCGCCATCCTGTCGGACCACTTGCAATTCTTGGTCGTCCGTGTCTGAACCTGCAGCGGAACGTACCAACCCAGCTTCCTCGGATAATTCCTGATCCGACAGAGTTACTGTCGATTGTTGGGATGCTGCGATAATTGTGCTATCTGCGATAGCATGTCCGTAACAGAGGCCTGTGGAGCTGCGGTCTTATAGGATTTAGCCGCTGGAAGTTCCTTGGACGTTCACTCTTGCATACATCTAATATGTGAACGTCCGGAGTATGAAGGCCTCGTATCCTTGGCTACCGGATGGCGTGACCTGGTCGCCGTAGAATCCCTGGTCGGTGATGCTGGTTGAATATCACAGGTCACGTAGCCAAGGTGCGGTCGCGTGTGCTGCCGTGAGGATGAGGAAGCCGAAAGAGCAGTCTCTCTGGACTGTCAATATAACGGAGCGTCCCGAGCGGCGGACGAATGCTCCGACTGAGCAACGTTTTGTACCACAACATATGGGCCCAGATGTTGTAATACGAGAGAGGAACGTCTCGCTCGCAGCCCGATGGACCTGGACGAGCCAGGAACCAGACTAATAGGCTTCCTACGTACCATCCTCGTATCCGTCGTCACTGGGTGTGCACATTGTATTTTATAGTGCTCGCATCACCCAAATCTCCTTCCTGGACCGCAACGGACGAACCCGGGTGCTGAGCCATTCGGTGAATGGTCGCGACACCGGGCGAGGTAGCGGACGACAACGCCGTCGATCCTACTTGGGACCTCTTAGGCAATTGACGTATCTGCATGAGCACTTTACCGCTAACTCTTCATTTGACTGTGACAACGGAAGCACACTTACAAAGACTTCACGGTAACAATACCTAGTTCATGTTACCCAATGAGACCTGTGGAACCGCGGTCCTACGTGAAATATCCGCTGGAAGCTCCAGGGACGTTCATTCCTGCATTTATATAATATGCGAACGTCCCGACTGGAAAGGTCTCGTATCCTTGGCTAGCAGATGGAGTGACCTGGTCGACGTGTATTCCTTGGTCGGCAAAGCAGGAGCACTAGGGACGTTCAGTCCTGCATTTATATAATATGCGAACGCCCCCTGGAAATCTGTGGTCACATAGCTAAGTTGCGGTCGTGTGTGTTGACGAGGATGAGGAAGCCAATATAACACCCGCGTCGGACTGTCATGCGACGGAGCGTCCCGAGCAGGAGGAGTGGACGTAAGCTCCGACTAAGCGAACAACATACAACAACATCGCGGCGCAGATGTTGATGCAAGAGAGAGGGGACCTGGACGAGCTAGCTACCGCACTGACAGGCTTCCTTCGTACTATCCTCGGATCCGTCGTTGCTGGGTGTGCACATCTGAAGTTTTATAGTGCTCGCAATCTGCTTTCTGGACCGCAACGGACTAACCCGGTACTGTACCATTCTTTCCTGGTGAATGGACGCGACACCGGGCGGACTAGCGGGCGACAATGCCTTCGATAGAACTAGCTAACTCCCAGCAATTGTCGTAATACCTTGAGCACTTCCCGCTAGCCCTACTATTGCAACGACGGAGACACACTTATTGAAGACATCACGGAAACATCACTCTGAATTCTGAAAAAGAAACTGATAATATATAGTGACCCTACGGAGAGAGGACCGTAATGGACCCCTCACCGCTAACAAAATACCGTGACACACGTCTCCAACGTTGTCGTATCAATCAACATACACAGAGCAAGAATTAATGCGACTACATTGACTATAAGAAACACAATGAACTTGTGAATTAAAGGAAGATATTCTCGCATTACGAATGAAGAATAGTTTTTCCAACCAGAAAAAATATACACCGTCATATTACTCGCACTAACCCTTGAAATAAATATACATATATATTATAATTCATTATAACATTTCAAAAGAAAATAATTTTCAAAACAAAAAGAAATTTTGGAAAAAAATTTTCAGAAGATCCCAAGTTCCCAATGGGAACCTTGAGCCCAAAGGATCCCAGAAAAGCTTAAGTGTGGACAAAATTTTTTAATGATTTTGAAAAATTAATGTAACACTTACGGACAATATTAATGTATCTTGCTATGAACTAAATTAAGCAGAAGACAAGTAATCACTGTCAGAAGTAACAGTTGTCAACATAAGCAAAAGTGTCAACAAACCGGAAACATGACTCCAGGCACTGAAACAAACATAGCCCGAAATCAGTTACCAATTTAAACACTATCTGATGCAAAACAGAGGCTTCCAGAGAAGAAACTGTAGAACATCAGATGGTAGATGCAGACCAAAACGCCTAAACACCCCTGGGGTGAGGACGTAAACATGGGAAAAAAACAGAAAATAATTCTGTTACCAAGCCAAAACTCCCAAGAAATTTTAGTAATAAACATTACAAAAAATAAGCCAAAAGCATGGGAGAACAGCTAGGGGGAAAAAAGGAAAGGGGGAGAGGAAACACTGATTAAACAATGGAACATTCATAGCAAGAATGACCACAACAAGGTCATGCCTCGAAAATAGGTAACATGAATAATTTCGTAAAATAATTATAAGTTACAGCCCTGAACATTTGTTTCCACTGTTTTTTTCTCTCCACCTTCTATTTCCACCATATATCCACTATTTCTCTCATAATTATGCGTCTGACATCTTTAAAACTGAGATTTACAAGCACAAATAACAGTGAAGTGTAACTATATTGAGGGCCAAACAAAGAATGACTTTTGGCGGCAATTTCGAGACCTCCTTGACACTGCGCATGCGCAGTGGAGTAAAAGTATGGAGGACCATATAGGACATGTAATTTTCGGTTTTAGATGCAAATTTTGGGGATTGGGGGTAAAATTTGCGTTTGGCCCTTAATATTTTAGAGTTAGCACCAGCTAAGTCTGGGTCATTGGTACAGTATAAAAATACTGCACATTCCCCATAGAAGGGGAATAACTCTCACCAGACATGGTCGAGTCGGGAAGCCCCGAAACGACAGCGTTCCCCACCCACCGCTGGTGCGGGAGGAGCTACACATCCCCCACGGAGGGGGAGCAATTCTCACCAGAAGTGGTCGAGTCGGGCGGCCCGAAACGACAGCGTTCTCCACCCCCCGCGGAAGCGGGAGGAGCTGCACATCCCCTACGGAGGGGGAATAACACACACCAGACGTGGTCGAGACTGGAGGCCCCGACACGACAGCTCACCCCCCCCCCCCGCGGGTGTGGGATGAGCTGCATATCCCCCACGGAGGGGGTATAACTCACACCAGACGTGGTCGCGTCGGGGGGCCCCGAAACGACAGCGTTCCACACCACCCGCGGATGCGAAAGAAATAGACACGAGAACGCACCAAGGCGAGGGCAAAAGGAATTGCCCTAAAGGAACCGAACTGGAAATAACAGAGGTGAGAGCAGTAGAAGAAAAAGGTGAGCTCAACAGAAACAGAAAGTAGAAGAACACCCTCAACTACGAGAGAAGGTGGCAGAAAAAAATCGGTGGGTACACGACAGAACCCAGACGGCCGACAGGGACCGAAAAAACAAAAATTCAGTCCTCAACAGAGTGAAGAAATCCTGTCCCGGATTGATACCTTACTCCAATAACAATTAAATTTATCAACCGAAAAATTCATTGTTGAGCCGCGTTGACACGAAGTCGTAAAACAAAACATTCGCGAAAACGGAATAGTAAATAATATACAATGAGAATGTGGTTGAAAATATTAACGAGAATATATAAAACACAGTCCTGCTATTATACGATCTTCAGATCCATAATTCCAGTCACAGGAAAACCATTATTGACGAGTTGAATTATCACTGTTTCATAATGCATATGGCGGAGACACATCTTTCACGTGTCTCGGATAGAAAAAGAATGAGTCATTAGCGATGCTTATGCGCACTGGCAACGGAGTTGTACTTGGAAGAGAGCGTCCCGTACTGGGTCTGCGCCGGTTGCACTCGACCCAGTTTTGGCTTATTTTGTCTTTGTGCTTTTGCACCACTTTTCTTTCCAACATTGCTTGGGAAAGACAAAAACAGAGAGTATATTATCCGAGTTATGGACTTCCACTGTATTGCAAGCCTGTAGTAAACAATTGTGGGTAGGTTGATAAGAAATGATCAATTTATTCTAAATACGTATAATGAAAAGAAAGTATAGTGTTTTTAAGTGAATACCTATCATTTCCAGCAATAAGTCAACACGTATTCACCTCGAACTGATGCATGAAACCTGCTAGTCCAAACATGGCCTGAAAGTCCGTAATTTAAGTTTTTGGTTTGGTATGTCCTTTCAAAGTACGTACCAAACCAAAAACTTATATTACAGACTTTCAGACCATGTTTGGATTAGAAACCCGCCAGCTAAATCAGATTGCAGACGCTATCTGTTCCAAGTAGCAATCAACTCACTTCCACTTATCAGTGATTCAATCTGATGTTTACTTTTATGCATCAATTCAAGGTTGAAACGAGTGGAATGATCAGATTCTTATAAAAAGCGTGTAAAAAAAAGAAAATCTAGTGTTTTTGAGTGGATACGAAAATTATCTCACTTGTGACCGAGGTAAATAAACATTTTTCCACTCAAAAACACTAGATACCCTCTATCAATGAGTATTTAATTCACCTTAAAACCATTATGATATTTAAACCATTAATGGAACAATATGGCATAATCATGAAACTACAGCTATGGCAAGTCTTCATTCCTAATGGTAATGACATCAAAGGTTCCTTCAAATCAGGTCTTGATAGAGCAACATTTCTTTCGTTGATTCCAAGAAAATGAATATTTTTGGTATTTTGTAGATTCAACCATTTGGAATATATAAGCTGGGTGGAAAAGCGAGCCATATGTTTGCTTTCCCTGCCAACGGAAATATTCCAGACGAGTTATCTAAACATAGCAGACAGACTATTGAAGGGCTAGACTAGTTCCAGGCCATATAGCAGCCTCAACTTCGTTACAGAATTAGACTGGTGGCTTGACAGCTTGCTTTCTGACTAGTTATGTAGGGATATCAAATGTACCATATAACTTTAACCTCCACCATTTATGAACACTGAATAGATCAAAGCGGCAGTCCTTTGATGAGAATACAGACAGTCCGATCTTTATAAACCACCCATACAGACATATTTTATTTCAAGAAACTCATCCATTCCATATTTCCCACCTTCTCTCCCAAGTCCTGAATCCTTAAAACCTCCAAATGGAGCTTCTGGCGTTCGAAGTACACTCTCATTTACACCAACGATGCCAACTTCAAGTTTTTCTGCAACTCTCCATATTTGTGGTAGGTCTTTTGAATAAAAGTAACCTGCAAAGATAATGCAACAGACCAGAGTTAAGTTTATGTTACAAACTAATTACAAAGAAGCGCCCACATCATTAGATATGTATTAATTGAATAACCCTCAGATTGAATTTAACTTCCAAACACAACACCATTTATCATACCTTTAGTACAAATTTTACCTGTTAACTGAACATAGTTTATAGAGTGAAAAAAAATCTTGTGTATGGCAAGAAATTACCCTGACAACCACCAAATTCCTCTTGTTTATAAACCTCTTTGGAATCAGTACATCCAGTTCATCTATTATATCTTGTTTGGCAGAGCTCCAAGAGGTCTGACAAACAAAATATAAAAGAATAAATGCTCCCACTGTCTCTGGATTGCAGGAAAGTGACCTAATCTGTGTTAATTGAATACTCCTGTTAATTGAATAAATTCCACTTGCAAAGTGGTTGTTCAAGTAACATGGTTCCATTGTATTTGAAAAGAAAAAATAAGCAGCTGTAATTTCTAAAAGTTATATCAATGCTAAGAAGGTTGGTGCACTGGTCTCTGAATACAGAGCAGAGATCCCAGGCTTGATTTTTGGATTGGAGGGATTTTCTAGAAGCCAGTGCATGCATTTACATTCTCCAGATTAGCAAATAGTAATGTTGTGCCCGATTTGGTTGCATGGAAAATCAATACTCAAATGGGTACTGGTTTATAAATCATCAAATGAAGAAAGTTAAAAGTATATTTTAACAATGTAGAAAGTGTGACAACTGGCATTTTAATTTGAAGTAAACTCTGATAAAACAAAAGAAATCAAACAAAAATACTTGCATGCATTTCTGACATAGATTTCAGGAGTTATTTTATTAACTTCACACACTCGAGAAGATGGTAAAATTATTTGGTACACTATGGTTGATTGGTTGTAGCAGATGATTTCACTACTGACTGGCTTCATAAAATTTACCAATCAGGATACAACTTGTGCGCATTATGTAAATGAAGCACCGATAACGTTTTTATTCATAAACTAGACCCAGCAAAGAACAGAGTCTATTTTTGGAAGACGTATGCAAAATATTAAAGGTTAAATTAAAGGTTATATAAATCTGGTGAATCAGCCGACGGCGACATGTTTCCACATGATGTGTTGAGCTGGCAATGTTTTGAAGCTCAGCTTCACTGTTTTGTTTCAAGTGCGATTTTTAGTATTCATCTTTTTGCAATCATGGGCGTTTGGCACGAGTGCAATAACGTCTGTCTCAACCGAAGGACTGCATAGCACAGTCCCGTGCACTCTACTTAAACACTGTGTGACAAATTTATTACCCTGTCCCTTCGCTGTGTCAAGTTTTGTTTTATTATGTAATCCCCAAACAGTATTCAAGTGAGGAAAACCTTGATAAAAGTAATACAGTGGAGCCCACTTAATTGGATATCTCTTAATTGTTTAATTGTATATCTCTGTTAACTGAATATAATTTCACAACACAAAATCATTTACCATACCTCCAGTACAAATTTGACCTAATTGAATATAGGCTGTAGAGTAAACTCCTGTTAATTGAATAAAAAATCTTGTAATCTGTTGAGAAATTACCCAGACTCTCCCCAGTTTTCCTTTGTCGATAGACCTATTTGACCTCAGTACATCCAATACAGGCATTTAATCTATTTTATCTTGTTTGACAGAGCTCATAGAGCTCTGTCAAACAAGATATAATAGAATAAATGCTAAGTTTATATCTAGAATACAGGAAAGTGACAATCCCTGTTAATTGAATACCCCGGTTAATTGAATAATTTTCATTGGCAAAGTGGCTATTTAATTAACAGGGTTCCACTGTAATCATAAAAAATGAAACACATCTTTCTTTATTACTGAACAAGAAAAATTTGGAGTTATTTCCCTTTGATGGAACTCAAACATTTGGGACACTTTAATTCAAGGACACTGGGAAATGACGCGACATTATTATTGTGGGACACAAGTTGACTTTATAAGTGTTTTATTTGATGCAGTTGTGCATTGTGTTTCTTGAAGAACGGGCGACACTATATTCAATATATTTTAATAAGTTTCACTGAAGAGACAATTCATATAACGAGATAGGGTGCATGTTTCTCGAAACCCCAAAGGATCTATAGTGCAGTGTTCAATAGAATCCCTCTTCCTGACAGCAAAATCAGGCATTGAGGGTATGCACACATGTTCGTGCTTTATTCCAAGTTTTTTGAATATTCTCATGAAACAATGTTGTTCTCATTTTGTTTGTGAGTCAGAATGTGTATTATTACTGACGAAAATGTTTAAGGCGGTGGGTGGAAGGGAAATCGATGAAGTGTACCATATAGCCCTTTAGCTGTAATATGAGAGTCAGTCAGAGAATTTACCACATTCAGTCCAAGACTCAAAACCTTGTAAATCCTCCTGGGTTTGCGAGACAAATGCGGATCCGATGTGGCATACTCCTCACCAAATGTCCAATATCAGCTTGACTGATGTTATTCCATTCTTCCTGCAGTGCAGCGGCGAGTTCCTGGACATTGGTAGGGGTCTGTTGGCATTATAGTAGGTGCCAACCTAATCCCAGACGTGCTCGATTTGGTGAAAGGTCTGGACTTAGTGCTGGCCAAGGCAATGTAGTGATGTTCTGCTCCTGGAGGAACTCTGTAGTGACGCAGGCCCTGTGTGCTCCTACATTGTCACCTTGGAAAATGAATCGACGGCTGTGACGTCGCGCAAATGGCAACACATGAGCTGCTAACATGTTGTCACAGTAGTAATGCCACATGTAATGCTGTTTTGCTTGTCATGGTTATGCCTTCCCACACCATAACCGATCCACCACCAAAACAATTGTCTTGCCTAATGGTTACGTCGTGGTATCATTCGTTCGTTCTGCCACCGCCACACTCTGTTTCACCGGTCATGGAAGTCGAGAGTGAACTTCGATTCATCAGAAAACATGACGTTGCACCCTGACAATTGTTCCAGTGCTGTCGTGCTCCACACCAATTACGCCTTGCTGCGATGTGACATTCAGTCAAACATGGAATTATTCAAGGTCATCGAGGGTACAAATTCCAGCTGTGTAGGTGATTTCGGATAGTCTGACCACTGACTCGCACATCTGTCGCTTGATCCAGCTGCTGTCCAATTTCTGAGGCATTTTGATGGCAGTTACGTGATGCTGTGGTTCGGATAAAACGATCCTGGTTAGCAGTTGTCACCCTTGAACAACCTGACTGACGTCTGTCAGCAACACTGCCTGTCTGACGGTAGCATGACCACAACTTGCTGATCACCGATTGAGTAATGTTGATAATTTTAGCCACTGCAGTTTGTCTGTTGACAGCTTCCAACGGCACGTAAATGTTCCATCACGTGTCAGTCTTAACACACCTCAAATGTTACGTTTCGACCAGAAACTATTGATGAACGAGTTTATACCAAGAAAAGAACGATGAGACCTCCGAAAAAGCCCGGCCAGTACAAATAAAAATTTCAAAACGTACTCCCCACAGACATTAACGCAGCTCTGCGAGAAACCTGCACAAAGTTTTTGTAGGCCGGTGACACTCATGATCCACACTAAACTTGGTAACAAACTGATGTGTCCAATCACGCGTATAGAATACCATTTTCCAAAATTATCAACATCTGTTTGCATATCTCCTACTTTTTTGGAATAGTATATTAACCAAGGGATTTAAATTTTATAAATGTGTATACCATATATCTCGATTCTAATTGGGGGTTTATGAGAAGATTTTTAAATAATATTCCTCATATTGCACCAAGTTAAAATTTGGACTCCAGTGAGGAGCCCAAATATTAATTAAGGCATTTGATTTGAACAACATTGACTCTGGACCACGTCGGGAATCTGTATATCAAACAAAAGATTCTGACTGGAAGATCTGAAGATGAAGATTTTTAAAGACTATTCCCCATATTGCAGTTAAAATTCAGGCTCTCAAAGAGAGGCCAATTATTAACCAATGGGCTTGTTTTGAACAAACTTGAATCCAACCCATCTAAAGATTCTGTATACCATATATTAACCTGTTGTTCTGGAAAATAAAAGTTTTAAAGATCATTCCTCGTACTGGACTAAGTTAAAATTCAGGCTCCAATTGGGAGTCAAAATATTAACCCAGAACTTGGTTTTAACCAACTTGAATCTGACTTCCCTTATGTTCATATACAGTAGAACCTGTCATGAGAGACCGCCCTTTGGGCCACACAAAAGTGGTCTCTCAAGACAGGTGGTCTCTCATAACAGGTTTCAGGTTTTCTCAAGTCAGTGAATAACCAACCACAAAATTCAGAAATGGAGAAGAATAGATTTTTGTAATTACTTTGTAGTTGTTCTTTTTTATGAAATTTTTGTAACAAATTGAAATGGACTGTCATAAAAATTATAAAAATAAATTAGTGTTGAAAATCTTCATTGAAGATTTTCAACACTAATTTATTTTTATAATTTTTATAACAGTCCATTTCAATTTGTTACAAAAGGATTTTCAACACAAATTTATTTTATTCCTACCTGTCACATTTCAGGTATATATGAAATTGTTTATTCAGCAATAATCCTAATCTTTTCACAGGGGTCTTTTAAGAACATCTCAATCTTTAATGAGTTAGCAATTGAAACCCAATTAAGAGCTTTTAATACTTTTAATTATGTTAGTATAACCACAATGAATTTTCCAATTCCAGAACAAGTAAAAAGTTTTTGTCATGGTTTCGGTCTTCAAAGGGGCGGTCTCTCAAGACAGGTCCATTATGGCATAAAAATACAAGTTGGTACCAGGTCACAGTGATCTCTCAAGATAGGTGGTCTCTCAAGACAGGTGGTCTCTCATAGCAGGTCCATTATAGAGTAAAACCAATCGGTGCCTGGCAGATGTGGTCTCTCAAGACAGGTGGTCTCTCAAGACAGTGGTCTCTCAAGACAGGTTTTACTGTACACCATACATAAAAAAAATTCTGATTGGAGGTTTGTGAGAAGATTGTGAGAAGATTGTCAAAGAATATTCCTCATACTGAACCAAGTTAAAATTCGGGCTCCTACAGGGAACCCAAATATCAGCACAGGCACTTGGTTTGAACAAGTTTAGATCTGACCTCTATAAGGAAGCTGTATACCAAATATCAAAAGATTCTGACTGTATACCAAACATCAAAAGATTATTCTTCATATTGCACTAAATGAAAAGTGGGGCTCCCATAGGGAGCTTAAATATTAACCAGGGTTCTTGATTTGAACAAACTTGGATTTGGCCTCGCTAATGAGATAGTATACCAAATATCAGGAGATTCTGAGTGGTGGATCTGAAGAAGAAACGTTTTAAAGATTATTCCCCATATTGCTCAAAGTTAAAATTCAGGCTCCCATAGAAAACCCAAATATTAACTGGGGGACTTGGATTTGGACAAACTTGAATCCAACCCTTGTAATGATTCTGTATACCATATATCAAAAGATTTTGTCCAGTGGCTCTGAAAAAAAAGTTTTAAAGATTACTCCTCATATTGGACCAAGTTAAAATTCAGGCTCAAATAGGAAGCCCAAATATTATCACAGGGACTTGGTTTTAACAAACTCTGTTCTGACCTCACTGGGAATGCTGTATACCAAACACTAAAAGATTCTCACTGGTGAATCAGAAGAAGATTTTTAAAGATTATCCCCCATATTGCACAAAGTTAAAATACAGGCTCCCATAATGAGCCTAATTATTGACCGATGGGCTTGATTGGGACAAACTTGAAGCTGACCCCCGTAAGGATTCTGAATACCATACACCAAAAGATTCTGACTAGTGGTTCTGGAGAAAAATAGTTCAAAAAGATTATGCCTCATACTGGATTATGTTAAAATTCAGGCTCCAATAGCGAGCCCAAATATTAACAAACTTAGATCTCATCTCCCTAAGGATGCTGCATATCAAATATCAAAAGATTCTGACTGGTGGATTTGAAGAAGAAGATTTTTAAAGATTATTCCTCATACTGCACTAAGTTAAAATTTGGGTCCCCAAAGGGAGTCTAAATATTAACAGATTTTGACTGGTGGTTCTAGAGAATAAGATTTTTAAAGAGTACTTCTCAAATTGCACCAAGTTAAAATTTAGGATCCTGTACTGAGCACCCCTATGGATGTTGTATAACAAATATCAAAAGATTCAGAGCTTCAAGAGAAAAAGATTTTTTTTTAATTTCAGCAAATATGCTGACTTTGCACTTTTATGCTTCCCCCTTACAGTACACTATGACATAATATTGGCAATTTGTTTTACCATCCCATTTTACTGGTCCTAAGGATGCTTCATACCAAGTAACAGATTTCTTTTCCATGTGATTTGGGAAATATGGGTATTTGAAAATATGAAAAAATATATATGTTTTATACTTACCAGTGGCCCAGACTAGCTGGTGCTAATTCAGAAATATTTAGGGCCAAACAAACATTTTGCCCCCAATCCCCAAAATTTGCATGCAAAACCAAAAATTAGAAGTCCTATCTGGCCCTCCATACATTTACCTTCCACGCATGTCCAGAGGCCAGGAAGTCACCGAATCTGGCGCCAACATCATTCTTTGTAAAAAGATTATAATATAATAATTCTGCGGGGAGGTATGAGTGCCCAGTACTGCCCACTCATGGGAGGGCCATTCCCATCTGGGCCATTGGTAAGGATAAAAAATATATAAATTACTTTAAATTTTTTCATATTTTTATACTGTATACCAAAGGCCCAGACTAGCTGAATTGTAAAAAGGTGGAGGGCCTAGACCTTCCAAACTAGTAGATCAACATATATCAAATCCTTCAATCCATGATGAAGAAAATTAGAGTTTACATGTATGTCTTTTTATATCATAATAGAAGAGACATATCCTAATATGGATTCCAATTATGTAAAACCTAAATCTGAGCATGAAATCATGCAAAATAGGATGTAACGAGTTCACAAATTTTAAAGGCTAGTCTGGACTAAGCCCTAAAAATTAGGATGGCATATTGAGAATAAGAAAAATTGCCCAGAACCCTACGCCATACAATAATACTACAGCCGAACGCCGAATATAGTATGGACAAAACAGCTTCCTTCATAGTTACATATCCAATAAGCCAGGGAAGTGGAGAAAATCGTCCCCCACCACCTTTTTTTGAACATATCTTCAAAAGAAAGAGGGAAGAGCTCTGGAATCAATAAGCGGTACCAGGAAATAATATAAATATCGATCAGGCACTCGGGAATTAATTCATGAATAATAAATGGTGCTTAACGCCACTTCACAAGCTAAGTCTATAGCGATGATTTTGGTAAACAACATTATCTGCTACAAAATATACACTGCAGACGGCATATACAGGTACGACGAAATCAGTGAAATAATAATATAACATACACATAATAAAGCGAGATACAAAGAACAATCTCTGCAGAGAAAAGACGCTTCAAAGGTCATTCACAGGCGGCCTCTGTACAATTAAATCTGGTAAGAAAACTCTCCAACGTGTACAATTTGGTATCAACAACTATAAACACGTGAGAATATGCGATTTGAGAACCGACAAAATCGAGACCAGGATCTAGAAATGAAGGAAGGTATGATTAGCTGTCAACAACACAGACCGGCCCCGAAATATATAATAATTTCAAGGTCCTCCAAAGCAATAACATAATAAAATATTGCACGAGTGCATTAAAATCCAGCCTGCAATCATCCAGTAAGTGGTTATGCAGTCACCTATGAACTCAAATAGCAGCAATTTATAATGATTTAAACAGCACTTGTATATTAGAAATCAGAAAATAAACACCGGAAACTAATGCAACAAAACTGCGTATATGCCTAAAATGCAAAGTATGTATGTATTAAGATATATATACACGACAGTGTGTGAGTGTGGGGGGAATTCGAATATATGTCGAAACCTCCTCACCCACATTATTAAATCATTGCTGGTCCAGACAGCAAAAATATAGTAACCGCAAGCTCCTGCACACCTGACATACTCCGTTATGCTACCGAGAGCGGAGAATGGCGTGAAGAACAGAACTTCCCCAGAAGAAGAAGGCCATCTCGTGGGGAAGCTTCTGGCGAATGTTCAATAACAGACACTTGACCCCAATGTAATCAATAGGAACAAATGAATTGAAGGAAACATATATCCTATCATTCATTCCCAAGAATACGGCTGAGCGTCAAGAGTATGTGCTCAAATGCCTAATACTGGCGACACAAATGATGGAAACTATTATTCAATAAATTAACTATCCTGAAGCGATCTTACATGAGATCATGTAATAGTCATACAGTTAGAATAAGCCCAAGATGCTGCCAGCACTTTTACTTCATGCGCTGATATTTTATAATTTTAATTGAGAAAACCGTTAAATATATGCCAAAACTTGACCTTATGTAAAAAGATTCGCTAAAACAAAACAGGTCTAGATCGAAAAACGTCTACCACTCCAGTTAAGAAAAACTGGCGGGGTCGTGTGCGGAAGCGACTCCCAAACAAAGAAGGATGTTGGCGCCAGATTCGGTGACTTCCTGGCATCTGCGCATGGAGGGCCAGATAGGACTTCTAATTTTCGGTTTCGCATGCAAATTTTGGGGATTGGGGGTCAAAATTTGTGTTTGGCCCTAACTATTTAAGAGTTAGCATCAGCTAGTCTGGGCCACTGGTATACATATAAAAATATTTCTATTTTTAACTCCTGGGGTTCCCATAGGGTTTTTTGCATGAATGAAGTACGTAGGACTCAATAATACCACACATCACATTTAGAAAAAAAGAAAAAAAATTATAGTAACTTATATATTTTTTTATACTTACCAATGACCCAGACTTAGCTGGTGCTAACTCTTAAATATTCAGGGCCAAACACAAATTTTGACCCTCCCCCAATCCCCAAAATTTGCATCCAAATCAAAAACTCTAATGTCCTATATGGTCCTCCATACGTTTACCTACTGTGCATGCGCAGTGTTAAGAAAGTACCGAAATTGGCGCCAAACCCTCATTCTTACAACCGGTGCCAGCTAAATGTTATATAATCAGTGGGGAGGTATGAGTTCCCAACTCATGGGAGGGCCATCCCCATCTGGGCCATTGGTAAGTATAAAAAGTATATAAATTACTATAATTTTTTTCATATTTTTAGCAGAGACAGAAAGAAACGTTTTCGCCCCTTTCTGATAAACTCAGATCTGCGTTTGTAAATACGCATAGCTCTAATTGGACACAGCAAAGGCCTATGGCCATCTGAGGACGGAAGTGCCCTAATAATAATAGGCTCAGGGTACTTATTAGGAGCCTAATTCTTAGCCAGAAATCCCACATTGGTAGTTAAAGTAATAATATTACCAACACTACGATAGTGAGAATCATCAACAGATAGAGCATGAAGCTCACTAACTCTTCTAGCGGAAGCGAAGGCTAAGAGAAAAGCAGTCTTATAAGACAAGTATTTGAAGTCTACAGTGTTAAGAGGTTCAAAAGGAGCTTCTTTGAACTTCAGAAGAACCCAAGCTAAATTCCACTTTGGAATTAACCTAAGTGTTCTAGGTCTATTTATTGAAAAGTTTTTAACTAATTTAGATAAAGAGACATTAGATCCAATTTGTAAGCTATCATGATGAGCATATGTATCCGATAGCATAGACCTATAACCCTTAATAGTTACTGGCTGCAGTTTGAGTTCGTCAAACAAGGAGACCAAAAAATTAGCAATGTCTGTAATGGAGGGATCATAAACATCATTCGAGTGATCCCTACACCGACAGAAAACCTTCCACTTTGCTGCATCATTTAGTGAAGAGGAGGCCCTCCTACAGTTAGAAATTGTGTCCACAGCTCGTCCTGTAAATTGCTTGCCGTGCAAGAAGGACCGCACAACGGAAATACGTGAAGGTTGAGACCTTGCGGGTTGTGATGCAGTGTGCGTGATTTCCCTTGCGAGAGAAGGTCCTCCTATGGACATACGCCTAAGTAGATTTATCCATGGTCTCTGGGGCGACAGAGATGGTACCAACAGAATCTTGCAGTGAGATTGCTTGATTTTTAGCAAGATCTGTTGAATCAGCGGAGCTGGAGGATACGTGTATCCTATTATTCTGTCCCAAGAGATCGAGAGAGCATCTACTCCGAACACTCGAGGATCTGGGCATGGCGACACATGCGTCTGCAACTGATTGTTGAGATGCGTCGCAAACAAGTCTATCATTGGGCGATCCCATTGGTAGGAAATCTGAGTGAATACTCGCTTGTTGAGAGTCCATTCAGACGGCAACAGGCGACCTTTCCGAGAGAGCGAGTCCGCTTGAACGTTCAGACGACCCGGAATATGACGGACCGACAGAAGAACATGATGCTCTAGAACAAAAAGAAGGATTCTTTCCCTTAAGTTGAATAATGGAATGGAATGAGTGCCACCCTGGTTCCGAATGTACGCTACTACCGTCAACTTCTCTGACAGTATTTGAACATGTGAATTCTGAATTATGTTCATCCAATGACGTAACGCAAGCCAAACTGACATCATCTCTTTGACGTCTGGGTACTTGTTCAGGAACTCCGGATCCAAACACCCTGGCACCTCGAATCTGTTGGGCTCAATGTCGCGCCCCAACCTGTTTGACTCGCATCCGTCATAATCGTAAAAACCGGATCTGGCAGTTGCAGTGGAACTCCCTGAGTTAACCACTGAATATCTGCCCAAGTCTGAATCTCTTGTTTTACTTGGTTCGATAAGACGATACGCCTTTCGAGCGAATGAATCTTCACACTCCAAATCTGAGTGAAAAATGTCTGGAGTGGACATGTGCGTAAGCGCCCATCGGAATAAGGTCCGCCGCAGCTCCGCACAAACCCATCAGTTGCATGAATTCTCTCGCTGTTACTACGTCTGAGTGCAGACAAAAGCGAGCATAACAACTGACTAATTTCCCTCTGGGTAACGGAAGACGAATCAGATTGTTGTGCGTCTCGAAGCTCATTCTCAAGCGAATGAATGACTTGGACGGAACTAGATCCGACTTCTTTTCGTTTACGATGAAACCGAGATGTCGGAGCAATTGAAGCAGACTCTGAACATCGATCTGAAGAGTTAATCTGTCGCCGTATTTCTGAAGAATGTCATCCAAGTAGGTCGACGTTACCGCAGACGAATGAGCTCGGAAATAAGTCATTACCGAGTTCATTATTCCAGTGAAAGCCCAGGGCACTAGACTGAGTCCGAAGCACATCGCTCGGAACTGATAAACGACTCCTAGGACAGCAAAGCGAAGGTACTTTCTGAATGTCGGATGTACCATGACATGAAAGTACGCATCCTTGAGATCTATGCTCGCTGCATAATTGTTCACTCGAATGCTCGCTCTCACCGATCGAATGGTCCCCATATAAAACTTTGGAGCCACGATCAGTTTGTTTATCCAGCTGAGATCTATAACTGGTCGGAACAAACCATCTGGTTTCGGTATCAGGAACAGGTGACTGCAAAAACCCAGGGATTCCTGGATTCCTGGTTTTCTACGACCTCTATTGCATTCTTCTCCAGAAGAGATTGCACCTGTGATAGAAGCGAATCTCTCTTCTGAAGGTTGGATTGAAGGTTGGACGGAAGCTGAGTCCATCGTGGACTTCGTGTTAACGGAAGTTTTTCTCGGAAGGATAATTTTAGGCCTTCCGAGATAACTTCCTGTACTCACTGGTCGTCCGTAATTGACAACCAATTGGTCAAAAACCTTGACAGCCTTCCACCCACTGGACCGCAATAGATGTCCTGACCATCACCTCCTGGACCTGCGAGGCTTTCGGGAAGAGAAATTACATCCTCCCCGTCCGAAGCCTCTACCAGTCGAGCTAGGGGCATCTGACCGGTTGTCTTGGCCAGAATTACATCCCCTACCTGAGTCGCTACTCTGACGGTCTCTGGAGTAAGAGCTGGAGGATTTGTTTATATCCTTTATAGGAGCCTCCTTTGGACGTATTCGCTCCAGAAGCTCCTGACTTACTCTACGCCGAGTCCGATTTCTTAGAAACCGACTTAAAGAGCAGAGATTCTGAAGCTTTCTTGGTAATCTTATCACAGATTAAGGAAAGCTTACCATCAAAGAGAAATTCTCCGGAAACCGGAGCAACTCGAAGAGAGTTTTTCATCTTAGAATCCACTCTAGTGGATGAAGCCAGGGCAGCATCACGTCTGACTAACTCCAAATTTGCCACTGATAGGGCAGAGTTATACGTGGAATATGCGATTGCCCTAGAAAGAACTCTCAAGGAAGTTTGAACATCTTTACCATCGAGACGTTGTGCTAATTCTCCGGTAAGGTGATCTGCGTATGATAATGCGTCTAAACTGGCTCTATTAGACGAGATCGTCGTCTCCAAAGTACTAGGGAGAATCGACATAGACGCCGACAAGGACAATTCTAGGTCTTCGGCTTGATCGTCTAAACGCAGAGGAACTCTCGGCACGCCCTTTCCTGCCGTAGCAAATCTATTCTTATTGTTTGTGAACGGCAGATGTAGAGCTTGTTGCAAAAAGAAACTGGTTTTGCCTGTCTTAGAGGCTAATTTAAAAATAGTGTTATTTAGCAATTCAAACATCCGTGAAACATTACTGGACTGGACCGGATACTCAGGAACATCTTCCTTAATCCGGCCAAAAAGTCAGTATCCAATGACGTTATCAGTCCCTTATCCGGTATCGCAGCACTCTGGTTTGATGGAACAACGTCTGGAAGGTGTTGATGGATAAAGTCCATCGTCACCTTATGTTGTTCCAGAAGGGAAAAATCCAGCTCCGTAGTTTCCCTTTCACCATCCGACTGGACCAGATGCGAATCTCGGTCGTCCCTGTCTGACACTGCATAGCAACGGACCGACCCAGCTTCATCCGACAGTTCCTGATCTGAAACGTTGCTTAGCCGCTGGAAGCTCCTGGGACGGTATGCCCTGCATAATCCTTTTATGCAAACGACTGGTGAGGCCTCGTGTCCTTGACTACTGGATAGTGTGACCTAGACGACATGGAATCCTTTGTCGGTGAAGCAGCTGGATATCTGAGGTCACAAACCCAAGGTGCGGTCGTGTGTGCTGGCGTGTAGAAGAGGAGGCCAATAGACTAGCCGACGCCAGCTACCTATGCGACGGAGCGTCCCGAGCAGGAGGATTGGACGTATGCTCCGACTGACGACCGTTATGCACTACAACATCTGGCCCCAGATGCTGTTGTAAGAGAGAGGGGTTCTCTCGCTCGCGGTCCGGGTAGACCTGAACAAGCTTGCTACCGGACTGACTGGCTTCCTCTGATCCATCCCCCGTTCCGTTGTCACAGGGTGTGCGTGATCCGAGATTATAGTGTTCGTAACACCCTTTTTCCTCTCCTGGACCACAACGGACAAGTGATAGATCCACCGGTTGAGCAAGCTGGCGACAAGACTGTAAATCCCTTTTGGAACCTAGGCACTTGTCTGATTTCATTGAGCACTTTTGCCGCTAGCTCTTCATTGATTTGCGATGGCGGCAGCACACTTCCGGAAGACATCACGGAAACATCACCCTGTTCTTGTTCTTCTGAAAAAGAAACTGAAAAACTAGAGTGACCCTGTGGTGAGAGGCCCGGCATCGACCTCTCACCACTAACAATGTACCGTGACACACGTCTCCAACGTTTGGTATCCCAATTGGCACAAATTGTACAAGAGTTCGTGCGAGTTCAGTGACTACAGCAAACACAATGAGCATGAGAATCTGAGGAAGACTTCCTCGATTTACAATTTGAACAATATACTTTCATAATTAAAAAATATTATACAGCAGTAGTAACCCTCAAAAATACAAAGGTACATAATAATAATACAATCCATAACAAATTTTCAAAAAATAATTCAAAAAGAAAATTTTCGAAAAAATTTTGACATGAGTCCAAGTTCCCAAAGGAAACGATGAGCCCAAATGGATTCCCAAAAAAGCCTAAGTGTGGACAAAAATTTTAAAACACTTCTAAAAATTAATGTTACACTTACGGAGAATATTAATGTATCTGACTACATCATAAACCAAACAGAAGACAAGGAATTACTAACAGAAAGTAACCGCTGTCAACGTAAACAAAAGTCAATAAAAACCGGAAACAAGACTCCAGGCACTGAAAAACACGGCCCGAAGTCAGTAACCAATTTTAAAAACTATCCGATGTAAAACAGAATCTTCCACAGAAGAAACTGCAATACATGAGATGGTAGATCAATGACCAAAACGCCTAAACACCCCAAGGGTGAGGATGTAACCATGGGGTTAACAGAATAAATATTCTGAAACTAAGCTAAACTCCCAAGACATTTCAATAAAAAAATTTCAAAAAAAATTCCAAAAGCATGGGAGATTAACTAGGGGGGTACACATCCAACCACTGTTTCTTCCTCTCAACCTCTTATTTCATCCTTGGATCCACCATCTCCATCATGATTTTGTGTCTGGCATCATTTTAACTGAGATTATAAGCACAGAAGTCAGTGAGATGTTACTGACAGAAGGGTTAAACAAAGAATGAGGCTTTGGCGCCAATTTCGGTACTTCCTTGACACTGCGCATGCACATTAGGTAAAAGTATGGAGGACCATATAGGACATTAGATTTTTTGATTTGGATGCAAATTTTGGGGGTGGGGGGGGGGGGCAAAATTTGTGTTTGGCCCTGAATATTTAAGAGTTAGCACCAGCTAAGTCTGGGTCATTGGTTACAGTATAAAAATATAGAAATTTTGTGGAATGCCAAAAATCTTGCCCTTCCCATTACAAAGGCAAATTTAGCTCCACAAAATTCGTTTGAACAAACTTGATTCTATACCTCAAAAGGAAGCTCAGTACCAAATATCAAGTTAATGAATCCACTGGTTCATGAAAAGATTTTTTAAAAATTTTGGAGCATTTTCCTGCACCCCCTCTCTATGGTGCTGGGAAAACTGATTTGAACAAAAACAAAACGCAATGTTAGAACTAATAATCTGCTCAACTTTAACTGAAATCAGTCCAGCAGTTTTGGAGAAGTCGCAACACCATGTTCACAGATGACGGATGACAGACAGACAATGAACAGTGAGTGATCACAATAGCTCACCCTTTCAATCAGGTGAACTAAAAAACCTCTCTTACCCTTTTTTAACCCTTTAAACTTATGTTTTTTTCTGATTGAATAGGCTTTAGTAACTGGTTCCCTATTCGGTTTCCAGTTCAGTTTCAGGAAAACATCAGTTTGGGTTCAATTTTTCTATGTGTTAACCCGTTACCTAACATGAAAAGCAGACGACACTTGCAAAAAAAATTCTTGAATAAAATTTTTTTCATTTTTTGTCTCAAAAACATAGGTTATGAACGCTCGTTGGAACGAGCTCGACGAGCTCGTTCCAACGAGGTGTCATAACCTATGTTTTTGAGACAAAAAATGAAAAAATAATGAAAATTAATTGGCGATTTTTTGAGAATAGCACTGGCTGCTTTTGGCCGTTACGTTGGGTAAAGAGTTAAGAAGATATAATGAATAATACTTCAGCCTCCTTTACTTGGAAAAAAAAATCTGCAATAGTTTGTATGACACCGCTCACCACAAAAGCCCTGTCTGTGTTGGGTTCTGCCTAACTTTCTTTTGGTACTTCTTAGGGATTCTAGTGGATCAGTTGCTAAGCCTATTCAGTCAGAAAAAAAACATAAATCAGAACAGCAAATCAATAAAGTCCATCTAATCTATGTTGTGTTCTCACCGTCATATCTTCTCCCTTATTGACTTGAGCACTGGACGAGTCAGTAAGGGAGAAAATGTGACAATCAGAAAATGACGTATTCACTAGGGTTTAATATATTCCATGGTTTTGTAGGGATCGGGAACGGGAATGGAATTACCCTCACCGGGAAATTTCCCAGGTAATATCAAGCAATATTACGAGAGTAACAAGACCAGAAAATGACGTATTCACTAAGGTTTAATATATTCTATGGTTTTGTAGGGATAGGGAACGGGAATGGAATTACCCTCACCGGGAAATTTCCCAGGTAATATCAAGCAATATTACGAGAGTAACAAGACCCATATATTTTAATGAAAAAGAACATATTTCATTGGCAAACTGCCATCTCCAAACATAAAGGTCTTTGCCTTAGAGAAGTGTGAAAACCCAACCCGCTTCAGTTTCGTCTTCATTTTCGGAATCAGTAGTATTATCACCTCTATCGCATACAGCAGCAACACACTCTTCACTGCCGCCACCAGCCTCCTCTGCTGAAAGCAGAGGAGACTGGTGACGGCAGTGAAGAGGGTGTTGATGTTGAAGGAGATAATAAACAGTGATACCACTGATTCTGTAAATGAAAACTAGTTTGAACTTTGAAGCAGGTGAAAATCTTGCTGTTGAAGAGTGGGGCCCCCAGAACTGGTTGAGAGCTGCAGTGATTTGTTGCAAAAGGTTCGCAAGGAATCAGGACTGTAAACATTTTAGGCATGGAAGGGCTGGCAATATCCTACAGAGTTGCAATGGGGCAGTTTTTCAAATCAGAAAACCTCACAAACAGTGCCACGCTTCCCGGTTCCGTGTTATAGATTTCCCGGGTATCGAGCCCGGCTTTCAGAACTGGGAACCCAGGAATTTCCGTTCCCAGGATTAAACCCTAGAATTCACCCCTTTGCTGCATAGACTAAGTGAGAGAGTCCATAGTGGTAGGCTTTAGTTCAGTTCCCTACAGTAAGATTGTTTGATCAGTTTATACACAAACAGTAAACCATTCAGCCGGTTTTTGCTGGCTCTTGCAGTTCGGTTTTCCAGTTTACAGCAAAAACTAGAGGTACTGTGAGCAAACTCACAAAGTGATACCCCCCCCCCCCCCCCCCACGCCTGAAATGTATAAGTTAGATTATCTCCCTTTGGAAATGTCAGAACGGAATTATATTGCTTCATGCACATCTTCATATAGAGTTCTTCCATTGTGTAAAGTTTCTTGAAAATTCTTCAAACGGTTTAGGAGGAGTTGCGCTTACAAGGATGGACAGACGGTATAAGTTAGATTATCTCCCCTTGGAAATGTCCGAACGGAATTATATTGCTTCAAGCACATCTTCATATGGAGTTCTTCCATTGTGTAAAGTTTCATGAAAATTCTTCAAACGGTTTAGGAGGAGTTGCGCTTACAAGGTTGGACAGACGGTATAAGTTAGATTATCCCCCTTGGAAATGTCAGAACAGAATTATATTGCTTCATGCACATCTTAATATGGAGTTCTTCCATTGTGTAAAGTTTCATGAAAATTCTTCAAACGGTTTAGGAGGAGTTGCGCTTACAAGGATGGACAGACGGTATAAGTTAGATTATCTCCCCTTGGAAATGTCAGAACATAATTATATTGCTTCATGCACATCTTCATATGGAGTTCTTCCATTGTGTAAAGTTTCATGAAAATTCTTCAAACGGTTTAGGAGGAGTTGCGCTTATAAGGATGGACAGACGGACAGACGGACAGACGGACGGTCGGGGTGATTCCTATATACCCCCAAACCTTGTCTGCGGGGGGTATAACCAGAACTGAAAAACTGTTCAAGCCAATGATTACTATGTCCTAATATACCAGTCAAGAAAAACTTGCCCTCCACAATACAGAATCACTACTACACTTCATGGAGTTCCCAAAAAGAAGAATACTCACTAGCCAAACCATTTTGTACAATATTTGATAAAGCTATCACCTCCTCTTCTGTCTTGAATCTATAAACAAAAAGGGCAGTATTAACAAGGGGAAACTACTGAGGGTTCGTTTTTCAAGTTTTATTTTTCTAATTTTATAAATTTCATTTCCATCACTCTTTTCCCAATGCAATGGTCATATTATTTTATTTATCAGTGTTTAAGGTCACTTTAAGCATCTCTTACTACATCATGACAACACAGGAATGAAGTCTAGTTTAGCCAGACTTTCTATTTTGAAAATTCAGGTGCACAAAAAATGTGCACCTCGATTAGAATCCAGGAACACCATTTTGTTTTTGTGCACCTGCAAGGATTTGATTGAACTCATAATATGTGCATGTATGTATAGGTATGTGATATGTAATGAAAGAGTCAATTACACTGTAGCTTAACTAGTCTGTGTGTTGTGTTTGATGAAAAGGATAATGTTCAATGTTTATGAAATAATTATGAAATTGGACAAGAGTTGTGATAATTGGGAATATGTTAATTTCTGTTTCCTGTATGCTGTTTTCAATAAAAATAATATAAGGTGTAGACTGTACTAAAGAATTGGGAGGGTGGGTTAATGTGGCCCTCACAGTTAATGTATGTGGCCCTCACAGTTAATGTATGTCAATGAAAGTTACCAAGTTACAGTGAAATTATTTCAAAATGAGTCATCCTATCAAGTTACAATGAAATCCCTTCATAAATACAGCCTGTAGACTGTGCTGAAGGTTTTTAGGCTTCGGGCCAGCGTAGCCATCAGGTTGGCCGATCGCAACCAAAAGGGGATTCCTCATCTCAACATTATACTGAATCATCCTACCAAGTTACAATGAAATCCTTTCATAAATACAACTTGTAGTCTGTGCTAAATTTTGGGGGGTTTTGGGCTCGGGCAGCTATCATGGTTGAATGATCGCAACCAAAAGGGGACGTTCTCATCTAGGCATTATCTGGAGTCGTCCTACCAAGTTACAATGAAATCCCTCATAACTATGACTTGTAGACTGTGTTAAAGGTTTTCAGGCTTCGGGCCCCTGTTGTCATGGCAGTTGGCGAATTATGCCCAAAGGGGGACGTTCTCATCTAGACATTATATGGAGTCAACCTACCAAGTTACAATTAAATCCCTCAATAAATACGACCTGTAGACTATGCTAAAGGTTTTTGGGTTTTGGGCTTGGGCAGTCGTCACAGCTGACAGATTGCGACCAAATGGGGAAGTTCTCATCTAGGCATCATACAGAGTCATCCTACCAAGTTACAATGAAATCCTTCCCTATTAAATAAATGACCTGTGACTGTGCTAAAAGTTTTTGGGTTTCGGTGTTGGGCAGCTGTCACAGTTGACAGATCATGGCCAAAAGGGGCCATTCTCATTTAGATATTATACAGAGACATCCTACCAAGTTACAATGAAATCCCTACATAAATACGACATGTAGGCTGTGCTAAAGGTTTTCAGGTTTTGGGCTCGGGCAGCCATCACGGTGAACCGATCCTGACCAAAAGGGGCCGTTCTCATCTAGACATAACCTCAAACCAGCATATAAAATTTTGTGATGATCGGACAAGAACTACAGGGTGTAGCCTGTGCTAAAGGAAAATGTAAGCAGACTCACAGACTGACAGACTTGCGCACGCGTGATGGCAATAGATTATCTTGACTTTGTCAAGTTAAGCTAAAAACAACACTGAAGTACAATACCAGCCAGTGTATAAATCACTCTTTTCCTTAAGAAAATTTCCTCCATCGGTAGGATGGATTATCCAAATTTTGGGGTTAGAAATTTAAGCAATTTACTGGGCAACTGACTGTTGACAATGTAATTATATTTTGGTGATTAACAACTGAATGAAATTTATTTACGGTACTCATTAATTCATGTTCATCTGTTAACCTTGAAACCAATATCTTTAATAAAGCAATTTTTTGTAAACATGCACAGTGTTATTTTATTATTTTGATTTCAAATCACATGCTCACACATGTGAGAAAAAGCAATCATGTGCTATTTCCACATTTCTACAATTTGTCACTAAGGAGGAGGGCATACAGGGAGGTGATAGGAAAATTAACACGAATGGGAGGAAGATGTTGGACCTATCAAAAGAGCTTGGTTTAAAGATCCTGAACAGGGATGCGAAATGTAAGGGTAAATGGACCTGGGAGAGGAACGATAAGAAAACAATAATTGATTATATACTCACTGACATTAGCGTATGGAGGGAGGTTATAGATGTAGAAATAGATGACGAGGGAAAAAATGGCTTGGGTAGTGATCACAACCTGATAACAGTTAAGATTATGGGCAAAAAGACTAATAGAGACAGAAATACCTTCAAGGAAGTTTGGGGTCTAAAACAAGGAGCCGACTGGAAGCAGTTTCGGGAAAAACTAAAACCAAATCTTGAATGTATACCTAGGGATGCAAATGTCCAGAGTATTTCAGATGGCATAGTAAATAGCCTAACAGAGGCAGGGAAGGAGTGTATAGGAAGGGTGAGGGTCCCAACGAGAGAGCTTGGATACAGGGTTAACGAGGGACTGAAAAAGGCTATAAAAGAAAGGAAGGTAAAATGCGCTGCTTACAGAAGAAGTAGGAAGCTTAAAGGGGTGGATAACAATGACACGAGACTAATGAAAGGAGAATATGAACTGGCACGGAAAAAGGTGAATGAGATAAAGGATAATAATAGGAAGGAGCGCAATTGCAGTCTTGCCAGAACAATAAAGAAAACGGGGGGTTCGAGCTCAAACGTATTTTGGAACTGGGTAAATAAACGGGGGAAAAGTAGTGTGCAGAGTATCAAAGTGGATGGGGAAAGTACAGAAGATAAAGGCCGTATCGCTTCAGAGTTAGTCAAGCACTGGGAAAAGATAAACGATAGGCGATGGGGCAGTGGGTCCCCACCAAAAAGAAATACACTGGTGGAGGAGAACCTATCCAATCGTGTATGTAGCGAAATAACGGCAGAAGAAGTGCGGAACGTGGTCTCGAAATTAAAAAATGGTAAAGCGGGAGGGACTGATGAAATTCCGAACGAATTCCTCAAAAATGGAGGGGAGGCACTTATTGAAGTCCTGACAAACCTTTTCAACCTGGCTCTGCGAAAGCAAGAGGTCCCCAGAGAGTGGAGGGAAAGTAAGGTGTCGTTCATACACAAAAAGGGGGATAAGGAAGTTCTAGATAACTATAGGGGGATATCAGTTAGTAGTAACATCGGAAAAGTATTCTGTAAGGTCATATACGGTAGACTAGAGGAAGTTATAGAAGAGAAAGGTGTTTTAGGAGAAATTCAAAATGGTTTCAGGAAAGGACGAAGAGTCACTGATCACCTATTTACACTCACCCAACTGATAGAATCAACAAAGGCTGAAAAGAAAAAGATGTTTCTGGCATTTCTAGATGTGAAAAAAGCGTACGACCGAGTGTGGAGGGAAGGTATGTGGCGGAAGCTCGAGGGCATCGGACTGGGGGGTGACTTTGTGGGAATCATGAAAGCACTGTATACAGATGTGCAAAGCCAACTCAGTCTAGGGAGTATCACTACAAAACGAGTCCCTATGGATATAGGCCTCAAGCAGGGGTGTATCTTTTCACCGATTTTGTTTGCATTGTATGTTAAAGATTTAGGGGACGAACTAATTCAGAGTGCGGAGGGGGTAAATGTTGGAGACATAAAGATACCAGGCTTATTCTTTGCGGACGACATGGTGTTAATGTCTAGAACTGAACAGGGGCTAGAGAAACTGCTGGAAATTGTTGGTAGATATGGGAACACTTGGCGGCTCGAACTAAATGAAAATAAAAGCAAGGTAATACCCGTTGGACGCAAGGTAGATATGACGAAGAGATGGAGAGTGGGGGAGTTCTCAATCCCCGAAGGGGAAAGCAAACAAATCACTGTAGGAGAAACGGGAGAGTATGAGTATCTAGGGGTAAGCATAAATATAACGGGAAGAGGGGTGTACAGAAATTACTCAGCCAAACTGATTCTGAAGGGGAAAAGAATTCTGAACCAACTAAAACTTTTAGGGAAAAATAGTTTCAACAAGGTCTTTATGGGGAAAACACTGTGGGAGAGGGTGGGTTTACCAAGTATAACGTATGGCACGGACGTGATTCCATTAAACCAAACCGTTACTAAGAAGTTGGAAAATACTCAAAATGATGCCGGCAGATGGATAACAGGGTCGAGTAATGCTGCAGCTTTGGAAGCAGTAAGGGGGGAGCTTGGGTGGATGAAAATCAAGGACAGGGTAGATTTGGGAAAACTGCGTTACTTTAACTACTTGAGAAACCTGCCTGACAACCGGTGGTGCAAATTGATGCTCGATACCATTTGGAATTCTAATATAGAAACGGGGTGGTCAAAACATGTGAGGGAACTAATGGACAATTACTCTATAGAGGTCACAAACATAGAAGTAGGAATGAAAGAAGGCAAAAGGTTTGTCAAAGAGAGAGTCATGGAAGATTGCAATCGAAACTGGCGAGCAGGGGTTAGCGTGAAAAGATCACTGCAGGGGTTACAATATAAAGAAAAGCCAGCTTTTGAGAAGTACCTAGATGGCACCTTTGGAGGGTCACTGCTGTTCAAACTGAGATCAAGATCACTGGAGCTTCGGGGAAAAATTGGGAGAGATGGGGAAAAGGGATGCCAAATGTGCCACTCTGGAGTAGTGGAGACCCTGGAACATTTTCTCTTGGAATGCCCACAGTATATACCTCATAGAATAAAATTTACTGGAAGAATAATGCAGAAGTGGGGTGAAGAAACAAAGGATAGATGGCTGAAGGGGGACACGAGAGAGAGAGGGTAGGAATGCTTATTGAAGAAATTGAAAAAGAGGAAGTGAGGGACACTATTAAGCAGTTTATATCTGAATGCTGGGAGGAGAGGAGGGGAAGAGGGGGTGGGGTGCAGGGGGAATGATGGCCTTCTCTTATGAGGACCGCGACAAATCAGCGGCTGGCCAAAGAGTTATTATTATTACAGGCTTCAGTTTCACTTGTTCATGAATATTAATTAATACAGTTTTGGAGTGTGGACAAATTGTATCCTGTGTTTTGTTTTCCCATTGATTGGTGCCTTGTATGAACTATTGCATTTTTAGTGTTTAATAGATAACCCCAGTGGTATGTTTGCATTAGCTATGAATGCTCATGTAAGCCGTGTTTTAGGAGAAATTAGGGAACTAATGGACAATTACTCTTTCGAGGTCACAAACATAGAAGTAGGAATGAAAGAAGGCAAAAGGTTTGTCAAAGAGAGAGTCATGGAAGATTGCAATCGAAACTGGCGAGCAGGGGTTAGCGTGAAAAGATCACTGCAGGGGTTACAATATAAAGAAAAGCCAGCTTTTGAGAAGTACCTAGATGGCACCTTTGGAGGGTCACTGCTGTTCAAACTGAGATCAAGATCACTGGAGCTTCGGGGAAAAATTGGGAGAGATGGGGAAAAGGGATGCCAAATGTGCCACTCTGGAGTAGTGGAGACCCTGGAACATTTTCTCTTGGAATGCCCACAGTATATACCTCATAGAATAAAATTTACTGGAAGAATAATGCAGAAGTGGGGTGAAGAAACAAAGGATAGATGGCTGAAGGGGGACACGAGAGAGAGGGTAGGAATGCTTATTGAAGAAATTGAAAAAGAGGAAGTGAGGGACACTATTAAGCAGTTTATATCTGAATGCTGGGAGGAGAGGAGGGGAAGAGGGGGTGGGGTGCAGGGGGAATGATGGCCTTCTCTTATGAGGACCGCGACAAATCAGCGGCTGGCCAAAGAGTTATTATTATTACAGGCTTCAGTTTCACTTGTTCATGAATATTAATTAATACAGTTTTGGAGTGTGGACAAATTGTATCCTGTGTTTTGTTTTCCCATTGATTGGTGCCTTGTATGAACTATTGCATTTTTAGTGTTTAATAGATAACCCCAGTGGTATGTTTGCATTAGCTATGAATGCTCATGTAAGCCGTCATTATAAATGTTTGAAGGGATTATTGCTGGCCCGGCTTCTTCTCTTTCTCTTTGGTTATGTTTATCCATTGTGTGTATGCACATATCTCGCTAGGCCTGTGTGTACTGTGCTAAAATTGTTCTCGTGCAACCTGATGGGATCTGTGAATAACACAAATCTTAGAGGGTTAAGATATACATAATATGTTTATATGAAATCATTATTAATTGCTGTGATAATACCTGTAAAAGATTTGTGATGTAATGAAAAAAAATATTAGTGTGAGATTGCTTTGTTGTCATTTTTTGAAAATGGTAACAAAAGTGACTGGAATATTCTTACCCATGTCTCCATTGGCATGAGACAGCTTGTTAATATTCATAAGTTCAAAGTTCATAATGTTAGTGTTGATGGAAACATTGATCAACCAAGCTCCAGGTTTTATCTAATCAATTTTGTGTAAGGCAATAACTGTATTACACTTATATAGGGAAGTAATGAATTTATGCTACACACATCTGTACTTGAAAATGATCATGTGTACTAAGATTCAAACCAATATGTTAAGAAATGCGGAATTAGGATGCTCCACCAGAGTACATGTGCTAAACATAGGGGACGTTTATGTGAACAATCTGGATTAATCTGGATTGATAATCGAGATTAAGAAACAATTTTTCAAAGGAATGATAATCTGTTTCCTTGCAAGTGAATTTCGGATGAAATATGGCCTCATGATCAATTGAGGAATTGTCTGCGTGGAAGAGCTTATGAACAGTGACGACACTGAACTTGTTATAAGGCCATACAAAGTTGATTGTCTGTTTCTCAGACCATTTGTTTCAAAAAAGCATGCAGGCTTGCGTTTTTTTTTTAATTTTTTTATTTTTCCCCAGAGGCTTTTATAGAACATTTGCTTTATGTTTCAGGGTCTCAAATATACAGAATACTGCAAAAGTAGTGTTAGATGTAAAGCTGTACATGTCAGAATAATGGTCTGACTAATAAAAGATGCACATGTATATTTTAAATAGAAGCTGTATTTTTATTTCAAATAAAACAAATCAACAAAAAAAGACATTTCTTGTTTCCCTTAATATGCTTTCTACCATCTAAGGTAGTCACCAGTGACAATACTCACATATTTCAATGGCCTCAACTCTGATATCAAAATCCCCCACCTGGCAACCTAAGATATCAAATGCACCAATCTAACACAACAGTCAGAACCAACTTCATTTGAACAGAAATAAGACAGGGCATTTTCTTTCTTTTCTTGATTTACAAGAAGTAAAGGCATTCAAACTGATATAATTATTATTAAAAGAAACGACAGTGTGAAAATGAAAAAAATTATAGTAATTTATATATTTTTTATTCTTACCAATGACCCAGACTTAGCTGGTGCTAACTCTAAAATATTCAGGGCCAAACAAATTTTGCCCCCCCCCCCCCCGATCTCCAAAATTTGCATCCAAATCAAAAAATCTAATGTCCTATATGGTCCTCCATACTTTTGCCTACTGTGTTTGCGCAGTGTTAAGGAAGTACTGAAATTGGCGCCAAAGCCTCATTCTTACAACCAGTGCCTGCTAAATGTTATATAATCAGCGGGGAGGTATGAGTTCCCAACTCATGAGAGGGCCACCCCCGTCTTGGTCATTGGTAAGTATAAAGAATATATAAATTACTGTAAATTTTTTCATATTTTTATACTGTACCAATGACACAGACTTAGCTGAATAGAAAAAAAGGCTAGAGGGCCTAGGACATAAAAGAAAATCCAATAGGCTCAATTACATATAAAGAATTATCCCCTCAAGGAGAAACAGGATTTACATATGTCTTTCTTGTTTATAAAAAATAAGAAAGACACATTACCAGTCCGTAATTGAGCACAATAACATCAATGATCTCTATTAACATCCAGTATAACCCATTATACTAATTTCTTAAAGGAAAGCCAATAAATAAAGATGGTACAGAGAATGAGATTCTTGATACTCATTTAAAAGTGTCCGAGGATTGTATATCAACGCTCGTATGACACGTGATATGTAGAAATGCTTCACGCCGAGCTGCACTTTAAAAATATTACATAAATGAGATAGACATTAGCTTTAAACTTTAAAACCATCCAAGCACCGACTCGGAATTACTGACTCAGAAGGAGGTATTCCATTGCTTTTCACTATAAAGCTGGTGATTAAGGGAACACCACCCCCCCCCCCCCCCCCTTTCCCTTGCTGTGGGTCAATCACCACAGAACGAAGAGGGACAGAAAGCCTACATAACTATAGTTGCAACCGTTTAGTGGACGACATTCTGAGCAACAGATAACAGACCTAAACATCTAAGGTCGCCAGAAATAGACTCAATATTTCTAAGGTAAAAATTAGTGAACGTAGAAGGCTGAGACCAGTATGCAGCCTTCATCAGATCCATAATAGCAATACTATTAGAATAAGCTCAAGATGTAGACAGCGCTCTAACTTCATGCATTGAAATCTTAAGCACAGACTGCTGAGTTGAAGATAAGCTTTCATAAGCAGTACGAAAAGCCAATTGAATCCACCTAGAAATAGAATTAACCGTAATGTCCTTTCTATTAGGAAGCAGAGACAGAAAGAAATGTTTTCGTCCCTTTCTGATAAACTCAGATCTGCGTTTGTAAATACGCATAGCTCTAACTGGACACAGCAAAAGCCTACGACCATCTGAAGACGGAAGAGCCCTAATAATAATAGGCTCAGAGTACTTATTAGGAGCCTGATTCTTAGCCCAAAATCCCACATTGGTAGTTGAAGTAATAGTAATACCAACACTACGATAGTGAGAATCATCAACAGATAAAGCATGATGCTCGCTACCTCTTCTAGTGGAAGCGAAGGCTAAGAGAAAAGCTGTCTTGTAAGATGAGTATTTGAAGTCTACCGTGTCAAGGGGTTCAAAAGGCGCTTCTTTGAGCTTCAGAAGAACCCAAGCTAAATTCCACTTAGGAATTAACCTAAGGGTTCTAAGTCTATTTATCGAAAAGTTTTAAACTGATTTTGATAAAGAGACATTAGATCCAATTTGTAAGCTATCATGATGAGCATATGTATCCGATAGCATAGACCTATAACCCTTAATAGTTACTGGCTGCAGTTTGATCTCGTCAAACAAGTAGACTAAAAAAATAGCAATATCTGGAATGGAGAGATCATAAATATCAATTGAATGTCTTTTCCAACGAGAGAAAACCTTCCACTTTGCTGCATAATTTAGGGAAGAGGAGGCCCTCCTACAGTTAGAAATTGCGTCCACTGCTCGTCCTGTAAATTGCTTGCCATGCAAGAAGGACCGCACAACGGAAATATGTGAAGGTTGAGACCTTGCGGGTTGTGATGCAGTGTGCGCGATTTCCCCTGCGAAAGAAGGTCCTCCCATGGAGGAAGCTTCCAAGGAATGTCCCATAACAGACACCTGAGTAGATTTATCCATGGTCTCTGGGATGACAGAGAGGCTACCAACAGAATCTTGCAGTGAGATTGCTTGATTTTTAGCAATATCTGTTGAATCAACGGAGTTAGAGGATACGCGTATCCTATCATTCTGCCCAAAGAGATCGAGACAGCGTCTACTGCGAACGCTCAAGGATCTGGGCATGGCGACACATACGTCTGAAACTGATTGTTGAGATGAGTCGCAAACTAGTCTATGATTGGGCGATCCCATTGGTAGCAGATCTGATTGAATACTCACTTGTTGAGAGTCCATTCTGACGGCAACATGTGACCTTTCCGAGAGAGCGAGCCCGCTAGAATGTTCAGACGACCTGGAATATGACGGACCGACAAAAGAACATGATGCTCCAGAGCAAACAGAAGGATTCTTTCTGTTAAGTTGAATAACGGCGGACTACTATTCCTAGAAATGTTAGACCTAGGACTATAATTCCGCGGAATAATAGTCCAGAGGGACTAATTTTCCTACGAACTTCCATTCCTGCCACACCGGCAGTTGCATTGGAAGTCCCTGAGTCTACCACTGAATATCTGCCTAAGTCTGAATCTCTTGTTTTATTTGGTTCTATAAGACAATGTTCGTTTTGAGTGAATGAATCTTCACACTCCAAGTCTGAGTGAAAAATATCTGGAGTGGACGTGTGCGAATAAGGCCCGCGGCGGCCCCGCACAAGCCCATCAGTCGCATGAATTCTCTCGCTGATACTACGTCTGAGTGTAGACAAAAGCGACCATAACAACTGACTAATTTCGTTTTGGGTAACGGAAGACGAACCAGATTGTTGTGCATCTCGAAGCTCATTCCCAAGTGAATGAACGACTTGGACAGAACTAGATCTGACTTCGTTTCGTTTACGATGAAACCGAGACGTCTGAGCAATTGAAGCAGACTCCGGACATCGTTCTGAAGAGTTAATCTGTCGCCGTATCTCTGAAGAATGTCATCCAAGTAGGTCGACGTTACCGCAGATGAATGAGCTCGGAAATGAGTCATTAACAAGTTCATTATTTGAGTGAAAGCCCAGGGTGCTAAGGAAGCTTCACACCAAATAAAAATTATCAGTGCCGTGTAGTTTTGGAGATATGGGTGTTTTAATTGTTTTCTATTTTTAGCTCCTGCAGTTCCCATGAGGCGACGGGAAAAAAATTTTGGCATACATTAAGTACTTATGACCCAATAAGCCCTCATATCAAAATTTGGTTCAAATCTGCCTCTCGGTTTGGGAAATAGAAATTTTGAGCTGGGCGAAAATTCTTTCCCCACCCATAACGAAGGCAAATATACCTCCTCGAACTCCTCTTGAACACATCTGAGTCTACACCTCAAAAAGAAGCTGCACACCAAATATCAAGTCTCTGCTACTGCTGGTTCATTAGAAGATTTTTCAAGATTTAAGCACACTTTTTGGGCGTGGCCCTACCATGGGGCGGGTCAACTTGATTTGAACAAACTTGACATATGATAGGAATCATGCACAGCAAATTTTGTTGAATTTGGTCCAGCAGTTCTTGAGAAGAAGTCGATAATGTAAAGTTAACGACAGACGACGGATGGAAAGTGATCAGTAAAGCTCCCCTTGAGTTTCGTTCAGGTGAACTAAAAACCTGATAGCAAGCCAAACAAAGACCATACCAGACTTCATTGTACACTAAGTCTGAACTTCAACCCATATAAATGAAATCATCCCTCACAGAGCCGAAGAACCAGGGGGGGGGGGGGGCAGGGGCAAGGGTGTATCACATCCTCTGCAAATAATTTGTGTCCCCTGTTCGCAGGGCAGTACATGGTTGGTCAGACTGGTCCTAATTGAGGAGATAAACTTTTTCCATGAACACGGATTTTTAAATTTTTGGTACGTATAAATACTGGTCGCGTGGGTGTTGTCTCTTTCCTGACACCCTCATTGGAACAAACTCGTTCCAGTGATGGGTCATAAGCTACAGTTTGAAAGAGAAAAATTATTTGAAAGGCAGTTTTTGTGTAAATACTTTCGTATTTCCACTACATTAACTAAATAGTTTAGCTAAGGTAGATGGTTAGTATGTACAGTACAGAATATACATTTATTTTATTGATAATTATGCAAAGCGTTTAGCTAAAAGGCTAGTAAAGGTGGAAGGAGTGGGTAATTGGATCGGACAACTAACGTGGGCATTAGGGCAGAACAATGCTACACCCTCCCGGTAATTTGGGTAGTTACCGGCCTTATTCCTCTGTAATATCTCGTTGAGTGCTATGCTCGAGGCTGATGTATTACTTGTAACATACCACTCGTCTTTCCCAAATTATTTGTGTAGGCATAATTCAGTTTTCCCATCGCACACAAATGTCCAACTTTGGTAGTAATATCTTCATCGCAAACAGTGAGGACTGGTGTTGGCATGGATAAGTTCTTTGAGAGCTTGAAAGATGGTAGTGTATCACAAATAGAAATTTGTTTTTAATTTTTCTTCCTTGTGGGTGCCTTGTAAAGCGGTGCAGTACTTGTTAACTGTTCCGCTGCACTGGTTGGCCAAAAATAGGTCCCGACAGGCAATGATCGAAATGGAAATCCCATATATATGCAACAGAGTCACCTTCAATCGATTAAACCCACCCAACACCAATGACAGGGTCACAATCAGCACCAGATGCACATGAACAAGAGACCTCAGGCACCAATAAGACAAAATAAATGAATAAATCATTAAATGGTCATATTTTTAATCATTTTGTGTGTCTCACATTGGCCTAATAAATTTCACTATATGGGCAACAAGTTTTATTTTCTGGCATTAACTACAATTTTAACAATAATTTATTACTGTTTATTTCAAACTAGTCATTCTCCTTTCTTAGCGATACTAATTTTTTTGGTGTGATTCTTTTTGTAACAACTGCGCATGTAAGGATTGGTCTTCAATTCACTTTTTCAGTTGGCTTATTTGGATTGTCAATCCAGATTATTAATGCGTTGATTAATACTCTGACCTTACTGTGCACACTCAGTCAATCCAGATTAATCCAGAATGTTCACGGAAACGTACCCATAGAAATTTAGACTAAGACAAAGGGCAATAACTCTGAAAAGTATTAACCAAAGCACAACAAACTTATGTCACGCACATCTGCATTTAATGGTGATCTTGTACACCACCTTTCAACCATATATCTTCCGAAAAATAAAAGTTTTACTCCACAAGAAATCAATGGACTGACCAGTAAACAGCCACAGGGGATACTCCTCAATATACCTCTCTGCTTGACATGGTATATTAAGTTAAAGATATTACCCCACTCTGTCTCTGCTCTAATTGTAAAAAATTAGAAAAATGCATATCCCTTTTATTCCTTACAATACTTCCCTTGATTAAAATGAGTCAAGAATTGAAATTTAAAAGCTGTTTTAAGAAAGAGATATATTTTTTCTAGCTAGAAGTTCTGGGGTATAAAGTGCCAAAAACTTACTTGAATATTGGAGCCATGGGTCCAAAAGTTTCATTGGAAGCACATTTCATATTATTTGTAACATCAGCAAGTAATGTTGGCTCAAAAAAGTTGGAACCTGTACTATGACGTTTCCCTCCAACAACAACACGGGCACCTTTGGAGACAGCATCTTGGACCTGATCTTCCACCTTTGAAAGTAAAAGAAATACAAAATACACAAGAGATGCTAATATTCAAGTCTGAAAATAAGGAATCTGTCATTTGCAGAATGAGGTCCCCAGGGGGTGAATTTGCTGATGCTTTACCATACAATGGGCCAATGTATCCTATGGGTACCTCTTTCTATTTAGGCTTGAGACCTTGATTCAGATTGTGGTTTACAGAGGGTAAATTTGCTATGCAGGGTAGCATCAAGAAATTCAACCCTTGGAAACCTCATTTTGCAGATGACAGTCTACATATTTCCATATCTACAGCTACTAAAAATGATTTCACAGTCCTTATCTAATTTCACAATATATTATTAAGTGGCATAGATGAATGAAGAACCTTTGACATTACAATGCTAATTGAAACTAAGTTAAAAGGAAGAAAAACTAAGTTTAACCGATAGCGTGCTGGAAGTCGATATTTCGGCTTTATTCTGAAGTGCAAGTACCACAACTTAGAAGCTTCATATTCTGTGGATGTGCTTCATATTATCTTTGAAGAGAAATTATTTAGTCTGGATGAATTTTCCATTTTACAATTTATGGGAGAGTGCCAAAAGGCACTAAAAATAATTTAGCACTCTACCAGTTAAGGCAGATGTAGTGGACAATTGGGTCTCCCCACCCACACAGAAAACATGTTGAAAAAACACCCCTATCATCGTGACCCTTCCAGAAACTTTTGATTAACTCTAAGCACACTGATGTCAAAATACCCAAATTTCAAACAGAAATCTTTCCATGATGCACCTAGAAATTACCGTAAATTTTTGGCTTAGAAATTATTATATTATTATAGACCAATTCATTCTGGTTTGATACACCTAGGGCTAAATAAGCTCTGTATGTAAATTCATTTATTTATTGGTGTTTATTTATTTATTGGTGTTTAAGGTGACATATTTCTGCACAATATCTAATCATGACCGCAACATGTAGATAAAGTCAAGTTCAGCCAATCGTTTATACCCATGTTGCCCATTTTACAGGACTTACTCCCCAAGCATTGGTCACCGGGTCCTATTTTACCAGTAACCAGTAAAACATGACTTTTTACTGTAGTTTCCCACAATTCTATTTAATTTTGAATGGGAAACATGCTCAATGGATTAAACCAGTGATGTGTAACTAACTTACTCTGATGTTCATGCCTAAATGGATACAAATTCATCATACAAAAATGGTATGTATAAATTGTTTATATCGAAATTCGAAATTGTTTGTGGATAATGATATTGATACATCATACATGTACATTATGTTGAGATCCACCCGGGACGTGTGTCAAGTCATGCTGACTGCTGAACAACCCCATGTCTCGTTTGTCGCCAAGAAAATTTAAATTTTATAGTAAATTTCCTTTCCTATTATACCTACCGCAATTGTTTATTACAGGCTTGCACTACAGTGGAAGACCCTAACACGGAAAATATACTCCCTATTTTGATCTTTCCCAAGAGATTTGGGAAAGAAAAGCGGTGCAAAAGCACCACGAAAAAAGTAAGCCAAAACTGGGTCGAAGTAGGGGACGCTCTTCTCTTAGTACAATTCCACGACTTCCGGAAACCAGTGCGCAAGGCAGTCAACAATGAATCATTCTTTTGAGTCCGCCAACGTAGGGGTTATGCGATCAGCGGGGAGGAAGGATTCTTACCCGAATAAGAAGATGGGAGGGCCTCCATGTAAACAATTGCGGTAGGTATAATAAGAAAGGAAATTTACTATAAAATTTAAATTTCTTTTCACCCTATCTTACAATTGTTTACTACAGGCTGAATAGACAATAGGATGGAGAGAAACACATAACCAACCCACACATAACCCAATTGCACTGGAACCGTGGACAAAGGAAGAGGTCCCTAGGCCTATCAAACCATAGCATCACAAACATTAGTAAAATACAATAAAAGATGAGGCGTATGGTTCTGTGCGACGCACAGACAGAAAGGGCAGTAACAGCACAGAGCTGGAACTGACCTTATAAGAAGCCAAATGGCTGGGGTTGACAACAGCCCGAGCATAAGAAAGAGGGCCCGTAGTACAAAGATCCTCAGCCTGCTCCTGCAACTGTCACAGATAAGTGGAGAAAGTAGCATTTCTCCAGTAGGCTGCCTGCACAACATCCGACAACATGACAGAGTTAGTATAAGCCCAACAGGTAGACAATGCACGCACCTCGTCAGCAGAAATACGATTGGTAATACAATCGCCAGTCACTCGACGAGCATAAGCGGCACGAATAGCAAGAAAAATCCATCGAGAAATGGACTGAGGAGAGATCTTCTGTCAACCAGGAATATGAGACAGAAAAATCATTCCTACCCTTCCTAATGAACAGCGTCCGATTGAGAGAAAAGTGAATTGCACGAACCGGACAAAGCAAAGGGTTTTTAACCTCAATAGAAGGACGAGCCCCGATACAGATAGGAGGCGGAGTAGGTTCTGGTATCTGATTCTTGGCCAGAAAAGGAGCAATCAGTGGAAAACGTAACACTGGTGGAAGAGCTCCTGAAAAAGGCCGGGTCAACCGAGAGGGCGTGAAGCTCGCTAACCGGTCTGGCTGAGGCAAAAGCCATCAGAAAAGCCGTCATGTATGTGACAAAACGCACATTCACCTGCCCACCCCCACCCCCAAGCAGAGCAGAACCCAAGAAAGATTCCATCTTGGGGTGAGCTGCAAAGTCCTAGGCTTTTTCAAGGAAAAGTACTGAACAAGTTTGGAGAGGTATGGATTAGTGCCAATACGACGCTGTCCCACATACGAAAAGGTCTCCGAAGCATGGACCTGTACCCTTTGATGGTAACAGGCTGGAGACCCCGAGAATCAAACAGATATACAAGAAACTACACAATCTGTGTGATCGAAGGATAGACATAATCAATAGAGTGATCCACACACCATCGACAGAAGACCTTCCACTTAGCCGCATAGGCTAAACCAGTGGAGTGCCTCCTTGAAGAAGAAAAGCAACTCCACTGCTCGTCTCGAAAAAAACGCTACGGAGGAGACAGGACCTGACAAAAGATATATGCGAAGGCACAATGAAGTCGGGTCGACGTGAAACCTCCTCGGGTGACCTTGGCAAAGAAAGTTGCGACGTACAAGGAAACGTGCCGGAACCACCGCCAACAGAGAGCGGAGCAGATTGAACCACATCCACTGAGGCAACAGGGGTGCGATCAAAATAATGCGACAACTGTAGGTTTGTAATTTGGTTTGAACCTGAGACAGAATCGGAACCGGCAGGAAGGTGTAGCCGACAAGACCTTTCCAAAGGAGTGACAGAGCATCCACGGCGAAAGCCAGAGCATCTGGACATGGGGACACGAAAGTGTCCACCTGATGGTTCCAACGAGTCGCAAAGAGATCAAAGTGGGGACGACCCCAGAGATCGCAAAGCAACTGGAACACTGCCATACGGTGGAAAAGAACCAGCCCCGTCGGGACAGGGAGTCGGCTAGGATGTTCAGACGATCGGGAATGCGACGAACCACCACTCCGGCGTTGACATCCTGAGCGAACAGCAGAAGATCCCGAACCAATTCATACATGCCGCCCTGGTTCAGAATGTAGGCAACAACCGTCAAATTGTCGGACAACAGAAGGACCTGACATTTCGAAAGGTGGGGGATCCACTGCCGGAAACTCAGAAGAAGAACAAGAAGCTCCTTCTGCTTGACGTGAAGAGCTGCTTGATCCTGGTCCCAGGACCCGTGAAGGGAAAGACCTAGAGGATCCAACGTCACACCCCATCCAAGCTCGTTGGCGACTGCCGTAAGAACACGATTGGACAAGGGGAAGTCCAACGGAACTCCCTGCATAATCCACTGAACATCCGTCAGGGAAGAAGGTGACGAGGAAGAGACTTCGGTAACTGAAGTACCAGATCCAGAGGATCGACATCTGGCCTCCAACGACTGAGCAGAAAGTGTTGGAGAGGTCTGACATGCAGCTGACCTAGCGGAATGAGATCCATCACTGAACCGCAGAGACCGAGCAGCCAGGGAAGACTCCGAGCTGTTGCAGACGTGGACTGAGACATAGTCAGGGCAAAGGCTGAGAAAATCACAGCCCTTGCCTGGGAAACCGCCACCGTATTCAGTTGAGTACGGAAGCCCATCCCTAGATGACAAAACCACGGAGAAGGGACCAGGTCCGACTTCTCCTCATTGACTCTGAACCCTAGTGATGTGAGCAGGCTCAACAGTGTTTCGACATCCGCCTCCAGAAAGGCAGCATTGGAATGCCTCTGGAGGATATTGTCTAGATATGCCGAAGAAGACACCCTGCACTGTGTGTGATGTAAGGCTAACACATACGACATCAGGCGGGTGAAGGCCCAAGGATCCAGGTCAAGGCCGAAGGGCATGGCCTTGAACTGGTGAAACTCGCGCCGGAAAAGCAAACCAGAGAAACTTTCGCGGTGTCCGATGAATCGGTATGGTAAAATAAGCGTCTCGCAGGTCGAAGCTGGAAACGAAAACATCCCGGTGAATGGAGCGGCGAACCGACCTGAAAGCCGCCATGCTGAACTTAGGAGGAATGATAGACTGGTTCAGGATACTCAGATCGATAACCCATCGGAGTCGGCCATCCTTCTTCGGCACCAAGAATAGGCAGGAATACAATTCCGCTGAATGAATGTTCATGATGATCTCGATCTCCACCTTTGACAGGAGATTGCCTATCTCTGTGATCAAAAGTTCCTAATGTGTAATGTTGAAAGGGACTTGTGTTGGAAGAGGCACTCTCGACTGCGTTGGATGCCTCAACCTGGAATGAATTGAGGTGACTACTGCCGACGCCTACAATTACCCTGTGAGTAAGCAGAAGCTGCGGCAAGAGGATCAGCCCTTGGCTTCGCAGAGGAAGCAGAAGGGTACTTGTTCTGCTTTGAATGACCCCCCCCCCCCCCCCCTGTCTCCAACAGAAGGCTGATCAAGCTGATGAAGCAGCAGCTGATCTATGGAATGACATGGGGAGTCATTCCGGACCGTCGCCATGGAATCATGGAATAGTTGCGGACCCGCCGAAGCAGATCGAAGAGCAGCGCGCTGTCCCTCAGGAAGAGAACGGTTTGTGTCTAGCACAGCGTCCCTGTGAACTAATTCAAAGTTAGCCGTGTTGCAGGCATGCGTGTGAGCATGAGCGCCTTGGACAGCACACACAAAAGAGCCTGTACGTTGTCAAACTAATCTGGGGGCAGATAAGTAGCAAAGCAGAGACGACGTGATCGGAGAGAGAAAGCATGTCCAGCATCTCTCTCGATAAGCCCAACACGGACTCCAGAGTCTCCATATGAAAAAAAAAGGCCGGCTTGGGAGTTGGAGTCCTGATCCAAGACCGTCAAAGCCTGTAGACTAATGGATTGGCGGAATCGTAACGCACCGGAGGCAAAAAAAGTGTCAACCCTGAAGAACGATGTCTTCATAGCCCTGGAACTCAGCTTAGAGTCCAAAGCTGTAAACACTTCAACCACCTGTACCGACAGGCACGGTCGAAGGCGCCCAGAAGCAGGTTGCTCCACAAGCTGTAGGCGCGCGACCGATGATCACGGCCAAGCTGACACTGTCGGCTGGTTTGACAGTTTGGGATCTGGAAGGAACCCAAACACAAAGTCAAGAGCTGCCCCCAAGTCATAAGACTGATGGCTCTCGACGTCAGGTATGTCAGACTCAACCCCTGAGTCGGAAGACGCACAGCCCATCATGGGCAAACCAGACGACGCCTCCCATGGTGTAGGCACACCAGGGGTTCAGGAAGCAGCCTGTTTCCAATCCCGGGAGATGGCGCCACAGGGGGCACCCAGAAACCACTCGTAGCCTCACTGGAAGCAACGCAAAAAGGCTCTTGGACAGAACCTAAGTGAGCAAGAAGAGGGCCTCCCTGAGCTCACTGACTGTGTCGGCCGGTTCGACGTGGGAACGAACTGGCAAAGTGGCTTCACTCCTGACCCATTCAACCAGCAAAGGGTCACGACCCTCAAATACGCCCGACGCGGGGCAACGGGCTGCAGCCGAAACATCTGAAGGCAGATGTGTATAGGGGTATGCCATACCCCAAGGATCTACAGAGCGGAAACTCAGGAGAGTCGCCATGGACCTCTGTGGAACAGAAGGTCCAGGCTGCACAAAAAGCGTTGGTCCCGCAAAGCTGGCCATGGGACCAGAATGCGTGGACGGAAATGCCATGGAGATCATGGTGACCCCACCATGAACATCCGAATCCGATGAGAAAAACTGCGGTGCTCGACGGCTGAGAGACCACAGTAGAGGGTTCGGCCGGCAGCCCCTTCCGACTTCGCCAAGTTGAAGTCAGGGAAGGCTGAGGCTGATACCCCATGTCTACACTACCAGACATCCCTGCAGACCCCTGAAGAGATAAAACTGCTGTGCTCAACGGCTGAGGGTTCACAGCAGGGGGTTCGGTCGGCAGCCACTTCCAACTTCGTCGTGTTGAAGTCAGGGAAGGCTGAGGCCAATACCCACGACTACACTACCAGATATCCCTGTAGACCCCTGCAGGGATAAAACTGCTGTGCTCAATGACGGAGAGGCCACAGCAGGGGGTTCAGTCGGCAGCCACTTCCGACTTCGCTGAGCTGATACCCCACATCCACACTACCAGACATCACAGCAGAACCCTGCAGGGATAAGCTGAGGCTGGCTGAAATGGTGACCGATGACGTTGCAGATGGAACAGCAGTAGCAGCAGATACAACGGGAGCTGTTGAAACTGGCAGAAAAGGGGAGAGAGCAACAAAGCTCAGCCTCCAAAGGAGGAGTCACAACCCTAGTGACAGCCTCAGATGTTGATTGGAGAGGGACTATAGTCCCGGAACCAGGCATCTCTTCACCAGACAACTCAACAGCTCCCGCAGTATCCAGCACGGTTAAAAACTGCACATCCCCCATGGAGGGGGTCTAACTCTCACCAGATGTGGTCGTGTCCGGAGGCCCCGAAACGACAGCGCCCCCCCCCCCCCACGGGTGCAGGAGGAACGGCCACGAGAATGCATCATAAGTGAGGGCAAAAGGCATTGCCCTAAAGGAACACTACTGGGCATAATAGAGGTGAGAGCAGTAGAAGAAAAAAGGTGAACTCAACAGATAAAGAAAGTAGAACATATGCAGCTAGGAGAGAAAGGTGGCAGAAAAAGTACCAGCGGGAACACAAGTGAACCCAGACGGCCGACAGGGACCCCCAAAAAACAGAAATTCTGCCCTCAACAGAGTGAAGAAATCCTGTCCATACAGTGCCCTATTGACATCTAACTCCAATAATAATAATAAAATGTATCAACTGAGAAATTTTATGTAGGACGGCGGAAGAAAAAAGAATGATTCATTGGTGACTGCCTTGCGCACTGGTTTCCGGAAGTCTTAGAATTGTACTAAGAGAAGAGCGTCCCCTACTGGACGTGCACCACCTCGACCCAGTTTTGGCTTATTTTTTCGTGGTGCTTTTGCACCATTTTCTTTCCCAAATCTATTGGGAAAGATCAAAACGGAGAGTATATTTTCCGAGTTAGGGTCTTCCACTGTAGTGCAAGCCTGTAGTAAACAATTGTAAGGTAGATTGATAAGAAACTAATATCGGTATCGGTATCTTTCCGATATTGAACTGAAATATCAGATATCTGCAAATACCAATAACACCCATATCAACTCATCACTATCCAAGATCGTCAATGTCTTGCAGACAGACAGATTGGCAGAATCGTAGGAACGATAATGTACAGAGGGAAAAAAGGTATCAGCATAGTGTAGAACGAAGTCTTCATAGCCTTGGAAGTTGGAACGCAGCCTTGAGTCCAATGCTGCAAACGCTTCAACCACTTGTACCGACTGGTATGGTTGAATGCACCCAGAAGCAGGTTGCTCCGAAGGCTATAGGCGCGCGACCAATGATCGTGGCCTGGCTGAAACCTACAGCTGGTCTGGCGGTTTAAAGGAACTCAAACACAAAGCCAAGAGCTGCCCCAAAGTCAGAAGACTGATGGTTCTCAATGTCGGGTGTGTCGGACCTATAACCTGAGTCAGAAGTCACATAGCACATGTCGAGCATACCAGCCGATACCTCCCATAGTGTAGGAACACAAAGGAGATCAGAAAGCAGCCGTCTGAGACCCACCATGGACGTCTGAATCCAAATCAAAACCTGCTGGGCTCGATGGCTGACTCCACAGCAGAGGGATCGGCCGGCAACCACTTCTGACTTCGCAGAGTTGAAGCCAGGGAAGGTTGAGGTCGATATCCCACGTCCAAGAAGCTAAAATCCCTGCAGACCCCTGCAGGGATAAGCCGAGGTCGGCTGAAACGGAGGCCGATGATGTCACCGATGGAGTAGCAGCAGGAGCGGATACATCAGTAGCTGTTGACAAAGGCGGGAAAAGCGGAGAGAGCAACTGAGCTCGGCACCAAAAGAGTAGTCACAACCCATATGACAGCCTCAGATGTCGACTGGAGGGGGACAGCAATCCCGGAACCAGGCATTTCTTTGCCAGAAAGTCAGCAGCTACCGCTGTATCCATGCCATAAGAAGACTGCAAAACCTCTAGAAGGGGGTATAACTCCCTCCAGACAGAGTCGAATCGGGAGGCCCCAATCGACTGCGTTCCCCTTCCCGCCTGGCACGGGAGGAAAACGTCACATGCCTGAACTACACAATAGACGGAAGCCCAAAAGGCGGAAGACCACCCATCTCGCAGTGTCTTTAAATAGGACACCCAAATAAAGTGGAGCATGAATAATGGAAAACTTCAACATGCTAAGACAACAAAAATGGCCCGCAAGGTATCGGCCTACGCATATCTGGTGAGAGCAATGTAGATGGAAAGGTGAATCCAAAGAAAAAATAAATCAGGACACCCCCAGTTACCAGAGTAAGGTGGCAGGAAACAAAGGCCGGACGGGAACAGAAAAGTACCCCAACAGCCAAAAGGGAACTGGCAGAAATTCTACTCTCAACAGAAGGGAGAAAAGCTGCCACAACTGCCCCCAGCTGACACCTAACTTAGTTAAAAGCAGAACCCAAAGGGTTAGCATTAATGAACAAAAGACCGAAACAGCATGGTACGCAACAATTGCATGAAAAATCGGTATAGAGATTTATCACTAAAAATACAGTGAATAATCGAGAGAATATATAAAAACACAGCCCTGGATAGTGAAGAAACTGCTATGAATCCACAATTCACAATAGGCAACATCATTTAACATCGAGTCAAAAGGCATCACTGTTGAAGAGCGAAACGATCTGCATCCTGTAGGATGGCGAAGAAAAAATAGAATGGCACGTTGGTTATACGTCTGCGCACTGGTTCCGGAAGCCATGGATTAGTACAAGGAGAAGAGTATCCTCTACTGGGAGTGCACCAGTCGCACTCGACCCAGTTTTGGCTTATTTTTTCTTGGTGCTTTTGCACCACTTTTCTTTCCCAAATTGCTTGGGAAATAAGAAAATAGTGAGTATCTTTCCGAGTTAGGGACTTCCAATGCAGTGCAAGCCTGTTGTAAACAATTGTATTGTAAGGTAGGTTGATAAGAAATTCATGTTCTTAGTTTTTTTATGATTTAGGCTTCATACTCTACAGAATAGAATGGGTGGTGGCGTATTTCATCTCTTGAGTGGAAGAAGGCTTTGCAATGCTAAAGCATTGCAAAGCCATGTTGCACATAAGGGACAAATGTATCAATTTTATTAGCTTGGGTAAAATATCAGACAAAAAACAATTTAATTTTTATTATTTTAAGTCTGCATTGGTTATAAAGAGAGAGCATGTGGCAGCCAAAAGACCATGTAGGAGGGCTTGAGAAACAGATTTTTAACTTCTTTAGGCCTTAGAATTACCCCATATGTCCTGGAAATATGTTAACTTTTGAAATACCTGTCTATTTACCCCAAGAAAGAAATTGGTCAATGGAATGCAGCTATGAGTTAGTGTCACTTTAAATGAATATCAGTCTCTTATCTTGATTTATATTGGGGACCTGTGAAGCTTCAAAATTTGTTATGATTTGAAATCTTCCCAATGATTCAACTTGATTCCAGTGGCGACAATGCAGAAATTTTTGAATTGTCAAAATGTTCTCAAAATCCTACTAAGTGTCTCCTCTTAACCCTTAAAGGGCTGGAGATTTTTATACAGTTTTGCTATACTTTGAAAGTCTACCTCTAATGGCTTTTCAGTTGTTTCTAGCCAAGTCTTGGCTGCCTACAGAGGCAGTCAAGACTTGCAAAGGAACAACTGACAAGGTACTTAGAAAAGTTTTGAGTTTCCCAAACAGTACATGTTGAGGCACCTGTTCCTTTGCATGAATAAGTTATCAAAGTCAGTATTAGGCCCTTAAGGGTTAAAAACATCTATCATCAGGTCTCCTGCACATGTACAGGAGTCCTGATAATAGAAGAAAAGTTCATGGAGGTTCTACTTCTGAGATTACTTTGATTCTGTTTCGGAAATATTCTGCTTTCTGATTGACTTTCCCAAACAGACAAGTTGATGTTCAATTCAATATTTGAGGTCTGACTGACAATATTTCCTATATTCCAAGTTAGTAAGAAGGTAAAATATCTATAACTCGAAAAACCGAGATTCGATTTGATTCCAAATCCTCTGTCCAATTTGATACAAGATTCAATTCGAACCAAAATATTAAACTGCTAGGGCCCAAGATTATGTCATCTGACCTATGAAGAGAAAGCATCTCCAACTGGGAGGAAAATTTCAACCTCCTCAGAAAAAAATAATAAGGCCCAACAAAGTAGATGTGTTTCTTTGGCCATTTTTTGTAAAATTGCATGCAGGTGGGCATTGTTTTATTTTTGTACTTATTTCTTTGCCATCAAAAATTCATGTTCTTGGTTTGTTTTATGTTTTAGACTCATAATTTACAGAATAGTATGGGTGGTGGTGTATTTCGTCCCTTGAGTGCAAGCCTTGTTGCATTCAAGGGACAAATTTATCAATTTTATTAAATTGGGTAAAATATCAGACATAAACCATTTAATATTTTATTTTTTTAAGTTTGCATTGGTTACAAAAAGAGATCATGTGGTAGCCAAAAGGACCATGCAGGAGGGCCTGAGAAACAGATTTCTTGCTTTTTTAGACCTAGCCACCTTTCATTCTGCATTTATTTTTGAGATGCTTTAATTGTGGTGTAAATGGGAGGATATCAACTATTAACCTGCGAAGTATTTTTAAAGATATATTTCATCAAGTCTTGTCATGGCTGTGGAAAGTCATGACCAGATTTGATGAAAAATTCCAGAAAATTCAAATTAGTTAAAATAATGCCAAGGATGGCTATGCCCCCATTATAATAGATGCACTTTCCCCAATTTACCCGCCACTCAACCTCACAAAGAGAGCTGGTAAACAAATGTGTCCATTTGACACTAATGCCTCTGCTTTACCATAAACCTTTAGGAATGTAAACTTCATATCTCAAAACAATAAAATTTATAATTTTGCCAAAATTCAAGGGGAATAACTGTTGAAGAGAGAATGCAAATATGGCAAAAATTGAGTAGCTGATAAAATATTTGGTCATTCTTTTTAATATGAGAAAATTTAAACCAGAGGCTCAAGTCAGCATAAAATGCTCACCAGGATCAAGTTGTCTACCAGAAATAAGGGTATTAGAGTTAAGGAAACAGTAAGATGGAAGCAAAAAGGAAGTGACATCTTGTACATGTGTGCATACTGCAATGAATGTCACAAAAAAACCCTCTGAAAAATGACATCTGTTTTTCAACCCCACTCCCAGCACACACCCTGCATTAGGCTTAAGATTAAGTTGAAAAATGACAAAAGGGCCTTCCTCTGAAAAGACTACATGGGTTGGTTAAAATTTGGGGTTGAAATTTGGTGAAATATTCCTGGAAGCTATCAGCTGTGTGAAGAAATGGTAGTCAGAAATGACATCACTGAGATATTTCTTTTGAAAAATTAGGGCTTTTTAGTTGTGTGTCCTTATACACTCAAACAATTAATGGAAACAGAGCATTCAATTGGCACAAAAGTTGTTTTCTTACCAAATTTAAGAAATTCTATCTGGTGTATCTCAAGAAGATCTTTGATGAAAATTTCTCACATTGCTGTAAGTTAAAATCTGAACTACATGGGGAGCTAAATATGAACCTATGGACTTGATTCGAACATACTTGAATCTGCCCTCAAAAGTATGGTGTATATCAAACAAGAAAAGTTTTTGCCAGGTGGATCTGAAGAAGATTTTTAAAGCATTCTCTTCATACTGCATGGAGTTAAAATTTGGATTCCCAAAAGGCGCTCAAGTATGAACTGCCACAGGGGAGATACATATCAAAAATCATTAATGTATCGCTAACTTTAGTGAAGAAAAGTGTGGAAAGTCTGTTATAACCATCAAATTTCTAAGTTTAAGGAAAATAACTCTGTAATAAACCATACAAGTAGAAAGGAATTGAAACTTGATCTCCAAGTGCTCATGAGGAAGCTACATGCAAAAATCCTTTCAATATTTCCATCCACAGCAGTCCACAGCCGTAAAAAGTGCGTAAAAACATTTGAGACAATAATATTTAAAATAAAAATTGTTTAATATTATCTGCATCATATGGTATGGTTTTGTTGAAATTTTTTGAAAACCAGTTTTCTTCAACTGCTAATTTTGTATAATTTGTTTTTTTTAACCCTTTACCTAATGAATCAGCTGTATCCGTCCGCGTAATTTACAAGTAGTTAAAAAAATATTTTTTTCAGAAAATTTCAATGAGGGGTCACATGATATGGTTTGGTTGACATTTTTTGAAAACATTAAAAAAAAACAAATATTAAAATAATAAAATGGGTAAAGGGTTTAGTACTAAATGTATATATTATATGAGGGGTTGCGACTGATTCATTAGGTAAAGGATTAAGTAGTTTACTGATTAGCTTCTCTCTCAGTAGCTATTATAGTATGGTATACAGTGATGGAAATAACTTGTATTTTAAAAAAAAAGACCACAGGAAAAATGAAAGTGTCAATGATACTGTAGTTTAACTTGTCTGTGTGTTGTGTTTGATGAAAAGGATAGTGTTCAATGTTTATGAAAGGATTATGAAATAAGACAAGAATTGTGATAATTGGGAAAATGTTAATTTCTGTTCTCTGTATGCTATGTTTTCAATAAAAATAATATGAGGTGTAGACTGTACTAAAGAATTGAGAGTTTAATGTGGCCCTCACAGTTAATGTATGTCAAAGAAAGTTACCAAGTTACATTGAAATTATTCCAAAACGCGTCATCCTATCAAGTTAAAATGAATTCCCTTCATAAATATGGCTTGTGGACTGTGCTACAGGTTTTTAGGCTTCAGGCCTGTGTAGCCATCACGGTTGACCGATCGCAACCAAAAGGGGACGTCCTCATCTCGACATTATACTGAGTCATCCTACCAAGTTACAATGAAATCCCTTCATAAATATGGCCTGTAGTCTGTGCTAAAGTTTTTTTGGGGTTTGGGGCTCGGGCAGCCATCATGGTTGAATGATCGCGACCAAACGGGGACGTACTCATCTGGTCATTATCTGAAGTCATCCTACCAAGTTACGATAAAATCCCTTTATAAATATGAACTGTAGACTGTGCTAAAGGTTTTCAGGCTTCAGGCCCCTGTAGCCACCACAGCTGACCAATCATGACCAAAAGGGGGTGCTTTGAGCTTGGGCGGCCATCTCTGCTGAATGATTGCGACCAAAAGGGAATGTTCTCATCTAGACACTATCAGGAGTCACCAAGTTACGATGAAATCCCTTCATAAATATGACCTGCAGAGTGTGCTAAAGGTGTTTGGGCTTCGGGCCCCTGTAGCCGTCACAGTTGACCAATCGCGACCAAAAGGAGACGTTCTCATCTTGACATTATATGAAGTCAGCCTACCAAGTTAAAGTTACAATGAAATCCCTCCATAAATACGACCTGTAGACTGTGCTAAAGGTTTTGGGTTTTTCGGCTCAGGCAGCAGTCATGGTTGACCAAATGGGGAAGTTCTCATCTAGACATCATACAGAGTCATCCTACCAAGTTACAATAAAATCCCTCCATATTAAATATGACCTGCAGACTGTGCTAAAAGTTTCTGGGGTTTGGGCTTGGGCAGCCATCATGGTTGACAGATCATGACCAAAAGAGGACGTTCTCATCTAGATATTACACAGAGGCATCCTGCCAAGTTACAATGAAATCCCTTCATAAATACAACCTGTAAACTGTGCAAAACGTTATCGGGTTTTGGGCTCAGGCATCCATCACGGTTGACTGATTGCGGCCAAAAGGGGACGTCCTCATCTAGACATGACCCCAAACCTGCATATGAAATTTCCCGACGATCAGACAAGAACTATGGGTGTAGTCTGTACTAAAGGCAAATGTGAATAGACCCACAGACTAACAGACTTCCGCATGCGTGATGGCAATAGCTTATCTTGACTTTAAGCTAAAAACAACCCCGCGCCTGTATCCAATCAGAGCTCAGGCACAGTGAGGGAATTTAAACTATCGATGGAGAAAACCATTGTGTACATATTGCATAACGCAGCAATAGTACTGTATCTATTTCACTGGTAGTCTCTGCAATCCCATGGTGCACTGAAGCTTATTAAGTGCCAAATAAAAATTACAGCTTATAAGTGGACCAATGTGACCTTGCGGACAGTTAATAAGATGGGGGACTGTTAATCATATCTTGTGGGCCATTAATAATTTTACTATTAGTCTCTATGATACATGTTCACCTCAGGCCTACCACCTGTTCTCATGCTCATAAAATATCAACAGGATGACAATCTAGCAATTTCTTCGTCACACCAGAGACCAACCTGGGATATAAGCCCATGTAGGCCTGTAGTGTGGTGTAGAAATTATTAGGTCTGACTGCGATTATTTTGAGAAAAAGTGTACCTCAGTTTAAAAAAAACTTCAGTCATAGATGTATGAGTGTGACAGTGAACTTCAGAAATGAAGTGCTGTAAATCTGTTAACATATTAAGAATATATATACAGTGGTAATAATAAAGGTTACACAGTTGCTCATGATTAACTAACCTTTGCTACAGCTCTTTCATTGATCAATGGTCCCAGCGTTGTTCCCTCTTTCAGGCCATCTCCAACTAGTAGATCTTTTTTCATTCTCGCAGCTAATTTCTCCACAAAAGTGTCATAAATGTTTTCATGGACAAAAACTCTGTTGGCACATAAACAAGTCTGAAATTGTCAATAAATATAACAGATAGTTACTCATAAACAGAATTCCTTCACTCTAATTTTATGTAAAAAAACACATTCCATGATTCTGTGACAAATTTCTGTAAACTTGCATGACAATCAATGAATGATTTGAACGTGTGAACTTCCATCATTTTTCATGACAACAAATTTAAGTCAAGAAACAGCCTATTAAAAGATTTACCTTAACTTAAATGCTTTGAATACAACATTGGCAATAGTTTTTGATTAATTAATATGTTTACAGTCTGCTTCCGTATTTTAGGTTATGAGCCAATCACTGTGCCGAGCCAATTGAGCTTGTTTTAATGAGAAATCTTAACATATAATTCAAGAAGTGAAAAATTAAAAACATACAATTTATAAACAAATTTTAGGATTTGACCAATATTTTAGGTATTATGCATTTGTTTTGTTTGTTTATTGCAGTGTAATGACACTTTCAACAGAATGGTTGTACAAACTGGAAAACCCTTTAAGTTCCTCCAACAGTTATCCAAAATTTTCTAAGAAAACCCTTTCTCGCTCCTATAAAATCACTCCGTTTAATTTTAAAATAGACTTTCAAATAAATTTACCATAAACCCTTTCTAACAGTCGATTGTTCTCTATTTTCGTTTTTTGCAGGTTTTTCTCAGTTTTTTTTGTTTAATATCTATTGCTTTTCAGTAGCTGGGGACAATCAGAATTTAAGGGATTATACTTTCACTTGCCTAACAGGAGGGTATATTTTGAAGACCTAAGTTACACATCTGACCAGTTACATACATGGCCAATGATGGTAAAAGGGGTAGGTGGTGGAGATGGAGATGACAGTGAAGTTGCAGGGGTGGGGGGGGGGGGGGGGGGTTGGCAGGGGGAGGATCAATTAAACAATGCTAAAGATAGATATTTTATTTTTGTGTTCATTAACTGATAGAGTGCTGGATGCCCATATTTGGTGTTTATTCTGATGCACAGGTGCCACAGTTTAAAGTTTTCAGATTCTGTGGACGTGCTTCATATTATCTTTGAAGTGAAATTATTAAGTCTTTGTGAAATTGCCTTGTCACAATTTATGGGAGAATTCCTCTAGGCAACCTTCCATAAATTGCAAGAAGTTAAATACAAATTAGCAAATTCCGTTGACCATAAATAATTCAGCACTCAACCAGTTAAATAAAACATCGACAAAAGATCTCAATGAGATTATGGATATCTTGGTTCAAAGAAGTTGTGTAAATATATTTGCATAACCTCTGTGGGGTTAGGCCCCACAAAGTAGATCTTCTGTTTCTCAGGCCATATTTTTGTTTAAATTGCATGTGGGAGGGTCGTTTTTTATTTTATTTTTTATTTTGTAATTATTTCTTTGCCATCAAAAATTTGTGGTTTGTTTTATGTGTTAGGCCTCACAATCTACAGAATAGAATGGGTGGTGGTGTATTATTTGTCCCCTGAGCAGGTTATTTTGTGTTTTCAAAACATTGATTAGCAGTTTTTTGGTGATTGCCGAAAATTGATTAGCAGTCTAGAAGAATTGATTAGCAATTCACATCGACGTGAAGTTGTTCACTTTCCTTTTGCTTTAGCCAAACAAGAGGCAGTTGATACTTTAAAAAAACAGGTAAACTTGGCAAACACTACAGTTTCTCCAAATAAAAAGATTAAAGATAAGCACTTTGAAGAATCTTCTATCACTTCATATGCTTGAATGGTGTATATACATGTGTAATGTGATAGAAGATACTTCATAGGGCACTATGAAGTCTTTCCAGCCAGCCTACATTTATGGACGGTAGCATAGTGAATGTTTGTAATATTTACACTAGAGTATAAGGCCAAAAAAGGGTTTTAGTTCTCATGCACAGCCGCGTTGGAAAAATACTCCCCGCATTGAATTTTTTTATGGAGGTTCGAGATTTTCCCAAAACTAAAAGTAAACAATGCACCGCCAATCTCCACCATTCATTGCAGTATAACAAATATACCATATATGTCCGTGTATACGTCGCCCCCGTGTATAAGTCGCAACCCCAGCTCACACTTGGAATTCCATCCTTTTGCATACAGCTTATGTATAGGTCGCACACCAATTTTCAAGTATATGCAGTCAACAAGAATTAGTTGCAAGTTTATATGTTTTGCCAATTTGGGATGCAACGGAAATAGGTAAGTTTTTATGAGTTACCACATGTTGAATAAGATAAAGGAATAAAGGAAGATTATTATTAAAGATTTGAAAAATACTTGCACTTTATTTGTTTTTCGTTGTTTGTTTATCACCCCAATGTCTCCATCCCTGTCGAGAAAATCCAACACTCGTTTGTGCCTGAGACTTCATAGTTTCAGAATCAGAGCACTATTTGCACCATAACCTGCACAGTTGTGTTTATGTTGGTTTTTCCAAAACATGACAGGAAAAACCAATATAAATACAACAACTGCGCAGGTTACAGCGCAAAGTTTTGTCCTACATAAGCATTGTTGGTACTACTGAAACTGAGAAAATTATTTGGAATAATAAACTTGCAAAAAATAGTTCGCTTTTAATAGAAATATAAATTCTTATTATACCTACCGCAGTTGTATACTACAGGCTTGCACTACAGTGGAAGAACCTAACTCGGATAAAATACTCTCTATATTAATCTTTCCCAAGAGATTTGGGAAAGAAGAGTGGTGTAAAAACACCACGAAAAAATAAGCCAAAACTGGGTAGAGCGCCATCGGCGCACACCCAGTATGGGACGCTCTTCCATAGTACAAATCCACGACTTCCGTAAACCAATGCGCAGTGTGACAAAGCATCATACTTTTGATTCCGACAACACAGGAGTAATGTGATCAACGGGGAGGAAGGATTCTTACCCGAATAAGAAGACGGGAGGGCCTCCATGTAAAAAAATGCGGTAGGTATAATAAGAAAGGAAATTTACTATAAAATTTATATTTCTTATCAACCTACCTTGCAATTGTTTACTACAGGCTGAATATACAATAGGATGGAGGGAATCACATAACCAACCCACACATAAGTCAATAGCACTGGAACCGGGGACAGAGGAAGAGATCCCTAGGCATATCAAACCATAGCATCACAGACATTAGTAAAAGACAATGAAAGACGAGGCGTATGGTGAAGTGCGACGCACAGACAGAGAGGGCAGGAACAGCACAGAGCTGGAACTGACCGTGAAAAAAGCTGAATGGCTGGGATAGACAACAGCCTGAGCCGAAGAAAGAGGGCCCCAAGGACAAAGGTCCTCTGCCGGCTCCTGCAACTGTCGCAGATAAAAGGAGAATGTAGCATTTCTCCAGTAGGCTGCCGATATAACATTCGTCATCCGACAACATGACAGAGTTATTAAAAGAGGAAGACAATGCACGCACCTCGTGGCAGAAAAACAATTGGTAATACAATCACCAGTAGCTAGACGAGCGGAAGCTGCACGAATAGCAAGACAAATCCATCGAGAAATGAATGCAGGAGAGATCTGGCATGTGAGAAAATGCATATCCATCCAGGATAAAGGCGCGAACGCCCTCCACCCCCAAGCAGAGCAGCGCCCAAGAAAGTGACCATCTTGGAGTAAACTGCAAAGCCCTAGGCCTTTTCAAGGAAAAGAGCTGAGCAAGCTTGGAGAGGCAAGGATGAGTGTCGAAACAATGCGGTACAACATATGAAAAAGGTCTCCGAAGCATGGACTTGTACCCATGGCTGGAGACCCCCAGAAACAAACATATACCAGAAAACTCCACAAGCGGTGTGATCGAGGGAGTGACAGAAGCAACAGAGTGATCGCACACCATCGAGAGGCTAAACCATTGGAGTGAGTGCCTCCTTGAAGAAGAAAAGCAACTCCACTGCGTGTCTCGAAAAACCACTACGGAGGAGACAGGACCCGATAAAAGACATGTGCCAAGGCACAATGAAGTCGGGTCAACGTGAAATCTCCTCGGGCGACTTTGGCAAAGAAAGTCGCGAGGTAGAGGGAGACATGCCGGAACCGCCGCTAACAGAGAGCGGAGCAGATTGATCCACACCCTCCGAGGCGACGGGTGTGATCGAAAGGATTCGACTACAGGTTCATATCTGGGCGAGAACCTGAGGAGGAATCGGAACCGGCAGGAAGGCGTAGTCGACAAGACGGTCCCAAAGGAGGGCCAGAGCGTCCACGGCGAAAGCCAGTGCATCTGGACACGGAGACACGAAGTGTCCACCTGATGGTTCCAACGAGTCGCAAAGAGATCGATGGAACCCGCCATGTGGAGCATCCACTCGGTTGAAATGACCCTGCCCCGACGGGACAGGGAGTCGGTTAGGACGTTCAGACGACCGAGAATGTGACTAACAACCACCCTGGCGTGGACATCCTGAGCGAGCAGTAGAAGATCCCGAGCCAGTTCGTACACTGGAACCGAGTGCGTGCCGCCCTGGTTCCGAATGTAAGCAACCACCGTCGAATAGTCGGACATCAGAAGGACCTGGCGATTCGACAGGTGAGGGATCCACTCCCTTAAACTCAGAAGAAGAGCAAGAAGTTCCTTCTGGCTGATGTGCAGAGCTGCCTGATCCTGGTCCCACATCCCGTGAAGGGAAAGACCTAGAGGATCCAACGTCGCACCTCATCCGAGATCGCTGGCATCTGCCGTCAGAACGCGATCGAACGTGGGTAAGTCCAACGGAACACCCTGCGTAAGCCACTGGACATCCGTCCAGGGGAGAAGGTGAGGATAAAGAGATTCTGGAAACTGAAGCACCAGATCCAGAGAATCTACATTCTGCCTACAACGTCTGAGCAGAAAGTGTTGGAGAGGTCGACACGCAGCCGACCTAGAGGAATGAGATCCATCACCGAACCGCAGAGACCGATCAGCCGGAGAATACTCCGTGCCGTCGTGGATGTGGGCTGGGACAGAGTCAGAGCAAAAGCTGAGAGAATCACAGCCTTGGCCTGGGGAACCGCCACCAAATTGAATTGGGTGCGGAAAGCCATCCCCAGATAACAAAACGACTGAGAAGGGACCAGGTCTGACTTCTCCTCATAGACTCCGAATCCTAGCGACGTGAGCAAGCTCAACAGAGTGGCGGCATCCGACTCCAGTAAGGCAGCATTGGAATGCCTCTGGAGGATATCGTCCAGATGGACTGTGTGCGATGGAAAGCTATCACATGTGACATCAGTTTGGTGAAGGCCCAAGGAGACAGGTTGAGGCCGAAAGGCATGGCCTTGAACTGGTAAACTCGCCCCAGAAAAGCGAACCTGAGATACTTCCGTGATGCCCGATGAAACGGAACGTGAAAGTAAGCATCTCGCAGGTCGATGCTGGAAGCAAAATCTCCCTGGTGAATTGAACGGCGGACCGACCTGAAAGTCTCCATGCTGAACTTGGGAGCAATGATAGACTGGTTCAGGATACTCAGATCGATAACCGGTCGGAGTCGGCCGTCCTTCTTCGGCACCAAGAACAGGCGGGAATAGAACCCCACTGACTGAATGTTCTTGACGACCTCGATCGCCCCCTTGTCAGGAGATTGTCTATCAAAAGTTCCCGACGTAAAACGTTTGAAGGAACTGTGGTTGGAAGAGGCACCCTGGACAGAGTGGGGTGCCTTCGGAAGGATATTCGCAGCCCGGACCAAAAAACATCTAACACTCAATGATCGGATGTGATGGAGGCCCAACGGTCTGCGAACTCTGCAATCCTTCCTCCAACCTGGGATGAGTCGAGGTGAGGACCGTCATTTCGAGCCCCGACGAGGCCCGCGAGAGGAGAACCCATCTCCTCTACTGAATGAAGAATCCTGAGACTTCCCTCTAGTCTGCCGACGCTTACCCTTACCCCTTGAGTAAGAAGTAGAAGCGGTGGCAGAAGGATCAGCCTTTTGCTTCGCAGAGGAAGCAAAAGGCTACTTGTTAGGCTTGGAACGGCCCCTGCCTCCCCTAGAAGGCTGATCAAGCTGACGAAACAGCAGCTGATCTTTGGAATGACGTAGGGCGTCATCCCGGACCGTCGACACCGAACCATGGAAAAGTGGATCAGCCTGTGTCCAGCACAGAGTCCCTGTAAACTAATTCCAGATTAGCCGTGTTACAGGCATGCGTGTGAGTAAGATGCATGAGCGCCTTGAACAGCACACGAAAAGGAGCCTGTACCTCGTCAAACGTATCTGGAGGCAGATAAGCAGCTAAAGCTGAGACGACGTGATCTGAGAGAGAAAGCATACCAAGCATCTCTCTCGATAAGCCCAACGTGGACTCCAGAGTCGTCATCGGAATGACGGCAGACTTGGGCTTGGAAAGCCCGAGGGAATTGGAGTCCTGATCCCAAACCGTCAAAGTCTGGCAGACTGACGAATTGGCGGAATCGTAGGAACGATAACGCGCCGGAGGCAAAAAGAGGTGTCAACCCTGGTGAAGAACGGAGCCTTCATAGCCTTGGAACTCAGCTTAGAGTCCAAGGCTGAAAATTCTTCAACCACCTGTACCGAGTGGCACGGTCGAAGACGCCCAGAAGCAGGTTGCTCCATAGGCTGTTGGCGCGCGACCGATGATCGCGGCCTGGCTGACACTGTCGGCTGGTTTGATGGTTTGAGATCTGGAAGGAACCCAAACACAAAATCAAGAGCTGCTCCTAAGTCCGAAGACTGCCGGCTCTTGACATCAAGCAAGTCTGACGCTTCCCCTGAGTCGGAAGACACATAGCAAACCAGCCGACACCTCCCATGGTGCAGGCACCAGGGGGATCAGAAAGCGGCCTGTTTCCAATCCCGGGAGGCGGCGCCATAGGGGGCACCTGGAAACCACTCGCTGCCTCGCTGGAAGCAACGGGAAAGCTCTTTGACAGAACCTAAGTGAGTAAGGAAAGGGTCTCCCTAAGCTCACTGCTCGTACTGGCCGGTTCGACAGGGGAAAGAACCGGCAAAGTGGTTTCACCTCTGACCTTCTTAACCAGCGAAGGGTCACGATCCTCCAAAACACCCGACGCGGCACGACGGGCGACAGCCGAAACGTCTGAAGGCAGACGTGTATAGGGTTACGACACACCCCGAGGGTTAACATAGCGGGAACTCATGAGAGTCACCGAGGACCTCTGCGGGGCAGAAGGTCCAGGCTGCACAAAAGACGTTGGTCCCCCAAAACGGGTCGTGTGGCCAGAATGAGTGAACGGAAACGCCACGGAGTTCATAGTGTCCTCACTAAGAACATCCGAATCCAATGACACAACTGTGGTGCTCGACGGCGCAGCGACCACAGTAGAGGGTCCGGCCGGCAGCCACTTCCAACTTCGCCGAGTTGAAGTCAGGGAAGGCTGAGGCCGATACCCCCACGTCTACACTCGCAGACACTGCAGCAGACTACTGCAGGTATAAAACTACTGTGCTCAACGGCTGAGAGAACACAGTAGAGGGTACAGTCGGCAGCCACGTCCGACTTCGCCGAGTTGAAGTCGGGAAAGGCTGAGGCCGATACCCCACAACCACACTACAGACATCCCTGCAGACCCTTGCCGGGATAAGCCGAGGCCGGCTAAACAACGGAGCCCAATGACGTTGTAGACGGAACAGCAGTAGCAGCAGATACGACGGGGGCTGTTGGAACTGGCGGAAAAGCGGAGAGAGCCACCTAGCTAGGCCTCGAAAGGAGGAGTCACAACCCTAGTGACAGCCTCAGATGTCTTCTCTTCACCAGAAATCCAACAGCTCCCGCAGTATCCACCACGGTAAAAAAACTGCACATTCCCCACGGAAGGGGAATAACTCTCACCAGACATGGCCGAGTTGGGAAGCCCCGAAACGACAGCGTCCCCCCCCCCCCCCCCCCCGCTGGTGCAGGAGGAGCTGCACATCCCGCACGGAGGGGGTATAACTCACACCAGACGTGGTTGAGTCGGGGGCCCCCGAAACGACAGCGTCCGCACCAAGGCGAGGGCAAAAGGAATTGTCCTAAAGGAACCGAACTGGAAATAACAGAGGTGAGAGCAGTAGAAGAAAAAAGGTGAACTCAACAGAAACAGAAAGTAGAATACCCTCAACTACGAGAGAAGGTGGTAGAAAAAAAACGAAAGAAATTCAGCCCTCAACAGAGTGAAGAAATCCTGTCCAGACAGTCCCTGTCCTGATTGACATCTAACTCCAATAACAATTAAATTTTTATCAACCGAAAAGTTCATTGTCGAATCGCGTTGACACAAAGTCGAAAACAAAACATTCGCGAAAACGGAACAGTAAATAATGAAAGTGTCAATGACACTGTAGCTTAACTTGTGTGTTGTATTTGATGAAAAGGATAATGTTCAATGTTTATGAAAGGATTATGAAATAAGACAAGAATTGTGATAGTTCATTTTTGGTCTCTTTATGCTATGTTTTTGATAAAAATATGAGGTGTACACTGTACTAAAGAGCTGAGGGGTGGGTTAATATGACCTCACAGTTAATGTATGTGGCCCTCACAGTTAACGTATATTAACGAAAGTTACCAAGTTACAGTGAAATTATTCCAAAACGAGTCATCCCATCAAGTTACATTGAAATCCCTTCATAAATATGACCTGTAGACTGTGCTAAAGGTTTTTGGGCTTTGGGCTCGGGCAACCATCATGGTTGAATGATCGCAACCAAAAGGGGACATTCTCATCTGGGCATCATCTGGAGAGATCCTACGAAGTTACAATGAAATTCCTTCATAAATATGACCTGTAGACTGTGCTCAAGGTTTTTGGGCCTCGGGCCCCTGACGCCGTCACAGTTGACCAATCACGACCAAAAGGGGATGTCATCATCTAGGCATTATATGGAGTCAACCTAACAGGTTACAATGAAATCCTTCCATAAATATGACCTATAGACTATGCTAAAGGTTTTGGGGTCTTGGGCTCGGGCAGCCATCAGGGCTGAATGATCGCGACCAAAAGGGGACGTTCTCATCTAGACATTATTTGGAGTCATCCTACCAAGCTACAATGAAATCCCTTCATAATTATGACCAGTAGACGGTTCTAAAGGTTTTCGGGCTTCGGGCCCCTGTAGCCGTCACAGTTGCCCAATCGTGTCCAAAAGGGGAAGTTCTCATCTAGACGTTATATGAAGTCAACCTACCAAGTTACAATGAAATCCTTTCATAAATATGACCTGTAGACTGTGCTAAAGTTATTCGGGCTTCGGGCTCGGGCAGCCATAATGGTTGAATAATCACAACCAAAAGGGGACATTCTCATCTGGAGTGATCCTACAAAGTTACAATGAAATCCCTTCATAAATATGACCTGTATACGGTGCTCAAGATTTTCGGGCTTCGGGCACCTGCAGCCATCACAGTTGGCCAATCACGTCCAAAAGGGGATGTCATCATCTAGGCATTCTACGGAGTCAGCCTAACAGGTTACAATGAAATCCTTCCATAAATATGACCTATAGACTATGCTAAAGGTCTTTGGGCTCGGGCAGCCATACAGGCTGAATGATCACGACCAACAAAAGGGGACGATCTCATCTAAACATTATTTGGAGTCATCCTACCAAGCTACAATGAAATTCCTTCATAATTATGACCTGTAGAATGTTCTAAAGGTTTTCGGGCTTTGGGCCCCTGTAGCCGTCACAGTTGCCCAATCGTGTCCAAAAGAGGACGTTCTCATCTAGACATTATATGAAGTCAACCTACCAAGTTACAATGAAATCTCTTCATAAATATGACCTGTAGACTGTGCTAAAGGTTTTCCGGCTTCGGGCTCAGGCAGCCCTCCTGATTGAGTGATCGCAACCAAAGGGGACAATCTCATCTGGGCATCATCTGGAGTGATCCTACGAAGTTACAAATGAAATCCCTTCATAAATATGACCAGTAGACTGTGCTCAAGGTTTTCGGGCTTCGGGCACCTGTACCCATCACAGATGACCAATCGCGGCCAAAAGGGGATGTCATCATCTAGACATTATATGGAGTCAGCCTAACAGGTTACAATGAAATCCTTCCATAAATATGACCTTTTGCCTATGCAAAACGTTTTGGGGCTCGGGCACCCATCAAGGCTGAATGGTCGCGATCAAAATGGGACGTTCTCATCTAGACATTATTTGGGGTCATCCTACCAAGTTACAATGAAATCCCTTCATAAATATGACCTGTAGACTGTACTAAAGGTTTTCGGGCTTCGGGCCCCTGTAGCCGTCACAGTTGCCCAATCACGTCCAAAAGGGGACGTTCTCATCCAGACAATATATGAAGTCAACCCACCAAGTTACAATGGAATTCCTCAATAAATATGACCTGTAGACTGTGCTAAAGGTTTTCGGGTTTTGGGGTCGGGCAGTCGTCACGGTTGGCAGATCATGCCCAAATGGGGAAATTCTCATCTAGACATTATAAGGAGTCATCCTACCAAGTTACAATGAAATCCCACCATAGTAAACATGACCTGCAGACTGTGCTAAAACTTTTTGGGTTTCGGGCTTGGGCAGCCATCACGGTTGACGGATGATGCCCAAAAGGGGACGTTCTCACCTAGGCATTATACAGAGGCATCCTACCAAGTTACAATGAAATCCCTTCATAAATACGAACTGTAGACTGTGCTAATGGTTTTGGGCTCGGGCAGCCATTCCGGTTACCTGATCGCGACCAAAAGGGGACGTTCTCATCTAGACATGACCCCAAACCTGCATATGAAATTTCGTGAGGATCAGACAAGAACTGCGAGGTGTAGTCCGTGCTAAAGGAAAATGTGAACAGACTCACAGACTCACAGACTAACAGACTCACAGACCAACAGACTTCCGCAAGCGTGATGGCAATAGCTTATCTTGACTATGTCAAGTTAAGCTAATAAACATTGAGAATGTGGTTGAAAATATTAACGAGAATATATAAAACACAGTCCTGTTATAATACGATCTTCAGATCCATAATTCCAGTCACAGGAAAACAATTATCGACGAGTTGAATTATCACTGTTTCATAATGCATATGGTGGAGACACATCTTCCACGTGTCTCGGATAGAAAAAGAATGATGTATTGTCGCACTGCGCATTGGTTTACGGATGTCGTGGATTTCTACTATGGAAGAGCGTCCCATACTAGGTGTGCGCCGATGGCGCTCGACCCAGTTTTGGCTTATTTTTTTCCTGGTGTTTTTACACCACTTTTCTTTCCCAAATCTCCTGGGAAAGATTAATTTAGAGAGTATTTTATCCGAGTTAGGTTCTTCCACTGTAGTGCAAGCCTGTAGAAAACAATTGCAAGGTAGGTTGATAAGAAATATTATTAGTAACCACGCGAATACCAGCCATTTCATAAAAATAATTGACTCGCATCCTGCGAATCATTTTTACGATTTTGATTCGCAGACAGTCGTAATTGTCTCGCAAACTGCGATGCGAACTCGAACAAAAAATACCCTGCTGAGTGCAAGAAGGCTTTGTATTGCAAAGCCTTGTTGCATTCAAGGGACAAATTTATCAATAATATTAACTTTGGTAAAATATCAGACATAAACCATTTAATTTTTATTTTTTCGTTTGCATTGGTTATAAAGAGAGCATGCGACAGATAAAAGGAAATGCAGGAGGGCCTGAGAAACAGCTTTTTGACTTTTTTAAGCCTTATCTTAAATTTTTAATTTGTATCATGTTGGACAGTTCTATGGGCGTATGAAGGGGGAGTACCTGGAGACAACCACTGGGCAATGGCAAGAAACTGTAAGACTCTCCAAGTTATTAACCTGGCATAAGCTCGGTTAGCATTGGTTGAAGGTGAGGGTACGGTCATTGAGCTCTACACTTAGTACAAAGTGCTACCCACCTTAATTCTGTTGGTAATGACTACACAAATAACTGCAAGGGATAATTCATGGTCAAGCCTGGAAATAAGCACACTGTTATCTGAAGAATGAGGTCCCCAGAGGCTGAATTTGGTGATGTTACCCTGCACAGCACAGTAGCATTATTCAATTTACCCTACACAAACGTCAATCTGAATCCAGATCTCAAGCCCAAACTTAAAGAGGTACCCAGAGGAAAAATTGAGGGATTTCAGCCCAATGAGTGGAACAGCATCAGCAAATTCACCCTCTGGGAGACCTAATTCTGCAAATGACTGATTGCTTATTTCCAGGCTTATTTATGATATACTTCAATGTGTCTATCACAATATATCTAATAGTATTAGGGTATAGAATAGAACCTTATTGCATATTCCTTGGACTAACACTGTTATTCCATTAATTCCATGACCTAAATTCAGTGATGTTCCAGGAATGAATTTTTTTATAAAATAACATAATTTTCAAGGGCCCCAGGAACCCTGAAAAATGTCAAATGGTTGAAATATATACTTGCCGGATTCTTCTAATCATTTCTACTTTGGAGCGAATTAACCCATGATATAAGGCAACTTGACAGGTAACCATTCAAAGACTGAGAACGCCGATCCATCTAAGTGAGTAAATTTTTTAACCAGTCTTTAACCCTTTACCCAACGAACCGGTTGCATCCGCCCGTGTAATATGCAAATTCAGCAGTTGAAAAAATATTATTTTTCACCAAATTTCAACAAAACCATATCATGTGACCCCTCATTGGAACGAGCTCGTCGAGCTCATTCCAATGAGGGGTCATATGATATGGTTTTGTTGAAATTTTTGAAAAAAAATTAAAAAATCCTATTAAAAAATAATAAATTTTGATATCGTCTGCTATAGGTAAAGGGTTAACAAACGTTTGACCTCACTTTCACATTGTATGATTGATTTATCTTAAACTGCACTGCACTGGATGTGATAAGTAGTAAAAATGTTGTACGTTCCCTCATCTACATCACTTCTGCTGATAGCGATATTAGACTTTACCAGCTTAATTCAGCTTGGTGTCATGAATTTTTTTCTTCTTTATTCCGAGGTACATGTATATATGTGATCTGTTCTGATGAGCTTGTTCCAATGAGGGGGTCACATGTCACAAGTTTTTGAAAGATGTCGTCTTATCAACTGCCCATTTTGTTAATTACAAGGGTGGATGCAGCCGATTTGTTATGTAAAGGGTTAAGAGTTCAATCACTTGTTATGAAACTTCACAAAAATATGTAAGGCCACACAAAGTAGATCTTCTGTTTCTCAGGCCATTATTTGTGAAATTGCATGCGGGCGAGCGTTTTCTTATTTTATTTTTTATTTCAGTAATTACTTTTTTGCCTTCAAAAGTTCATGTTCTTGGTTCAAGTTTTAGGCCTCATAATCTACAGAATAGCATGGGTGGGGGTGTATTTCATCCCTTGAGTGCAAGAAGACTTTGCAATGCTTTAAATGCTAAAGCATTGCAAAGCCTTCTTGCACTAAAGGGACAAATTCATCAATTTTTTTAACTTGGGTAAAATATCAGACATAAACCATTTTTTAAAAAGTTTAAATTGGTTATAAAAAGAGAGCATGCGGCAGCCAACAGAGCCATGCGGGAGAGCCTGAGAAACAGATTTTTTTATTTTTTTAGGCCTAACAATGAACAAACCAAATTACAGTACAGCTGCTGTAGACTAGTCGTAAACCATGCATGGGTAGTAATGCCCACACATGCGTTTACTGCATTATAAAAATCATCATCAGCACAATTTTAATTAATGAAACACCAAATTGTACATGCATGCATTTACAGCATAATAAAAAAACTTCATCAGCAAAATTTTAATTAATGAAGCAACAGGTTGTACCCAGTGCTTCGTTAATTAAATTTTTGCAGATTATTTCTATAATTAGCATTTGGAATCTAATATTATTGCGTCGGTGGAAATATTGCCCACCGTCGAGAAGTGACCAGTCCACGGCAGCCGTACAGGGTTCCTGCAGCTAATTAGTTTGTGGATTCCAGGCTTTTCAAGGTCATTTCCATGCTATATTTCAAGGTTATCAACTAAAAATCAAGAGTACAGTACCAGGGCAAATAAGTTGTAGGATAATCACGAGAAAAGTTTGATGGTTTTTATATTTTGAAAAGATTGTTTTCAAAGATTTTCCAGCCCACTTTTGGATAGGGCCCTGCGAAGCTTCGAGTATTCGATTCGATGTCGACATCGCTTTGGTATTCGTATATCGATCTCGAATAGTTTGCCGATTCGTTAGTCAAACGAAGCTTCGAGGAAAATGAATCAGTGTTCGACAATGTCGACATCAGTTGAAATAAGGAGCGAACTCTTCTAGTTTTAATGTTTCTATCAGGAAAATAGTCAAATTCATTGCAAATTTCTGTCGTTTCACTTTCAGTTTCAGATTCCCAGAAAACCACTCACCGCAAATTCGCTATTTATAGATTTCCAGGAATTCGTGTGAGAGTTATTCACGGAATCCCGTTTGCTCAGCGGCTCTGTCCAAGTTGTAACCTGTTCACGCCCATCTATACAACCGAAATATCCAGCTATGGGCCTAAGGCCTGCTCCCAGTCCCGGAATCTTCTAACACAATAATGGAGACATGTCGCCTGGAGCGCTTCCATTATTGTGTTAGAAAACTGTGGGAGGAAAACCTCTGTAGTTTCTTTGCATTGTTCGGAGTTGGTACTTGGAAGTTGGAATGAAGTAAAAGCAATTTGTGTGAATGAGCACTGCGTCACTATTCGAGTTAACTAATGCAGAAACTAACACAGTTTAACGCCTTCGCTGCTTTTGATGTATACTGTGTTATTGAATAGAGAACTGACCGAAATCTACAAGACCCAAATTCTGATAATACAAAACAACTAAACATAACAATAATGTATTTAGGCATGCTAACGTACCTGAAGTTAGCGGCTGTAGCTGACTTCAACCCATGGGAATTAATGTGCCACTTGTATTACATTTGTGCTTTTAAGTCTCATGTTTCAATTTAGTGGTTTGTCTTAAATGTCTCTGGGCAGTAACACCTTAATTTGTCCATATTTATGTCTTGAATTTATTGTCGGGCCAAGTGAACATCTGGATGGCCATTCAACGAGAAAGAAAATTAAAACAACGCCAAGTTGTCAAGTTATGTCAACGATCTCTTCTCGCAGTGCTTTCCGGACATCTCTGCACAAGATAATGCCAGTTATAATTATTTCTCGAGTTTATCCCGATTCGATTCGAGATTCGATTCGATGTCGACATCAGTCCCGATTCGATTCGAGATTCGATTCGAACATAAATTTCCCGATTCGCAGGGCCCTACTTTTGGAGTTTTGAATTCAATGACTTTCCAGGCCGTGAAAATTGATTTTCAAATTCAAGGCTTTTCAAGGCCCGCAGGAACCCTGCCATACTGTACCTGTTTTGCCCTTTTATTTTGGAACATACCTGTAATTTGTTTGGTGAAATTTAAAGACCCGATAGAGATGGAAAAAAAATCCTACCTAATATTTTATATTCAGAGAAATCTCTTACCTGTCCAGAGATTATAAATTTACAACCCATTAAACCACTGACAGCAGCTTCAAGATCAGCACTTTCAAAAACTATGAAAGCGGCATTTCCTCCCAGCTCCAGAGACACTTTCTTCACTGTGCTGGCTGATTGTTGCAATAGAATCTGAAATAAATATAACCAATTGGGCTTCACACTTACAATTAATTTAATTATTTATTGAGGTTCAGTGACACTTTCGACAGCCAGGGTCATCTCACTACCAAGCAGGGGTGTTGCGAAGGTGGCGTGTAAATCCAATTTGTCCCAAATAATAAAATAATCCAGTCAAGCCTGAAAATAAGCAATCTGGCAGTTGAAGAATGAGGTACCCAGAGGGTTATTTTGCTGATTCTATCCCATACAGTGTGCCAATTTATCCTCTGGGTGCCTCTTGATGTTTAGGCTTGAGACCTTGTTTCAGAATGAGGTCCCCAGAGGGTGAATTTGCTGATGCTATCCAATACAGTATGGCAATTTATCCTCTGGGTACCTCTTGCTGTTTAGGCTTGAGACCTTGATTCAAATGGAGATTCACAGAGGGTAAATTTAGTGATGCTACCCTGCTGTGCAGGGTAGCATCACCAAATTCACCCTCTGGGTCCTCATTCTGAAGATGACAGTCTGCTTATTTTCAGGCTCGAATCCAGTTACATCATCAAGGCACGCCTTGTTCATAGGCATGCCTTGATGGTATAGATGGAATATTTGTCAGTCAGGATTATGGTTCAAAATCTCATTATTGGATAAATGCATGTAGTTGTTCTGACACATGGCCAACACAACTTCTTGTTTAATTAGCACATATCAGTTTCATAATTGGTCATGCTGGGCCTTTCAGTTAGTGTTCAACCGATTACCAAAAATGGTCGCTGACCGCTTACCAGTTATTTGAGCTCACAATCGGCCGATTCTGATGCAGATTCCGATTGTAATACCGTGCACTACTAGACAAGCCGAGGCTCGAAAGAACTACATTAAACTGAACATTTTTTACACTGTTAAACTTCGTTGACTGGGGTTGCAGTAAAATTACCAGTTACACACACTTGGGCGGTAAACGTGGCTCTTAGAGCCATGTTTATTGCCCAAGGGCATGCAACTGGTAATTTGCTGCAACCTGAGTCAATGGAGTGCAACCTTCACTTTTTTGGTACGAACTGGTGACTGCCGGAAGTATGCTCAATTGGAAGCTTTACATGTCGTTTCACTTGTATATCCCGTAAAGAGGCGTCTAGAGAGATTAAGAATACACATTGTGGTTGTTTCTCAACTTTATTGAATGGTATCATTGACATCATTTTACATTAACAATTGAACAATTTCAGAAGATAATAAAATGCGGTTAATGAATCGTCACAAAATGCTTGACAACAATCGGTTGAACCGATGTTCCAGGAGCCCTTGCGTTGTCAATCTGCTGATTGTGGTGGCCGGTTCCAATCATCGGTTGAACACTATTTTCAATGGTTTCATAGTTGGTGTTTCATATACTGCACAATTTCATAAATTTTTCTCACTCCATTTATTTCCGATACCAATGCTCTTTTTTATGTTTTTCACTTGCAAGTAATGTTGTACTCACTCATCTGAGTCATCATTGTCTCAGTTCATCTGTTGCAATTAAACTGAATGTTCAGGGGCACAAAGTACACAAATGAAAATACAGATAAATTGGTTCACTTTCTTTAATTTTTATTTCATCAAATGTATTCACCCTCTCATCTAGAGCAATTCACTTCATATTCTTGGTCCTTCATTTGCAAGGTCTAAACTGGAAACCAGGTTAAGATGAAATGACACTGTAGCTCAATTTGTGTAAGACATGTACATGTATAGTATGTGACACAGCAATGACACACATCTAGGTAATGACCTGATAACAAAGGTACATATAAAGTATTGTAACGGTCTTACATAAATATTGACCATAGCCTGTAACAAATGTATAGGTAAAGTATTGTAAAGGTGGGTGACAGTTAGATGCTAAACTAGAAAAGAAATCTTCATGGGGTTAATGTTACAATGAGGATCCTTGTATGGCTCACCATAAGCCAAATGTAAGCAATTGTTTTGGCCTGTTTGATTCAAACCCTTCTAAGGTTGATTCATACTAATTAATAAATATTTATCCAGTCCTTATAAAATATAGGTATTTGAACTTTTTTATCTTTAGCTCATAGGGTTCCCACGGGTGAGGAGGTTTTATTTTTCTCATTATAAATAGAAAATCTGGTTGTGCTAATAATGTTTACCCTCCCCAAACACCAACAAATATTAACACAGGAACTTGGCTTCAACACATTTGAATATACACATCTTAGAGATGCTGAATTGAAGAAACATTATTTTGTCTGGTTTTTGGAAAAGATTTTTAATTATCTCCCTTTTTGAGACCCCGAGTGGGTCTGACTGAACCAAAAAATATTCGTTCTTATAGCACAGTGATAACAAAGGCACCCAATAAATTTATAGCAAACATAAAAAATCTTCTTTACAGGTTCTGTACAAAAAAAATGTAATACACAGAATTCCCGTAAATAAGGCAGCCAACAGGCATTTTGATTTTTTTGGCCGAGTCCCAAAGCACTCATTACCATCCCGTGATGATAACAAACATAGTCCTAGAAGTTCTGAACAAAAACTGATTGTACCTAATTTCGGTACAAATTGGCTGCCGGCAGCCATCTTGAATTTCAGACCCCACTCAAAAACACTTATTCTTGTCCCAAGGTGATAACAAAGGTACCCAAGAAGTTTTGTGAAGATCGGTTCGTAAATACAGCCCCTACCGAGCCGTATTGACATGTGTACTTACTATGTATAAGTAGCACTGAGTAAATCAAAGTCCATCTAATTTGCATAATTTCTTAACACTAAATAAATCAAAGTCCATCTAATTTGCATAATTTCTGCACGAGAAAAAGACCTGTATTATATGTGATGTATTCCATGTTACTAAACATTCATACCAAAAATTTATTCCAATCAGAACTTTCATACAGAAGTTCTGTACAAAAAACTGAAAGCACTAATCTTGGTACAAAATGGCTGACGGCAGCTATCTTGAATTTTGGACCGCACCCAAAAACACTCGTTCTTGTCCCACGGTGATAAGAAAGGTACCCAAGAAGTTTCGTAAAGATCGTTTCATAAATACAGCCTCTGGCCCGGGCCGTATAGAAGTTGTGTACAAAAAACTGACTGTACCTAATTTCAGTACAAAATGGCCACTGGCAGCCATCTTGAATTTTGGACCGCATCCAGAAACACTTGTTCTCGTCTCAAGGTGATAACAAAGGTACCCAAGAAGTTTTGTGAAGATCAGTTCATAGATACAGCCCCTAGCCCGAACCGTATTGACATGTGTACTTACTGTGTGCAAGTAGCACTGAATAAATCAAAGTTCATCTAATTTACATAATTCTGCACGAGAAAAAAACCTGTATTATATGTGATGTATTCCATGTTACTAAACATTCAGACAAAAATTCATTGAACTCAGAACTTTCATACAGAAGTTCTGTACAAAAGACTGATTGCACTAACTCCAAAATGGCTGCTGGTGGCCATCTTGAATTTCGGACCACACCCAAAAACACTTGTTCTCGTCCCACTGTGATAACAAAGGTACCCAAGAAGTTTCGTAAAGATCGGTTCATAAATAAGACCTCTAGCCTGAGCCGTATTGAATTGTTGACAGACGGACAGACAGATGACGTGCCAAGGCATACTGTAACCTCAAATTTCACTACGTGAAAGTCGAGCTAAAATGGGTATAGAATAAATAATAAATAAAAATAGGTTCCTTGATAATTCTTGTTGATATCCAAAAGTAGGTTCTGTAGGGTTCCTAGACATCAAAAACACAGAACCTGTTTTCAGGTTCCAGGAATTTTTAAAAATCTGCATACCTGACTGCTTCTCGGACATATCTGGCAATACTGGTAATTGTAACATGTACCAATAATCAGTCTATCAGTACACCAGGGATTCCTTATTTTTAGTACCGGCATCTGAGGTGTACCAGACATAGTAAGGCTTACAAAGTATCCACATTCTGATCAATCATTCGTCTTTTCAGTATACAGGTGCATATATTATTAAGGGCCAGAGCTGTCCTATTTTGTAGCTCTGTCTGCTAAGCCCAGCCAGAGATTTTGCACCTTGCATTGCAGTTTCAAGCATTGTATATTTTTATGGAGTGTGTGATATGGCAGCCTATCAACTGGCCCTGTGCAATGCCTATGGTAAGGCAGTGTATATTAGCTTACTGACAAACTTTGTGCAATGCACATTCCCTCATTTTTATATGGTTATAAACATGATTGTCTCTATTATGCGACTGAACCCTTTGCACTGCACAGCCTTCGCGAGTGAACATATTTTTATACTAATAACCATTGGCCCAGACTAGCTGGTGCAAACTCGATATTATCAAGGGCCAAACACAAATTTTGACCCCCCCCCCCCAATTCCCCAAATTTGCATGCAACACCAAAAATTAAAAGTCCTATCTATCCCTCCATACTTTTACCATCTGCGCATGTGCAGCAGACAGGAAGAGACAGGAACATCATTCTTTGTTTGGCCCTAAAGTCAGTAACAATGATCGGCCATCTGTGCTTTAAAATCTCCTTTTTTGAGGATGCCAGACACAAATCAATGCAAGAATTGGTGGATCCAAGGCTGTTAATGGATGATGGAAGTGAACAATGGTGGTTTCATGATGCATTCAGGACTGTAACTTTATAATAATTATTAAAATTATTTCATGTTTCCCATTTTCGGGACATACCCCTGATGTCAGGCCTGGCATTCTTAAAAATTCAGGAGGGCTAACAATCGCTCCCCTTGCATGGCCTAGGGGAGCGGTTTGCTCTCATTAAGCTTACAAAAGCTATAAGAGTGGCAAAATTTTGTTTTACTATTAATGAATTCTGCCTTGTGGGCTTTGTGCATTTTATTTGATGTTGCTACAAGGTAGTATCTGTGAGACCCCCTATACTGCCCCTCCCACACCTCCGGGCCTCAGCGAGGCCTGGAGGTGTGGGAGGAGCAGTGTGGCCGTCTTACAGAGACCACTAACATAGCCGAGATCTGAAAAGCTGTGGGCCATTATCTTCTATGGCCAGGAGGGCTAGTTTTCGCCCTCCTTAATTTTTTTAAGGCGAGCAGTAGGCGAGCGAATAAATCGCTATCCTAAAAATGGCCTGTGATGTCATCATTCGTGCTAAATAATAATCCACTGTTTGTTAAGTATTCCTTCCCTATCCTTCCATGAACCCTTCCTGTTAAACTTCTAAGTTTTTTGGCTATTTTTTATTGAAATTTTTTATTAAATTTCTTGGGAGTTTAATGTGTATTACGGAAAATTTATTCTGTTTATCTCCATGATTATGTCCTCACCCCAGGGGTGTTAGGTCATTTTAGTCTTGCATCTTCTATCCGATATATTGTTTTTCTTCGTATGAAGATCTAGCTTTGCATCTGGTAGCATTTCAATTGGTTACTGACTTTGGGCCTTTTTGTGTGCCCGATGTCTTCTGTTTTTTTTTTCCTTGACGTTGTTTACATTGACAACGTCCTCAAATTTATGTAGTCTTTTATATTATATTACTGTAGAATTACTGTTGGATTCATTGATTATTCTTCCGATAGTGTAGCTCATAATATTTGTATTTTGTCCACACTTAGGCTCTATCGGGATGCCGTTGGGCTCATAATGTGCCCTTTGGGAACTTAGGCATTTTTTCAAAATTTTTTTATAAATTTTTTTAATTTAATTTTGGTTGCTATTATTCATCTTTATCATATATTTTGTTGTGGAGTTTGTAGGAGTGCTATCGACATTGTTTGTTGATTGTAATTATGAAAGCTTACTGCTCCAAATGCAAGGACAGGAAGTTTTCCTCGGATTTACATTCTTGTTGCCTTGCCTGTAGTCGATGCACTCCTGCAGATTCTTGTCCTACTTGTGTACATTGGCATGACAGACGTTGGAGATGGGTATCGCGATACTCTGATGGCGGTGAGGTTCCTATACCGGAACTCTCACCATAATATAATTCAAGTTTTTCAGTTTCTATTTCAGAGGAACATGAACATAGTGATGGTATTGTGACACCCATCCAAAGTGAGCTATCGTCATCGCGCTCTGTTGAGCAAAAAGAGCTAGCTGCAAGGTGCTCATGAATAGAAAAGCAAGGGATAAGGCCTCCAGTTAGTGTTCTTAATCCCTTGCAAGCAGCTAGCTCAATCGGTGAAGCGGTTACTCCATCTGTGGGAGCCATGACACTGGGTGAGTCTGTTGCAGTCAAAGTAAGTGTAGATTTGGGTAGAGCAAGCACCTCAAAATCAAAAGCTCACCCAGCGAGGACGTAAATAGGGAGGAAGTCAGCAAGTTTCTTTTCGGGAGACTCAGCGAGGTCTAATAAGACCGCTAGCAGGAGAGGTCCCTCTCTAACCCAGCAACATTTGGGGCCAAATGTTGTTTTGAGAAACCTGCACAAGCCGGAACCAAGTTTTCTTTTCAGGAGGCACGTCGAGGTCTGATAAGACAGCGAGCGGGAAAGGTTCCTCTTTAACCCAACAATATTTGGGGCCAAATGTTGTTTTGAGAAACTTGCACGAGCCGAGCATACGTCCACCCCCCGTTCGGGACGCTCCGTCTAGACAGCAGCCGGGGTCAGCTTCAGTCACAGCTTCCTCCACTACATTATAAAAGCACACATAACCGCATGCTAGCTACCCAACTTTGGATGTCCAGACAGCTGCGAGAAGACGGAACCAGTCTTCGCCCGTGAAGTCGGACCATCTGGTAGCTAGCGATTCGAGGCTTTGTTCATCGGGACGTTCGGAGAAGAGATCTATCTCTGCATCTGAGTCCCAAGAGTAGCAAGCGGCAAAAAACAGAAGACCGCTGCTCCTTAAGCCTCAGTAACAGACTTGCTGTTGCAGATTGCGCAGCTGATCGCAGCATCCCAGCAAGTGCAAGAGCAGCCTTCCGCAGACTCCGATGGTGAGCTGACGGACGGTGCTGGGTCGGTCCAGACATCTGTACATGCAGATGCAATGGACCAAATGTCACAGCTGAAACAGTCGAATGGTGAAAGGGACAAGGAAGAGGATTACTCTTCCCTTTTTGGAACAGCATATGGGAGGGATGAGTTTTATTCATCAATACTATACTGACTTTTGTTCCACCTGATCAGAAAGCTGCGACTACTAGAGAAACCACTGTCGTCTCCAGAAGCAGATTTCATGTAGAGGAAAGAGGATGTTCTTTCCTTCCCAAAACAGTCTTGACAGGTGTCGGAGGCCTTCAGCCATGTTAAAGATGCCATATTCAACCTCCCTAGTTCTCAGAGGAAGGCGGTTTCTTATCGACATCTTGAATAAATATACCATTCCTTGGACCACGTTCATTTAAAAAGGTTGGAGAAGATTCCAGAGAGCTTCTCTGCATTTAGATGAGCAGACCGGGGATGTAGATATGTCCCTACCTGCATCATTCCATATACGCTCGGAAGTGATGGAATGTGCTATTTCATCCAATAGAGTGAATCTGGACGCGATGTCCTACGCAGATCAATTCACCAGAGCTATGGCGCAACATCTTAATGGGAACGAATTTGAGGACGTTTGTTCCTCACTTAAGAGTTCTTTCCAGGGCAGTCATGTATGCCACGTCAACTCTGCCCTGAGAGTGGCAAATTATGAGTTGATCAGACGTGAGGCTGCCCTTGCGTCATCATCACTTATAGATGTCAAGGTGAAAAGCTCTCTCGGAGTCGCTCTGGTCTCCGGATATACTCTTTTTGACAACGAGCTTTCGTTAGTCTATAATCAGGCTACAAGAAAGCTTCCAGTACACTGGTGCTGAAGTCTGCGCTTCAACAACACGCTTCAGCAGACCGGGGTAAGCGAGGCCGCTCCACTTCAAAATCAGCTAAGGGAACTCCTCGCGAGGGTACAATAAACCCTCTTATACTTACTCCGGAGGTCGTCAGTACAGCGACTCCGGAAAGGAGTGCAGGTCTGATCCAGACTATAGGTCAGACACCCCCAAGCCGACGGGATGAGGTTTTTCGTGGGTAAGACATAGTTTCTCCTCCCATGAGCCTCGTAAGTCATACAGGTGATGAATAAGACCTCTATTGCTTACCGCTTGACGGACGGTTATTAACTTCGCGAGAAACTGGATTTATGTCACGGAAGATCAGTGGTAAAATTGTTGTCTCGGCAAGTCTTCAGTTATGATTATGAACAAAAAACCCCACTTACAAGATGTCTGTGTTGGACAAATCTTCCGGCAGATCCTTTCATAAGAGAATCGCTCCTATTGGAGGTACAGACTCTCTTATTGAAGGAAGCAATAGAGGTCGTCAAGAATAGACTTCTGTTGCTTTCCACTTAGCGGAAGGTTATCAACCTCACAAAAAGTGAATGAAAATTGAGGAAGATCAGTGGTTGAGAATGTAGTCTCGGCAGACCTGCGGCTATCAGTCCGAGTAAAGCTCCCCTTACAACAAGTGCGTGTTGGACAAATCTTCCAGCGAATTTTTCCAAGAGAGTCTCTCCTTGCGGAGGTATAGGCTCTCCTATTGAAGAAAAGCAATAGAGGTCATCGAAATATTCTCCAGGTTTTTTCAAATCACCTGTTTCTCGTCCTGAAGTCAGACGGATAGTGCATAGATAGGCTGAGACAGCTGTCTTGTTTGGAATAGAGCCGCTAGAGAGAATGGGTTAGTCTTTTCCCTCTCTGTGTTGTATTCCTTGGCGTCAAGACATTTAATGTACTGTTACAGCGGTCTTTTCTTAGCTGCTAGTGTTGTAAGTCTCCATTTAGTGAGCTTTCAAGGCCGCAAGTGATTGGGGGTTCAAAATTTGTGTTTGGCCCTTGATAATATCGAGTTTGCACTTGCTAGTCTGGGCCATTGGTAAGTATAAAAAATATACAAATTACTTTAAATTTATCATTTTCATGTATTGTGTGGATACTACTGTACAAACAACCCATTAAAACCCCATTATTTCAACCAAATCCATTATTTTACCCATTAATTCTTGTCACAAATAAGTCATAGGTTGATGGCTAACCCATTAAAATATCTCACTTCAATGGCCATTTCGTATTAAAGCATTAAAAATGCCATTAAAATGTACTTTATGTTTCATGCCCAATAACACATTAACAATTGTAATGGCTGTCTTTAATGGCCATGATTTCAAGAAAAATAATGCCCATTAAAAGAGAATGCAATAAATTAATTCCCATCAGAATGCACAACCAAAAAATAAAGGACATTAAACAAGGAAAATAATCCCCATTAAAAGAAAGTGCAATAAATTAATGCCCATCAGACTGCACAGCCAAAAAATAAAGGGCATTAAATAAAATAATGTTAACAATAATAGCCTTAAAACTAAATTAATGGGCATTAAACCATTAAAAATGAAGAAAAATGGTTAAGAGGAGTTTTAATGGCCATTAAGTGTATCAATACTAGTACATGTGGAAACAATGTACAAAACATGGTCATTAGAACTGTTTATTATGAACTTAGAAGTGATATTATATTTCGGACTAGGTATGTAGCTAGCCAATATATAAATGTTTGTTGTCATATATTTAACAATAATATACTCAAGATTGAGTAATAAATGTTTAGAGGCACTTCAGCTTATTACCACCTACGTGTATAGCATATATGTTACATGTAATTGTAAATCAATATCCAACAATCATATTATTTCTTTTTTTTTCTGTTGGCCCTTTAAATATTTAGGATACCTCTTGGCCAACCTGTTATTGCTTAAGTATCATATATAATAGTATCATTCAAAGAAATAGTAATTTTGTACTAATTTTCATTTGGCAATTAAAAGCAATTTGCTGAAAACAAAGTAGTAACAAATTACAAAGAAAATTACTGATATGACATGTCAAAAATTCTCATTTTTTACAATTAAAGTTCCATAACTCCAGAATGACAAACTTGAAAATCGTAAAATTGAGTGTTGCCTTTACTGATTGTAACATTGCTACAAAATTTCAATAGATTCGGTGAAAGCATTATTGAGTTATCATACGGCATGTAAAATATTGCCAATTTTTTGAAGATTCAAGTCCAACAACCCTGAAGAAAAGAACAGAAAAACCGTCAAAAATGAAAGGGAGCTTCATTTGATCAATTTCAATATTGTGTATAAATATTATGAGAATTGGTCAAAGGAAACTAAGTTTTGGTATCGTCTGACATAGGAATACACTGACGGATGGACGGATGGACAGACGGATGGATGGATGGACGGACGGATGGATGGACGGATGGACGGACGGACGAACGAACGGACGGACGGACGGACGGACGGACGGACGGACGGACGGACGGACGAACGAACGGACGGAGTGGTTACTATAGGGCTTCTGCCGAAAGTCAGTGGGGCCCAAATTATACATTACAGTGGAAAGGGTTAACAAATATCATTTCTTGTCTTCCCTGCCTGTACATAGTACTTCTGCTGAAACTAAAGGTGTAAATGCTCTACTGGGACTAAGAATACCCCACCCTCACATTCCAAATTATGTCAGTTCCAAAAATACTCTAAGTCAATAAAGAGCAATAAATCTGCCAAAATGAGTTCAACAGAACTCAAAAGCACAGGTGAACACATCCTGATGTTGGTTAAACTCTGTGGCAAGTTTTAAAAAAATGAAAAGAAAATAAAGGAACACAAGCTGTGACAAAGTTGTGGCCATGGTCCAAAAAGGCAATAACTCCACAGCAACATACCCAATCAGTCCCCAAATTGTAGGGGAACATGTTGCCATGATGGTTAATTCAGTGAATAAATTCTTGAATTTTGAGACAACCCATTTACCATTCATCTGGGTGTAATAAAGAAGACCAATTACGGTACAGCCATCATGGTTGGGTCAAAATCTATGGAAGGAAATTTTTCCATGCATATAATTCAGATGTGATCCACTAGGACACCTAGCAAAACTTCCACCAATGAAGCATCGGAGTAATCCCACAGGAACATTTTATAACAGTGCTATCAAATAAGGTCACATGACACAACTTTTTGACAAACTGTTTGTAATTCCAGATGAACAACTTTTCGGTTATCTGTTTTTTATTTAGATAACCACCAGAGGAATGAAATGAAAGTGTCAATGACACTGTAGCTCAACTTGTTAAGACATGTACATGTATAGTATGTGACACAGCAATGACAAACATCTAGGTAATGTCCTGATAACAAAGGTACATATAAAGTATTGTAATGGTCTGCACATAAATACTGACCGTAGCCTGTAACAAATGTATAGGTAAAGTATTGTAAAGGTGGGCGACAGTCAGATGCTAAACTAGAAAATAAATCTTTGAGTCCCAGAGTGGGTCTGACTGAACCCCAAAATATTTGTTTTCATAGCACAGTGATAACAAAGGCACCCCAAAACATTTGTTACTGTCCCAAGGTGACAACAAGGGTACCCAAGAAGTTTCATGAAGATCAGTTCATAAATACGAGCCGTATATAAGTTGACAAAAAAACTGATAGGACCTAATTTTGGTACAAAATAGCCACTGGCAGTCATCTTGAATTTTGGACCATACCCAGAAACACTCGTTCTCGTCCCAAGGTGATAACAAAGGTACCCAAGAAGTTTCGTGAAGATCGGTTCATAAATACAGCCTCTAGCCCAAGCCGTATTGACATGTGCACTTACTGTGTATAAGCAGCAGTGAATAAATCAAGATTCATCTAATTTGCATAATTTCTGCACAAGAAAAAAACTGTATTATATGTGATGTATTCCATGTTACTGGACATTCATACAAAAATTTATTCAAATCAGAACTTTCATACAGAAGTTCTGTACAAAAAACTGATTGCACTAATTTTGGTACAAAATGGCTGCTGGTGGCCATCTTGAATTTCGGACCACACCCAAAAGTACTCGTTTTCATCCCACGGTAATAGCAAAGGTACCCAAGAAGTTTCGTAAAGATCGGTCCATAAATACAGCTTCTAGCCTGAGCTGTATAGAAGTTGTGTACAAAAAACTGATTAGACCTAATTTCGGTAGAAAATGGCCACTGACAGCCATCTTGAATTTTGGGCCACATCTTGTGGTGTATCCCATGGTACTAAACATTCTTACAAAATAATTTTCAAATCAGAGCTTTCATATAGAAGTTCTGCGCAAAAATCTGATTACGCCTAATTTTGTACAAAATGGCTGCCAGCGGCCAACTTGAATTTTGGACCGGACCCCAAAACACTCGGTCTCGTCCCACAGTGATAACAAAGGTACCCAAGAAGTTTCGTAAAGATCGGTTCATAAATACGGCCTCTAGCCCGAGCCGTATTGAATTGTTGATGGACAGACGGACAGATGGACGACTGGTCATGCCATAAGCTCAAATTTGACTTACGTCAAAGTTAAGCTAAAAATCATACCTTTCAAATTTTATGTCTGGGCCTAGGTGAACATTTGCCATGATGGTTAATGTCTGGGCCTTGGTGAACATGTTGCCATGATGGTTAATGTCTGGGCCTAGTTTATAAAAAACTGACTAAAAGATGTCCGGATTAAATTGTGTCCTCAGATAAGGAGCCTTGTTGAGAAGGAGGTATTATTTGCAGTTTTGATGTTCAATTGCCATACTGCAGAATAAATATTTTTGATATAAAAATGTTGGAATTTACTTTATTACAGTTTCCATCAGGTAGAATACATATTACAATATGATGAGTCCTGAATAAATACCCTTTAAGTCAGAATTTTAACGAGAGCTGCGACAACAGCTTGGAAGAAATGAAAAACAAAACTGGAGTGTGATTTTTAAAAATATTTGGTAGTTACATCTGATAGTTGTTTTAGTAAAAAGTGAACTTATCCCTTAAAGGCGCATTTTTGTCTAGGACAAAAGGCCTCATAACAGGTGCCACAACTTTCGATAATTAGGAAGGACAAACTGGAGAAAGTGTCGTCTCTGGATGACACAAAAACGATACCACTGCCGCCTTTCTTGCCGAATCCAAGTCCACAAATCTGCAAGTGGCAACACCAGTGCATAGAAGTTCTAATCATTGTTACCCAGATCATGGTTGATCAGTGTACAAAATATCAAAACCATCAGATTACAATTTTGACACTAGTTGTGGATAGAGTCATGATAGACTTTTTCAATAATGCATGTGAAAAGGGCAATAACTCTTGAACAATAAGGTGCAGCAACATGGTGTAAAGATATGCACAGGTTCATATCATGGATATTCATGATACAAAATATCAAAAGTATCCAATAGAAAGTGTGAGACTATTTGTGGATAAAGTTCGACATGGATTTGTTCAATAATCTAAGTGAAAAAGTGTAACATGGAGTAACAATATGAACAAGTTCATATCATGGTGACAGTGTGCAAAATTTAAAAAATGACACCTACCGACTGACCATTCATGTGGGTTGGAGATGGCTAACCGAATGCTCGGTTATGTAAAAATTCTTGGGAAACTGCTTTTTAATTATTAGCAAGTATTCAAATATTGTATGGAATTGAAATATATATATAGCCTCTCGCGGCAAAAGTCTAAAAATCTCTCAAGACACAAGACAGGCTGCTTAACTGGTAGAGTGCTAGAAGCCCATATTTGGGCTTTATTCTGAACTGCAGGTACCTAAGTTAAAGGTTTTATATTCGGAGGATGTCTTTCATATTATCTTGAAAGTAAAATTACTTCATCTCCATCGATTTGCATCGTTACAATTTATGGGAGAGTGCCAAAACTCTCCCATGAATTGTAACAAGACAAAAATGTGTGAACAAATCTTGAGGATGAGAAAAAAATTTAGCACTCTACCAGTTAAGTGACTCAGACTTTACCATTCAAGATGCAACATTTGTTTAACTGGTCATCCGTTCGCGTAGATTTAAATTTGCGTAACCAACACGAGAACGAAACGAGCGTTCTCGTAAAATTTTGCACACTGTGGTTATTTATCATACAAAATATAAAAAATACCCAATGGAAAGTGTGAAACAAGTTGCAGATAAAAATTTAAGATGGACTTGTTCAATAATCTAAGTGACAAAGGCCAATGATTCTTGAATAATAAGGTGCATCAGCATGACATAATGATATGCACAGGTTCATATCACGGTTATTCATCATACAAAAATATCAAAAGTATCAGATGTTGTACAGGTTTTATTATTATTATTCCTACAATAGTGTTTGAAATATAATATTATTACATACATGGACATACTGCCGTCTGTGGAAAGTGACCAGTCCATGGTGGCTATATTGTAGTTGTAGATAAAAGTTTGGGATGGACAAATAGATGGCAAGGTGGACGAATGGACAGCAATGAGGATAACTATATATCAACGCTAAAGTAGGGTTATAAAATATAATTACCCTACTAGTGGTTTCAGGTCAAGTCTTGTCTGCCTGTATAGAAAGCCAAGACTTTACTAGAAACCAGTGCTCAAAATAACTTTTTTTCTTTGCGTAGCAAAATGCTATACATTTAAAAAAAAATGAAGAGCATTTTATAAAAATTACGTAGCTATTTTTGTATACACATGTAGAAGAGTTGTGTTGTGCTGTTTTGTATTGAATTCTTCTAAGTAGATAGAATACTTTCCATCCATTTCTAGGCATTTCCAAATGATCTGCAACACATGAAACATTTACTACGTTTTTTTTTAACTGAACTGCCTTTGAGGGTTGCAAGGACTTGGATATTTTCAAATGGCGTCTTGATTGTTCAATAGAGTTCTCAAAATGGAAGTTGGGATTTTTAATTTCATGGGCTTGAAGTTATTTTTAATGGACATTTTATGCAAAATGTTGTAAAAACAGGAAGAATTTAAACCAATAGAATTCATCTTACATATGAAGTTGTTAACGATGCTTGATGGAGAGTTAATCTGAGTTACGCCTGGAATGTTCCACAATCAGAAGTAACGCATCAGTGAACTAGTTTTCAAATTTGTTTGCAACTTTTCATTGACATTTTGCAGTACAAGATAATAAGTTGATTATCTTGTATCGCAAAATGCTATACATAATTGAACATTGTGTAGTTTTTTGCAAGTTTTGCATAGCAAAAAGCGACGCGACTCCGCTTATTTTGAGCCCTGCTAGAAACCAATGCTCTTTCACCAGTTTTGGAAGGAGTAGACTGGCAAAAAGTCTGGAAATTAGAGCTGGTCGGTTTTGAAATTTTCCCTCGGTTCAGTTTTGGTTCAGTTTTGGATGAAAAAAATCGGTTTTCGGTTTCGACTTTTGTAACACAAAACACACTTTCCATATCTTATGTATTAACTGGTAGAGTGCTAAATTATTTTTAGCCATCAAACTTTGTTGCTATGCTTTTGCCTTGTTACAATTTATAGGAGAGTGCCTGTGGGCACTCTCCTATAAATTGTAACAAGACAAAACCTAACAGACTAAATAATATCACTTCAAAGATAATATGAAGCACAGTCGCTGAATTTGAAGCCTTTAAGTTGCAGTACCTGCACTTCAGGGTAAAGCCCAAATATGGGCTTCCAGCACTGTATCAGTTAAACTAGGACAGGATAGTACTAAAACATGCTAAATAACAAACAAGTGAACTTGAAATGAAGTAAAACTGTATTCCGAGTGTTTCCTGTAAATTTAATGAACAAAAAATTATATCTGCAATCTGCATACGCCTTCATCAAAAGCCATTCAAGCCCAAGGGCGTAGATACGTGAGTCGGGAGTGTGTGTCGAGGGGGAGAGGTTCAAAGAGTTAGTCACAATGATGCTGTTTGAGATGGAAACTTTATGATTCCACCATCCTGTCAGATTAGTTTTTCATTTCCATTCACAGCATTGACACGTTGCTCGACATGAAAATAAGTGAAATGGGTCAGAATTTGAGAAAGCAACTGCCCGATTTCAAGAAGTTGCGAACTTTAGATTACGCCATTTACTTTCAGAAAAACAGATACCCATTTCACAACCTAACCAACTTGACAAGTTGACATTTGTACCCGAAAGAAGCAAACTCTAAATCCCAGAATCATTCATTTACAAAGCACTGAAGAGGTTATGCAAATTACCAACAAGATCATCACCTGGCTTGATTTCCACGTCCATTATTCCTTTCAGTTTGCATTGATTTATCATTGTCAGAGAGTCACTGAATTCTGAGAATTCCCATTGCTTCGAAAAACAACCCAGCCACGTGCGTTTTGCACGTATAAGTGTATTTTTGATTTTTACTTTCATTCCATTCAAGTTTTCAACTGACATTTTGTATGACAGGTATGTGCAGCCAACGTTTTATTAATATTAATTTAACTCCTTTCCTGCTAAAAGGGGTTCCCAACATCAACTGAGCTTTGAGCGAACTGATACTTTGAAGGTGACACAGTTCGTTCTTTTTCAATAACAGTGTTTTACTCTTCGACCTGATGATTTTGTATGTGGCGACGTAGGTTGTAGGTATTTACGCACTGGGAGATGACTGACTTATTGCATAATTGGCATTTATCATTTCTATTGTCATTTTTTATTGTTGCATTTTAGCCGACATTTTGTTTATTTTTCAAAATCTATGGCATGCTAAATGTGACGATTCAAAAGTTAAGCAAAACCGAAAATGTACGGTTTTTAATCTCTTTTTCGATTCAGTTTCGGTTTTCATTAAAAAACGAGTTTTGGTTTCGGTTCGGTTAAATCGACCAGCTCAACTGGAAATTGACCCTGGTCTTAAAGTGTGCATCTGCAACATAAACAAACATGGAGAAGAGATAGTACACCAGGTCCTCAACTACACATCTTGTCATTTACATATACATTACCTACCTTTCCAACGGGTGATGAACCAGTAAAAGATATGGCAGTCACAAGAGGACTCTCACACAGAAATTTCCCAACTTCTGAAGCATTATCACGTGAGCAAGTTACCATATTGAAAACTCCAGGAGGAAACCCTGCTTTTTCAGCTAGCTGAACAAAAGAACAAAAAAGTACATTATTAACTTCATGAATACCAATGGTACCTGTTTTTAGTAATTTGTAAATCTCTTCTAATTTAGGAATACAGACCAGGGCTGATACAAAATAGTGGGGAATCTGTAAAACAAATCGTCAGATTTTACTGTAATTTTTATGGTGTCAAGCAGGCGGCCACATATATTGTGGACACAATATGCCGGTTATAGAGGCTTGCTGCCTCAAACACCTCTGCAAACCTACTTCTTCAGCTCTTGCTGAGCGTCTCTTTAGTATAGCCGGAAAAGTTTTCTGACCTGACAGGTGTAGAATGAAAGACGACACATTCGAACGTATGATGATGGACCGATGCAACCATGATATAGAGTAGTGCTTGTGTTTTTGTTATGTTTCCCTAATTTATTTATGTATTATGTGTTAATTTAATGTTTCTACCATGATCATGACCATGTTTCCTAGTTATTTTAACCATGATTTCAATAAAGTGCATCAAACAAACTCATCTTGTCATTCCTCCCTTAAAATGTAATTGAAAATGTAATGAATTACTTTACCATGTAACTAGTAATTGTAATTAATTACTTTGTGTTTTAAATGTAACTGTAACTGAAATATAACTGACATTTTCCAATGTAATTTATTTATTTATTTTATTAGGGTTTAACGACACTTGAACAGCCAGGGCTATATCGTGTTGGTGACAGTTTTATGGGCGGAGGAAGCCGGAGTACTCAGACAGAACCACCAAGCAACGACGAGCTGCTGCCAGTTTCCCAAAATAGTAACTCTTCACTGCAGCACAGGCAGGGTTAGATTGGTTGAAGACATGTGCACCATCAACGTGCAGTATGACTTTTTTATATTGTTTTCTAAAAATTTTCAATTGATTTCCACAAAACCATATCATGTGAGTGAGATCAACGAGTTCGTTCAAGTGAGGGGTCATATGATGCGGTTTTGCAACAATTTTAAAAAAATTTGTTTTTTAACTGCTAAATTTGTAAACTATGTGAAAGAATGTTGTCAATTCGTTAAGTAAAGGGGTAAAACCGCGGGGAAGTGTTGTGAATAAATATTCATTGTGAGTGCCCCATCGATTTGTGCAGAACTGGATGGACAGGCTGAAAGTTAGGTTATTGGTGCGGTACATCAGTCAAAATGAACCATATCATCAACTTAACTTGTGGCCTAAGCTAAACATATTTATCACATAATCATCAAAAAGCCTATTACCAGAAAAATCATCTACAAAACGTCTAATGAACATAGGACAGTCAATATTATGTAGAATTTAACTAAGGCCTATAAAAAAATTCTTATTTCTCAGGCAATTTTTCCTCAATTTAATGATGAGGGAGCGAAAATAGTTCTGAAAATAGTTGGAATCAGAAATTTCACTACTTTCACTATTATGTGGCAAACCAATGTATTGAGTAGTGGAAATATCCCATAATGAAGTTGAAAACTTAACCAAATATATCTTGTTTGACAGAGCAATGTGAGCTCTGTCAAACAAAGTATAGTTGGTTAAATATTTGTCCTACAAGTGCAAAATAGTGTAATAGAAGAGATTTCCAGGTGACAAAAAGGTGATGAGGCAGATTTTCTATGACAAGGGAGGTGCCTGAGCAACAGGAAATTTTTTTTTCAATAGCCTAATCTACCTTTATTTATTTTATTAACTATTTATTTTACATAATACGGCTAGCAGGCAAAATTTGCAAGACTAGTTCTCAAAAATTTTCATTTTCTGCCATGAAAACCTTGCTTATGACACCTCATTTGAACAAGGTCGTTCCAATGAGGAGTCACAAGCCATGTTTTTCAGGCAAAAATTGGAACAAATAATAAAATTTGGTCAGCGATCGCTGTGAATAGTGATGTCTGGTTTTGGGTCTGATATTGTAAAGTAAAGGATTAACACTTTGAACCCTAGCGGCTGTTTTTCCAACCACGAACATGATACGTCATCATTTTATTAAATAGGATGGATGCTAAGTGCGTGTGTGTGGAAGACCAATCAATATTTTCAACGTGCAGCCCCAAGGCTGCACGTTGAAAATATTAATTTGTCTACCCCTTAATAATGAACATGGACCCTTCCAGTTGCTGTCATTGAAATAATCTGGAAGATACCACCAGGGTTCAAAGGGTTAAAATACACCTTAGGTGATAAAAGAATCTCAAATTCGTCATAATTTGATATGAAATGTCTGCACCTCGTTCACTAAAATCGATCTGAGCCGAGGTTTTATCAATTTAGTGAACTCAGTTCACAAATTTCATATCTGTTGATTTGTTTGAGGTTCAATAACACTTTTGACAGACAGGGCCACCTTGTGTCAGATGGAGGCAGCTGGAGCACCCAGAGTGAACTACCGAGCAACAGTCCAACTTACCAGTATAGTAACTCCACACAAGCGGGATTGTCACTGGTTGAAGGCAAGTACTATCGACGTGCAGTATGCAATAGTACACAGTGCCACTCTGCTACAAGTCAGTCAAGTCAGGATTAAGTGCTGGACCCATAGAGACAATGCAGTTAAGGCCCCACAAAGTAGATCTTTTGTTTTTCAGGCCATTTTTTGTAAAAGTGCATGTGGGCAGCTGTTTTGTTTATTTTATTTTTTTTATTTTTGTAATTATTTATTTGCCATCAAAAGTCCATGTTTTTGGTTTGTTTTATGTTTTAGGCTTCATAATCTACAAAATAGCATGGGTGGTGGTGTATTGCATCCCCTGAGTGCAAGAAGGCTTTGCTATACTAAAGCATTCCAAAGCCTTGTTGCACTCAAGGGACAAATTTATCAATTCTATTAACTTAAAACGTAACTTAAAATACCAGACATAAACCATTTCATTTTTTATTTTTTTATGTTTGCATTGGTAATGAAAAGAGAGCATGTGGCAGCCAAAAGGACAATGCAGGAGGGCCTGAGAAACACATTTTTTATTTTTTTTTATTGTCGGCCAGGATCAAACCCTGGACCTTTCCGTTTGAAGTTCAATGCCCAAACCACTGAGCCCCGGCACTCCCAGAAAGTTTTTATCATAAAATGACTCACAAGAGATCCATATATATTCACATATAATGATGGTGTATTACACATGCAAAATAGTATTCAAATATTTGGAATGAATATTCACAGCCCCAGTCATTGTGGCAAACCAGAAAACTGAACCACAAGATGAAGTGGCCCCATTGCAATTTGTCTCTCTACAGTTAAAACTAGAAGTCCTGTCATGAAATGCGCACAAATAGCACGTTGATCTGCACCTTAATCTGCGCGTTATGACCATAGCATGGCTTTCAAATTCTGTACATATGGCCTGTGCACAAGCAATGTTTCAGCCAATGGACCTCCGGGTAACCCGGAGGTCCATTGGCAGAAACATTGCCTCTGTTTGCTATGCGAAAACCAGGAGAACCTGCCGTGTTTTGGATGCCATTCGATATGGCAATTGCGCGCAATTACTACGCGCAATTAAGCCTAGATAAGCGCACAGTTCATGACAGGACTTCAAGTTTTAACTGTTGCCAAGTGTCAAATATAGTCAGATTTTCTCCTTTATTGACTTGTCCACTGGACAAGTTTAATGGAGAAAATGTGATAATGAGAGCACATCACAAATTGGATGAACTTGATTCATTCATTTATTACCCTAATTTATGTTTTATTCAACGGGCTTAGCAACTGATCCTATAGAACCCCCTAAGAACGATCAGTGAGAAGTCAGGCTGAACCAAATGGAGAAACTTAAACACAGAGCGTTTGGTGGTTAGTGGTGTCATACAAACTAATAGTTAAGGAGGCTGAAGTGTTATTTACTACATGCATATGTTGTTAACACATAAACAAAACTTAACCGAAACCAAAGTTTTTTCCTAAGACCAAACCGAAACCAAATCTGAAAATGATAAATTTATACCAGTTTGTATATTTTTATACTTACCAATGGCCCAGACATAGCTGGTGCTAACTCTAAAATATCTAGGGCCAAACACAAATTTTGCCCCCAATCCTTAAAATTTGCATGCAAAACCAAAAATTAGAAGTCCTAACTGGTCCTCCACACATTTACCCTCTGTGTATGTGCAGACGTCAGGAAGTGACTGGAATTGGCGCCAACACCATTCTTTGTAAAATAAAGTATTACAAAATAATTCAGCGGGGAGGTATGAGTGCCCACTCATGGGAGGGCCCAGACATAGCTGAATCGTAAATAGGTGGAGGGCTTAAGACTTCTGAAATAATTCCAATCCTGCAAGCCATAATGAAGAAACTTACATGTAGAATAGTTAGGAATTACAGTTATGTCTCTCTATACAGTAATAGAGGAGACATATTCTAAACAAGAAGTAATTCCTTAATGTAAGTATGAAGACAAGTTCCTAATTTTCCAAGGCTAGCCCAGACTAAGCCCCAAAAATTAGGATGGCGTATCTGAGAGTAAGAGAAAATCTCAGCTGTATGCAGGATATAAATACCGATAAAAACAGCATCCTTCAAAGATACATACATTTTAAGCCAGATTATGGGTAAAAACACACACCTCCCCCCCCCCCCCTTCCTTTTTTGAAGAAACCTTCAAAATAAAAAAAGGGGGAGAGCTCTGGAAACAATAAGAGCGGTACCCAACAACAATATGATTAATCGTCAAACACTCGTACTTGTGTCAATTAACAGAAAAATATAGGAACCGCAATGGTTCTCTCACAGTGGGGGGGGGGGGGGGGAGGGGGAGGGGGAGGGGGGATTCGAAGTCATAACGAAATTCCCTCACCCGTATTATTTAATCGTACCTGTGTCAGTTAAGATAAAAAATATAGGAACCGAAATGGTTCCCTCACGTCTAACCGACTCCATATGCCACTATGGATGGAGAGGTACGTGAAGAATAAAACATCCCCTGAAAGAAGACCCTCTCTGGGAGAAAGCTTCTAGGGAGCATCACATAACCGACACTTGAGAATATTGATCCAACATTCTTGTGACAAAAGAGGTGCTACCAGTAGGATTCACTGTTTAAACTTAAACATAAGCTATTGAATCAAATGAATAGGAGGATACGCATATCCTATTATTCCTCCCCATGAATTTGCAGAGCATCTATTGCCTGCGCTCAATAATCTGGGCATGGCGACACAAATGACGGTAACAATTGTTCTGGTGCGTCGCAAACTAAAGAATCATGGGGTGATCCCACTGGTTGCAAAACTGTACAAAAAAAACGCATGTTGAGCATCCATACATATGAAACAGGAGACCTTTCCGAGAAGCGAGTCTGCTAGTACGTTCAGATGACCGGTATATTATGGATAGAGAGACATGAAAATGATTCTCCGTTAGGAATTATAACAAAAGTGAATGGGTGCCGCTCTGGTTCCTGATGTAGGCTACCACTATTGAGTTGTTCAACAAACTCGGAACAAGCGTGAATGCATTGATATAGCGCTTACAATATTGACATCATTCTTGATGATTATGTGTTTCTACAGGAACCGAGGGTCTAAGACCCCTGCAATTATAGTCTGTAGGACTCAGGGCCATGCCCCAAACTATTGACTCATACCCGTCAAAATCATGAAAGCCAGATCTGGCAGTTGCAGCGGAACTAATGAGTTAACCACTAAAAGTCTGCCTCAATATGGACCTTTTTGTTAACTATATCCTTTAAAACAATACTGGTCCTGAGAGAATGCGTCGTCACAATCCAGTTCTGTGTAAGAATAACTGGAGGGGGCGTGTGCGTAAGCGACCCATCTAAACAAGATGCGTAGCCGCTCAGCACATCTCCATCAGTCGCATAAAACTAATTCATTCTGGATAATGGCAGACGAACCAGATTGTTATGAAACATGACCAAGTTAATATTCGAGTGATAGCGCAGGGCTCTATCTCCAGACCAAAGCTATCCTTAGATCTATGCTTATAGCGTAGTCAATCACTCGAATACTCATTTTAACCAACTAAATGATAACCATAAATAAACTTTTAGAGCTTTGATAAACTTGTTAACAAGCTCCAGTCTATTATCTGTCAGAACGAGCTCTTAGTCTTCGGCACGAGTAACAGGTGGCTACAGAATTCCAGAGAATTTTGATTCTCGACGACCTCTATTAACATCATTGTCAAGAGAACCTTTACCTCCGATTGGAGAGACTCTTATGCAAGGATTGGACGGAAGCATTGTCCATCAGACATTAATTAGTTGTGGTTCTCTCGGAAAGATAGCCGCAGGCCTTCCAAAACCGCACTACTGAACTACTAGTCTCCGTAACAGTTATCCAGATCGATGCTCATCTTGATAACCATCCGTCAACCCCAAAACAACAGAGGTCCTAACTCACACCTGTAGCACCTGCGAGGCCTACGGAAGGAGGAACTGCGTCTCATTTGCGAAGAGCCTCGACCCAGCAAATTAGGGGCGTCTGACCGGAAGTCTCGATCAGATATAAGCCCCGTATTCGAGTCGCTATATGACGATCCCTAGAGTAATTATAGGAGAGTAAACTATACCCTCACGAGGAGTCCTCATAGGCGACCTTCTGTCTAGGACGTCCTCCCTTACTCCTTTCTGCTTATGCATGTCGAATATACGTCGACATAAGCAGCAGAGTATTGATGCTTTCTTTGTAGCTTGTTCATAAACCAATGAAAGTTTATCGTCAAAAACTTAGTATCTGGAAACCGGAGCGACTCTAAGGAGTTTTTCACCTTGTCATCTATTAAGGATGACGACGCAAGGGCTTTGTCATGTCTATTTACCGGGTAACTCCGAATTAGCAACTTGTTAAGACAGAGTTATACGTGATAAATATATAGCCCTGGAAAGGACTCTAAATGAGGTACAAACGTCCTCCAATTCCTTTCCGTAGAGACGTAGTGTCACAGTTCTTAAAGGTGATCTGCGTAATACAGTGAGTCTAAATTCGCTCTGAATGAATAAATGTCGTCTCAATTGTGACCAAGCGAATAATGAATGACGAAGTTAAGGCCATAGCTAGGTCCTTAGCCTACTCATTCAAACGCAGAGGAACTCTCAATACATCTTCACTGTTTTTCGACCAGTGGAACTACAGAAGAAGATGACAAGAAACTGCCTTACTTCTTTCCACTGGAAAGTTAAATGTGGAGTCGGCTAAAAGGCCAAAAACCTGCGACACCTGTCTATACTTAACCGGAAAAGACATTCCTTCTCTTTTTCCGGATAATTTAACGTGCAACAACGCTAGTAGTTTCTTGTGAATGGACGCAGCATTCTGATGCGTTGGAACACATTCAGGGTAGTGTTGATGGAATAAATCCTCTCAACCCGGTATTGTTCCCAATGTGGAGGGTAAGTCCCCTCCATATCCCTTCATCATTCGTCTGCATCAGTTGAAATCACGGTCAACGGCATCTGAACACGCAGATAACTGGACCAAACCAAGCACCATGCGACAGCTCAGATTTTCCGACTGCCAACAGTTGCTACTGCACTTGCTGGGATGCTGCGAGGAGCTGCGCATCTGCGCCAACAAAACCGTAACGGAGGCCTAAGGAGCGTCGGTCTTCTGGGCGCTGGCTGCTCCCTGTACAGTATGTCCGAGACGGCACTTTCTCCGAACGTTCTGATATATGAGGCCGCGTCTAAGGTCATTGAATAGTGATATTTTCGAGCTGTCGCAGCATTCTGATTTTCAGGAACAAACTCAAGGAAGTATAGATGCATAAGCGCTATCGCCACCCTGTTGTTCCAAAGGGGAAGGGTAATTCTCCTCCAAATCCCTTTCATCCTCCAACTGAATCAGATTATACTCACGGTCATCGGCATCTGAACGCGCAGATGACTGGACCGACCCGGCACCTTCCGACAGCTCAAGTTTTGAGACTACCGTCATCGGTTTCTGCATTTGCTGGAATGCTGCAATGAGCTGTGCAATCTGCGACAGCAAGTCCGTTACGGAGGCCTAAGAAGCAGCGGTCTTCTGTTGCATGGCCGCCGGCTGCTCCTGGGACAGTGTGTCTGAGATGGCTCTTTTCTGCGGACGTCCCTATAAATGAGGCCTCGTCTCCTTGGCTACTGTATGGTGTGACTTCACTGATGAAGAGTGACTCTCTCGGCGATGCAGACTGGATATCAGAAGTCATGTAGCCAAGGTACGGTCGTGTGTGCTTGGTAGACGTTGAAGAAGCCATAATTATAGCCGACCCCGGCTGTAAACTGAACGGAGCGTCCCGGACGGGAGGCGTGGGCGTATGCACCAACTGACGCAAGTTCCAATCCCTAACATCTGGCCCCAGATGTTATAATAAAAGAAAGAGGGGGGAGGGGGGGGGGGCTCTCTGTCCTTCCGGCCTCGCCGAGCTTCTTGCTGAACTTGCCAGCTTCTTCCTTTCCGTCATCGCAGGGTGAGCCTTATATTGATTTTATATTATAGTGCTCGCTCTACCCTTTCCATTCTCCTTGACTGCAACGGACACACCCGGCGTCGCGGTACCCTCAGGCGGTGTACCGCTTCACCGGCCGCGCTAGCTGGCGAAAGGGATTTGAAACCACACTGTGGTTTATTGCCCTGTCTAATATTCATGAGCACTTTTGCCGCTAGCTCTGATTGACTAATTAATGCGACGACGGAAGCACACTATCTGACGGCATCACGTAAACATCACCATGTTCTTGTTCCTCTGTAAATATAAACTAATAAACTAAAGCTACCTAGGGCGAGAGGACCGATGGCAGCCTCATAACGAGAGGACCGGCAGTGGTCCCTCGCTAATAACGTATCGTGACACCCGTCAGCAACGTTTGTCATCCCATGCGACACATATGAGCAAGAATTAGTAGAAGTACATTGACTACAAGCAAGGCAACCTACAAGAAAATAAGAGGAACGACTTCCTCGACTTGCTTAAAGAGCAATATGCTTACATAATGAAGCAGACTAAGTCGATTGTACTCCCACCAATTCCACATTAAATACAAATAAAAAGATACATAACAAAAACATTCAAAATATAAATCGAAAAATAGTTTACACCAAAAGAATTTTCGAAAAATTTTGACAAGAGCCCAAGTTCCCAAAGGGAACGAAGTGCCCAAATGTATCCCAAAAGAGCCCAAGTGTGGACAAAATTATTTTTTTCCTCCCCAAAATTAACTACACACTACAGGACTGTATAATGTATCTTACAACAGACCTACCATATCAGAAATAGGAACCTACACATAAATAACAAACGTTGCTAATGTAAACAACGTCAAACTAAAAACCGGAAACGAGACCCCAGGCAACACAGCCTGAAGTCAGCAACAGATTTTTGAACTATCCGATGTAAGGCAAGATCTTCATCAGAAGAAAAAACGATACATTGGAAGTATGATGCATGACTAAAAACGCCTAAACATCCTAAGGGTGAGGACGTAATCCTGGGGAAATACAGAAAAAACTTTCTGTATAACACGTCAAACTCCCAAGAAATTTTATATAAAAAATTCAAAAAAACAAGCCAAAAAGCTTGGGAACAGGGGGGGGGGGTCAAGGGAGGTTAGGGAAGGAATACTTAACCAACAGTGGAAAAATCATTATCAGCAATGATGACATCAGGCTCATGTTCCAAAATTAGGGAACATGAACTAATTTTTATATTATAAAATTATAGCCCTGAACGTTTTCAAACCAAAGTTTATTCCTTCCTTCATTAAATTGTGTCCTTGGATCCGCCAATTTAACCATTGATTTGTGTCTGGTATCATTATTAATTGAGATTTAAAAAGCACAAAAGTCAGTTTGTTGTTATCTGACAAGGGCCAAACAAAGAATGATGTTGGCACCAATTCCGGTCACTTCCTGACGTCTGCGCATGAGCAGAGGGTAAATGTATGGAGGACCAGTCAGGACTTCTAATTTTCGGTTTGGCATGCAAAGTTTGGGGATTGGAGGGCAAAATTTGTGATTGGCCTTAGATATTTTAGAGTTAGCACCAGCTATGTCTGGGCCATTGGTATACTGTGTACAAATAATCAAAACCTCCAAGGTATATGAATATTCAAACCACAAACTCTGCTACCTTTTTTAACAATTGTCTATACCCTACATTACAGTTTCCTTTCAGCAATATGAATATTATTAGTTATCCTTGTGTTTTCCAAGATGTATGGGAATTTACACCGGTTTGGGAACTCATACACCCTGAGGCTTTGCCAAACCGGTGTAAATTCCCATACACCCTGGAAAACACAAGGATAACGGATTTATTTCCAAGAAGTTTGATGTACTTAATACTTTAACCTAGTTTGTGGGCAAAAACTGACAGAAAAAATTTATACTTTGCTTCGAAAACCAGACAAATATGGATGTCATTGGAATTGGCTCAATGAGCCAGTTCCAATGACATCCATATCTGTAATATTTTATTGTACACAAATATTAAATTTCCTGCATTTTTATTTTTCTTCTAACATAACCGAGCAGAAGGTATGAATTAATAATTAAAAATGGGTACTTTTGTAGCCATATTGCTTGACCTTGTATATTCTTGTTTTTACACCGTGGTTAAATACGGTGTAAAAAAGCCACTGTGGATTGCAAGTTACACCATACCTCTCAGCCAATCAAAATGCAGTATTTTGTTTCATTTGGAAATAATACACTGATATCTCGCAATACAATGTAGAGGATATCAAAATTCACAGATTTTCAAAACATGATAAGGTAATTTGAAAATTCTCAAACATTTTTTAAACTTTTAAAATTTGTCCAAACTGTTTGGGATACAAATAAATTTACCTCACAAAGAGCCAGTGCAGAGTATGGAGTATCTTCGGCAGGTTTAACAACAACCGTACATCCAGCTGCAAGGGCAGCACAGGTTTTTCTAGTTATCATAGCACTTGGAAAATTCCACTGACAAAAAAAATTACATGAAACTTCAAAAATTTAAGAATAATCTGCGTGACTACAAATGAATTCCATTCTAGAGTTTCTTTTTCGATAGTTGATCTTATTTAACTGATATTTCTTAACTGAATAACCTTGCTAACTGTACATACAGTTGAAAATAGAAGTCTTCTCACAAATAATGTAGAATATGCTTGTTAGTTAATGTGCATGTTGCTGCAGAAGAAGGAAGTAGTCTGAAATACACAAGAGAATTTGCGCCATACAATGCAAAATTTAATGCACTGTTAGAGTGGTTGGTACTGAAATCATGAACTGAACCAACCAACCAAAGAAGATATTGAGCCTACAGTTTGTGGAGGATGGACTACTACTAAAACAATGTGGGATAGATTTTTCACTTAGTAATTATGTACAATCTCTAAGGACAAAACATAAGAAGCACTTGTAAACTTTCATCACATGGACCTCCGGGTTGCACCCGGTGGTCCATGTGATGAAAGTTTGCAAGCGTTTTTTGTGTCGTTATGAATAATTCTAAAATACTTTTCGGCTGGAGAATATATGGTGCAGAAATTAAGGAGTAATCCATTCTCTTCATTCTGTGTATGCAGTCAAACTTTAATATCTATTTACATCATTACATGTACATGTATACAAGTAGAGGTTGGAATGATGTTGATGGTCTCAATTTACTAGTATTGAATTGTTGGGCATCCTGTTTTTTTCCCTAGGAATTTAGTGACGCTAATGGGGCAGTTTGAGTTTGATAGGAACAAAAAGTGCACTTATACAGCATGCTATTAAATCAAAATGGTGCACAATACAGTTTCAGGACTTCTAGTTTCAACTGGAAGAGCAAGCCATTTATCATACCTTCAGGACAAGTTTGATCTGTTATAGGGTTGCTGGCAAAATTCTTGACATTTTTCAAGACACTACAGTAGAAACTGAAGGATTTTCAAGCTCCCCCAACCTTGACAACTCCTAACCTAGACCTTCCAGTGATTACCCTTTCCTCCCACTTCCCTCCAAGTGAGAGAAGGTAGTAATCACTGGAGGTTTCCAGTCACAAAATATGGCATGTAAAACTATATACTATGATAGAAGCACTTTGTCCATGTTTCTATTTTGTGAATATTCAAGACTTTTCAAAGCCTGTGGGGCAATTTTCCAGGATTTTCAAAGCCTTGGATGGCTCGTAGTCAAACTCAAGACCATTCCTTAATTCTAAGGTCTTGCAGGAACCTGGTGATAATTGCATAAAGGTTATAGAGTAGACTCCTCGGATATCTACTGAATTCTTCATGTTCATAGACCAATACAGCCTCAAAACATCCAATATAAGCATTTAAGGCTCCACAAAGTAGATCTTCTGTTCCTCAGCCCACTTTTTGTAAATTGCATGTTGGCAGGTGTTTTTTTTATTTTTGTAATTATTTCCTTCCCATTAAAAAAGTCATGTTCTTGGTTTATTTTATGTTTTAGGCCTCATAATCTACAGAATAGCATAGGTGGTGAAGTATTCTGTCTCTTGACTGCAAAAAGGTTTTGCAATTCTGAAGCATTACAAAGCCTTGTTGCACTCGAGGGACAAATTTATCAGTGTTATTTGCTTGGGTAAAATATCCGACATAAACCATATTTTTTATTTAGGAGGGCCTGAGAAACAGATTTTTAACTTGTTAGGCCTAAAGTCGAGTTTACACAATCATGTTGCCCATTTTTGTGGGCTTCCAATCAAGTACATGCCACCCAATAATACTGCATACCAAAGTTGGATCATATCAGCCAACAGCTTATGTAGACTGAAAATTTGGGGTAGGGTCATAAATTTTGCTCCTCTTAGGATGAGCCCAAATACTGTCTGAGAAATTTTCCTTGAACAAAATTGTAATTTAGGTCACTGAAGGAAGTTGCATACCAAATCTCAGAGCACTGTGGCTGGTAGTTTAAGAGAAGCTGTTTAACCCTTGAAACAATGCACACAATATCAAAATTTATTATTTTAACCCTCTGCACTCTGTCAAAATGGCAAAGTCTTCAGCGGCAAATATTTCCCATAATGCAGTTTGATATTTAACCGAATATACTTGGTGAGCTCTGTAAAACAAGATATAATTGGTTAAATTTGTAGTTAAACAAGAAAGAAACAGAGTTGTCGAGAGAAAATTCTGTTGCACTATAAGAGTTCTTGGGGATAAATATTTTTCCAAATTTTTTCCCATATTTCAACAAAACAATTTCATGGTTTTGTTGAAATTTTTAGAAAATTAATTGTTTTTAACTGCTGAATTTGTATATTACGTGAGTGGATAACGGCCGCTTCATTTGGTAAAGGGCTAACTCTTTACCCAACGTAACGATCAAAACCAGCCAGCACTATTCTCAAAAATTGCCAATTAATTTTCATTATTTTTTGTCTCAAAAACATAGGTTATGACCCCCTCAATGGAACGAGCTCAATGAGTTCGTTCCAATGAGGGGTCATAACCTATGTTTTTGAGATAGAAAATGAAAAAAAATTAGTTATTCAATATTTTTTTTTTGCAAGTGTCGTCTGCATTTCATGTTAGGTAAAGGGTTAAAGAATTTTGAACTTTTGGGGCATTGCCCACACCTCTTGTGGGTTAGCAACTTCTGTCAGCCAAATCTGGAAGAGGATCTTCCAAACATAATTTGTGCCACGTTGGTTGGATTTGGGCCAGTGGTTCTGAAGAAGAAGACTGATATGTAAAAGTTAACAGATGATGGGTGATGTATGACAAGTGATGGCAGCAGGTCATGCTGATTTTTTGTGAATAGTGCTGAGCAGATATGGTTGCAGGGGCAAAATTTCAACATGAATCTGCAAATCGATTCACATAAATATTCACCCAAATCTCCAAGTACGATCGCGTAAAAATACAATTTTGATTGGCTGGTTTATTCTGGATTACTTGTTGCTTTCTACATGAACAAGGTCAAGTATATCCAGTTGGTGTATAAGTCGCACATTTTCCCTAAAAAATGATCCCTAAATTAAAGGTGCGTCTTATACATTGGTGGGATAGATTATCCAATTTTGGGGTTAAAAAACTGGCGATGTTCTAGGCAGCTGAGTTCATTAACAGTTGACAACACAGTTATAGCTTGGGCAATCAACAACTGAATAAGATTTACTGTGCTCATTGCCTTATGTTCAGCTGAAACCAATATCTTTAATAATAGGGCTAATCCTGCCTGTAATTAACAAAATATATCCCTATAAAGTGGGCCAATTATTTCAAGAATAATCATTGGGTTGAATTATTTCATAAAATCAATTCATAGTTGCTTCAGCAGATTAGGAATTAAACATGACCTGCATTTAGTTGACGCTACTAATTTCTTGAAGGCTGAATATGATTGTTTGCATTAAATAGTTTTAAACTAGTTTAAATTGAAAAAAATTCATGGAAAATTTAAAAAAAGGACAAATTTCAAAAAACTTTCTTATTTCAATGAGTAACAAATTTCAAATGATGGAAATAAGGAATCTCCAATCTTGAAACAAAAAAGTGTAAGTTTACAGAACGGCCGCCATGGACTGGTCATTTTCCACAGGTGGGCAAAATTTCCATGGACGCAATAATATAGGAATAATTATCAAAAATTTAATTAATGAAGCACCAGGTACAACCCAGTGCTTCATTAAAATTTCGCTGATTATTTTTATTACCTGGTAAACGCATGCGTGGACATCACTGCCCACACGTGGATTATGACCAGTCTATGATGACTGTACTGTATAAAGGGTAATAATTTTATTATAAATAAATTATTTATTATAATAATTCTCACAAAAATACTCTGATTTACACCTGTACAGAATATGGTGATAGACATCAATAACAAACACTTGCATACCAAATATGATGACAATCCATCAAGTATTTTAAAAGTATTTTAAAAGTTGATGAGTTTAAAAACTTGTTGGTCCCCGACAGATAGATCGACTGAAAAAAAACTGATTGATAGTGATGAGCCGATAAGATAAATGACCCATCATCCAAATGCCGATGTTTTAGATATGAAATCGTCTGACTGTTGATGATGATGTGAGAGGGTCAGTGTTTTATGGTTTAATTGATGGTAATCGCCAGCCAATGCACCCTGTAAACCCCCAATCCCGACAATGGTTTTAGTGGCAATTGTTATCAATGCTCAGGGCTTTAGTTAACGATTTAATTATTGATAAGGAGCACATTTATTTTACAAATGGGCATTGCCATCTTGCATACATAATATTTGATAAACCGGAATTGGCAAAATAAAATGAAATGAAATGAAGCAAACATAAACCCGAACACAACAGATTTCATCTTTTATGGAAGCCGTCGTCGAAATGCATCAAAGGTAAAGCCATAACAAAATATATGCTAGATTTTCATCCCCACTCCCCCAAATTTAAATGCCTGCCCCAATTTCTTTTTTATTTTCATACATTTATGCCCCCAAAATGAAGCTCAAAAGGTTTACCAGGAGGAATAAAATAGAACAAAGTTGACAGATGATGTTCTGTTTCAGTTATTAGTGTTCAAATAATTTAATAATTTATTTTCTTATTTTTTACAAATAAACAGTTGAGACATACATATTTATAATCAATAAAACACTAAATAGCTTTTGTGGAATAAAATTAGGTTTTATTGTTTGTCTCCCATCCAAAACAAATAAAGAACCACATGGTTATTTTCTTTGAAGTGTAATATCATCAATGTCCCACAATTGTCATTTGTGACCTTAGGTCATGAATGTTAATTACCAGGGGTCAGAAAGACATGTGATCTCTCACAAACTCAGTGAATCAGTTTTGAATATTCATTTGTGTACTTTTTGTTGACATGGACATTGGAGCACTTTCATTTCTTTCACCGATTTTTGTATTCTGGAGAAATAAAAAAATAAACAAATTTGCCCCCCACACCCCACACGGCAATTTGAAAAGGAGTTGGATGAAAATCTAGCATATTTTTTATTATGGCCTAATACAATGTCGCAAGTAAGTTCCTGCAGTTTCTTACTGTCATTTTCAGATTTCTTTGATATCTAGCTGACACTCATCACTTGAGAATGAACACGGTTGTCTCTCAATTTTTGTTAGTGCTCCGCGAAATTTGACGAGATCAAATGGAACCACAAATCACTTAACAGTCATTTCAATAAAAAAAGTCTTAAATCTGGATGATGAATTGAGGAAATCTCAGTAATTTTTTCACATGTGACCATCGGCGAGGACCGATCCCACACCACCGCCTACAGATTGTCAACCGATGGGTGCTTACCGGCTGATGGCCGATTGTATACCTATTGGGCCTAAAAAAGATGCTTGTTTCTGCTAATGGCCAGAAAAAAATAGGGTCGGTAGGTAGGAAAAACTTTTTATTTTTATTTTTTTTATTTTTCCAGAATGCAGTTGCCTTCACTGAATTTATGACCTTATCAACATAATGTCAGAACAAATCCAAGCACTTGTCCAACATTCAACAGTGAATAATATAGAAAATTTCTTCCATCGTCATGGAAACATTCAAGCTTCGTATAACTTTGTTTTGCTGTGAAGACATTTTTCAAAAAGTCATCACAAGTAGCAGACTGTCGGTCACCAGTGTTTTGTTTCAAGCTAGAATTACGGTACCGTATTAGCCCAAAATGCATGCTAGGCTATCCTTACAGAGCCCACAAATGCCACTTTGATACAACTTGACAAGTTCCATGGCTCGATAGGCTTTTATATAAAATTGTTTGATTTTTAATAAAATGTTTTGACGATCAAGATATGCGCTGTGATTTAGAAAAAACACAATCACTTTTTTCACATTCTGTGATTTCAATAAAATGCTTAAACTCTGAGGTTTAAAACAGGGTCGGTCAGGTTAGCGGAAACAAACATCTTTTCTTGTCTTAACAAGAAGCCTACATCGCAAAGTGCTGCTAATGCCCCTACCACAAAAATGTTCTAAGTCGAAAGAGTGAAAAAGGACCATAACTCTAGAAAAAATGTGCGGACGGAACTCACACTATACAGGCATCGTTCCCCCATGATGCTCTATTATGACACCATATATCATTCAAATAAGAGTAGCAGTGGCCGAGATACAAGGGAAAATGTAGGTACTGATGGACAAAGGAATAGACAGACGGAAGTCTCCACTAGATACCCCTTTGAAGTTTCAAGTCAGGGGCATAATAATCGCCTCTTCACCACTGATTGACATACTACATGACAGTCAGACAGACCAACCGCAACTGCAATACCTGGTGCTGCTTGTTGCAAAACAATTTGGAAAGAAAAATTAGAATGTGATGCTGATGGTATTCAAAAAATATAATGACAAAGCACGTAGGTACAAAATACAAGAATCAATAGTTCTTAAAGCACTGGCGGCATGGGAGATGTGTCGATAGAAAGCCAAATTCTTGTCCATGACTTCCATAAACAAGAGGCCCCAAGAGGTCTTAACAACATTCCTGTTTGAAGAAGGATTTAATGTCTCATTCGGCATCTACGGTTAGTTAACACTTAGAAAGCCCAAACATAAACCCAGGCACTTGATTTAAACAAGCTTAAATCTGATACCTCCCCCCTCTCCACTTAACGGAAGCTGTATATGCCAAATATCAAAAGATTCTGACTGAAAGATCTGAAGAAAAAGATTTTTAAAGAAATTTTCTTATATTGCACCAAGTAAAAACTTGGGGTCTCATAAGGGGCTCAAATATGAGCCTTGACTTGAATAAATTTAAATATGCGACTCCTAAGGATGATGTATACCAACTGACTGGTGGATCTGAAGAAGATTATTAAAAAATATACCCCACATTCCATGAAGTAAAAAGTTGATTTGAACAAACTTGAATCTGACCCTCCTCCCCAATGCACCCACCCCAACCTCTCTAGGATGTTGCATCCCAAGTATCATAAGACTCTGTTTGGTAGCTCTGGAGAAGAAGATTTTATAATTTTTTTAAAACATTCTGTGGGTCCTAACAGAGTTATGCTCCTTGTGACAACTTCATTTGAACAAACTTGAATTGACAAATGGTAAGGAATGTAAGGTAATATAAGGAATGTGCATATCAATTTTCGTTCAGTTCGATCCAGTAGTTTAGAAGTTGATAATGTAAAGTTCATGAAGGATGACAGATGATAGACAGATTGACAACAGAAGGAAAGTGATCACCAAAGCTCCCCTTGAGCTTCACTCAGGTGAGCTAAAATATTGAGAGTGAACTGTGGCACTCTCCAATACCTTATAAAAATAAAAAAATTAAGAATACAATACTGTGCTTAGTCAATTAGTCAAGTAAACAGAGGACACAAAAGAGCACAAATGGGTGTTTCAAGACAAATAAGTCCCGATAGACTCCGCAAAGTAGATCCTCTGTTTCTCAGGCCATTTTTGGTAAACTTGCATGTGGGTGGGAGGTTTTTTATTTTATTTTTTATTTTTGTAATTATTTCTTTGCCATCAAAAGTTCATGCTCTTGATTTGTTTTATGTTTTAGGACTTACAATCTGCAGAATAACATAGGGGGTGGTGTATTTCATCCCCTGAGTGCAAGAAGGCATTGCAATGCAAAAGCATTGCAAATCCTTGTTGCACTCAATGTGCAAATTTATCAACTTTATTAACTTGAGTAAAATAGCAGTCATAAACCATTTCATTTTCATTTTTTTAAGTTTACATTGACTATAAAAAGAGAGCATGCGGCAGCCAAAAGGGCCATGTGGGGGGGGGGGGGGGGGCTTTAGAAACAGATTTTAAACTTTTTTAGGCCTTAAGAACTTTCTGCACTGAAGCAGTTAGCTTCTATAGAGACTCTTAAGTGATTTTGCGGTTAAAACGAAGGCCTTTATATGGCATTAAAAACATGGCAATACAGAAAAATAATAAGTAAATTTAGGCATATTTTTCCTGCTTATTATCGTCAAACTCATTCCAGTAATTTTTGCTGCAGAAAATGAAACTTGGAGTTATTCACAATTATTTGTGCAAGTGCCATCTGCTATCTATGTTATGCAAAATGTTAGTAAAGTGTGCTGAAAGTAAAGTAAACATATTTTACCGGTGTTATCATTCCAACAACTCCAATGGGTTGCTTTAAGATTAGCAATCTGGTTGATGGTTTTGTTGAAGGAATAATATCTCCATAAACTCGCTTAGCTTCTGCAGAATACCAGTCAATAAATGAAGCACTAAAGTTGATTTCAGCAAGAGAATCTGCAAGTGGTTTGCCCTGAAAACAAATTTGAAACAAAATGCTAAAGTAAAGATTTCAGGTAAAAGTCAGTCCATGAAATAGCCATGACATCATGAGAAGATATGCTATTGAAAATCCAATCTGCCAAACGTTAAGCCTGTTTGTTTGTATCAATAGGGACTAAGAATACTTTAGACAACCATAAACACATTAGGCTGGACATACTTATGGGCGGAGAAAGCCAAATTAAACAGAAAGAACCTCTGAACAGCAAAAATAATGTTTTTTTCAACTGCTCAATTTGATTTGTTAGGTAAAGTGTTAACCCTTTTCCCAATGCACACGATATCAAAATATATTATTTTAATTTTTGTTTTTTGTAAATTTTTCAAATAATTTCAACAAAACCATATCATGTCATTCCTCATGGAAACAAGCTCAATGACCTTGTTCTCACGAGGGGTCACATGATGTGGTTTTCTTGGAATTGTTTAGGCCACACAAAGTAGAACTTCTGTTTATCAGGCCATTATTTGTAAAATTGCATGTGGGCAGGCAGTTTTTTATTTTATTTTTTATTTCTGTAATTATTTCTTTGCCATCAAAAAAGTTCATGTTCTTGGTTTATGTTTTAGGCCTCATAATCTAGAGAATAGCATGGCTGGTGGTGTATTGTGTCCCTTGAGAGCAAGAAGGCTTTGCAAAGCCTTCTTGCACTCAAGGGACAAATTTATCAATTTTTTTAACTTGGGTAAAATATTAGACATGAACCATTTAATTTATATTTTTTTTAAGTTTACATTGGTTATAAAAAGTGAGCAAGCGGCAGCCAAAAGGACCATGTGTGAGGGCCTGAGAAACAGATTATATGTATCAGAAAAACCCTGATGACTTTGTTAGAGTAGAACAAACAAGAGCTATTGCTGAAAGCAATTATAGTCCCCCCCCCCCCGCCTCCCCAGTGCAATGCTGGACCGATGAAACATAAACGAATTAAAAACAAAGTAAGGACCGGAACTCTGTTGAAAAAAGCAAGCAACTTTTTTATAACATGTCCAAGAACAGCTTGTCATAAGGATCCCTTAAACCAAATTTCATTGAAATCCATCCACTCACTGATAAGATATCGCTGCGGTCAGGCAGATTGATGGATGCAAGGACAGATGGATGCACAGATACATGTAATCCAGAATATACCCTCACTCTCTTCAACAGTGGGGTATAAAAATATCATCATACAGAGGAGAACACTTAAAACAAGCAATTAATTGAAAATAGAAGATGTTTTCATCTTTGGAATTCACTTACAAAATGTCATGAACTGAGTTTGAAAAACTTTTGAGAATACAGTAGAATCCTCTTAATTGAATATCCATTTTGCCAGTGAAAATTATTCAATTAACAGGAGTATACAATTAACAGCGATTTGGTCAGTTTCCTGTGTTCTGGAGGTAAACTGAGCATTTATTCTATTATATCTTGTTTGACAGAGCTCATAGAGCTCTGTCAAACAAGATATAATAGAATAAATGCCCGTATTGGATGTAGTGAGGCCAAAAAGGTTGATAAATAAGGGGAATTTGGTGCGTGTCACAGTAATTTTTTCGACATATTACAAAAATTTATATACAATTAACAGGAGTTTACTCTACAACCCATATGCAATTAACAGATCAAGTTTGTACTGAAGGTATGGTAAATGGCTTTGTGTTTGAAAAGTATATTCAATTAACAGGGATATACAATTAAGAGATATCCAATTAAGTGGGCTCTACTGTAGTACTGGTTGGTTTTGGCCATTACGTTGGGTAAAATGTTGATATAGATGAGATTTACACTAAGGCTGAACAGTGCACAGGGTTAGTTCCTCAGTTGATAACGAACATTTTTTTGTAACCAGAAAGAGTGATTAACCCTTTGCAAGGCACAGGGGAAGTCACACTTTCTGGTTATAAAAAAATGGTAACTTCTATATCACACCTTACATGAAAATGTACACTCACTCTAGCTATGCATTGCATGCGGTTAGTCGTATAACTGAGATAATCTTATTTACAACCAGAAAGAAAAGAGTGACTAACCCTGTGCATTGCAGAGTTAATTGGTAAACTAACATATGCTGGCTAACCATAGGCATTCCACAGGATTAGTAGATAGGCTACCATATCACACACTGCATGAAAATATACACTGACCAAGACTGTAAAAATGCACAGGGTTATAGGGCTGCACGATATTCAAAACTGAATACCGGTATCGGAATTCAAAAAATACCGCGGTATACCGGTATATCGAAAACTGTTCAGATATATGAACAGAAGTACCACATTCGAGACTCGAGGCATCACAGTCGGAATGAATTAGCATGTCTTGATGACTCGGTTCGAAAAACCTTTACCCAACGCAGACGATATCAAAATTTATTATTTTCAAAATTAGTTTATCAGATTTTCCCCAAAAATTTCAACAAAACTATATCATGTGACCCCTCATTGGAACGAGCTCAACAAGCTCATTCCAATAAGGGGTCACATGATATAGTTTTGTTGAAATTTTTTAAAACTATTTTTTCAACTGCTGAATTTGTATATTTACGAGGGCACAAGCAGACGGTTCCTTGGATAAAGGGATAATATTCATTCGGGGCTACAGTTAAAATACTCCAAACATCTTGAAAATTAAATTGTGGGTAAATAAATAATGACGATAAACCGATATTTTTGTAATTACACCGGTATTCTATCGATATTAGTTTGAATTTTTTTTTTTGTTTTGTTTTAATTAGGGTTTAACAACACATTAACAGGCAGGGTCATATCATGTCGGTGACAGTTTTACGGGTGGAGAAAGCCGGAGTACCCGGAGAGAACCACCGAGCAACGACGAGCAGCTGTCAGCTCTCCAACATCGTAACAACTAAACTCTTCACCGCGGCACAGGTAGAGTTAGCTTGGTTGAAGACATGCGTACCTTCGACGTGCAGTACACCTTAGTACACAGCGTCATCGTGCCCCCATATAGGCAATCGGGGTTAAGTGCCTTGCCCAAGGACACAACGCGGGAGTGCGAATCAGTCGCTGAAATGGTCACCCATCCAACAAGTAACCGCGCTCGACGTTGCTTAACTTCGGTGATCTGACGAGAACCGGTTACCAAGACGCCACCGCGCCCCCCTTATTAGTTTGAATACCGGTATATATCGGTTTATCGATATACCATGCCGCCCTACAGGGTTAGTTGGTATCATGTTATACAGGGTGTAGGATTCAAGGAACTACCAGTAATGGAGATATTTTTACTGGACTGTGGACATTTTTCAAAGTGAATTCCAAAAATTAAAACATATTCTATTTTCAATTAATAGCATATGTTTTACAGTAATTGGATATTTCAACTGGAGGACACTTATTTGGATATTTCTCAACTGAATAAGTTATTATAAGTTAAAAATATTTGGAATTTAAATACAAAGACAGAGTGGACTGAGCAAGTGATGGAGCTGACAGAGAATGTCAATGGGGGAAGGGGGGGGGGGGGGAGTAATGGAGATATTTCTACTGGACTGTGGAAATTTTTTTAAAGTGAATTCAAAAAATTAAAACATATTCTATTTTCAATTAATAGCATGTTTTACAGTAATTGGATATTTCATTGGAGGACACTTATTTGGATATTTCTCAACTGAAGAAGTTATTATAAGTTAAAAATATTTGAGGCCTTCTCAGGTAAGAACCATGACCAATCAGCTGCCGGCCAATTATTATTATTATTTATGTTGTTAACTGCATGTAATTCCAAACACAAAACAATTTACCACATCCTAAATACAACTTTGACCTATGAATTGAAAAATAATTCTTGTGATTTGTCAAAAAATTGAAATTACTGAGACATCCACTCAATTCCCGATGTCTAGAGACCTATCCAGGCCCCAATACTTCACAAATATAAGACAAACAAAATAATGTTTTGATGCTCAGGCAATCACTCACTGAAACTGAACCCCCTCACTGAACAGTTTTATTGCCTTTTGGTATCTTCCAGTATTACGACAAAATCGGAAGACTTGAAACTTTTTACATTTTTTGATTGATGTACGTAAATGAAATCTGAAAAGTATAACTAAAAGCAGTCAACACCCAGTGGTTTTGCAGTTGTTTCTAGGAAAGTCTTGGCTGCCTACACAGGCAACCAAGACTTACCTAGAAATGACTGCCAAGGCACTTGGAATGAAACTTGCAAGATTCTCCTTGCACAGCATGTTGGGACACGTTTTCTATTGCAGTAAAAAGTTATCAGTCAAAATTAGACCCTTTAGGGCCTTGGAACGTATTTTGCCCAGCATCTCTCGGGAAAGGCCCTCCAGAGAACTGCCAACTTAAGCTTAGCTAACCCGAGGGAAGAAGAATCCTCGTCCACAGTAGTCAACCCTTGGAAGATTGGTGGACAGGCGGATTCGTAATCACGAAACCGCGATGGAGACAGAAAAGCATCAGATCGCGAAAAGAAAGAATCCTTTAGGGCCTTGGAACGTATTTTGGCATCCATGCCCTGGAAGGACTCAACAACCTGAACCGATTGCAGAGGGTGCAAAACCCCAGAGCTAGAAGGCTGACAGGGTTGCAGCGCTCCACAGAGGACTGCGGCCGGGCGGTCACTGATAGCTGGTCTGAAGGCTGAATGTCTGGCAGTAAGCCAAAAACAAAATCTAAAGTCTGCCCGAAGACTGACGAGGGGGCCCGTCTCCTTCATGCAAATCGTCATCCTTTGTGGCGGAAGAGATAAACCCCAACTCGGGCTGACCAGCAGAAACCTCCTGTGGATGCTGAACAGCATCGAAAGGGCCAGACGAGGAATCTCTGTGATTGAAGATAGGAGGTTGCGTCTCAGGAGGCACAGGGAAGCAAACTTTAGGGTTGAGAGAAAGCAACCGGATGAGTGCTGGAATGGTCTACCTCAGCTCACCCTGAGAATCCGTCGGAGCAGCAGAAGAAGGACCCAAATCCTCAGAAGGGACCGATGACGAACGTCGATCAGCAGACAGAGTAGCTAGACAGTGAGAAGACACCGGAGGACAGTCCCAGGAGTTATGCCCAGGAGCATTCACTGGCCTCTGCAAAACAGAAGGTCCTGCCTGCAAATGCTTTAGAGAGATCGACGGCGTATGTCGATCGGTAGATGGACCTGGGACACGATGAGAAGACATCGGACGATTGTCCCAAAAATGACAGGAACCTGCTATTGGCCTCTGAAAAACAGAAGGCCCCAACTGCCCACGCTCTGAGACCGACGACAAGCATTGTTCGACAGCCAGACTTGGAACATGGTGAGAAATCACCGGTGGAAGGTCCCAAGAGTGACAGCTAACCGGAGTCGTCACTGGCCTCTGCTGAACAGAAGGTCCTGGGTGCCAAGGTCCCAGCCCATCCTGCTAGTCGGCTCACCAGCAGGGGAAGGTGGAACAATAAACGATTCACCCAAGGAACGAGGAATCGCTGCCGGAGCGACCGAGCATCCCAATCGGCCAGGAGCAAACCTAACCACATGAGATGGGGCAGCCAGCAAACCCGTACAGCTTCGCTTAGAAGCCAGGGAAGACTGGGAGCCCTGTGACACATCACCAGATACAGCCTCGGGCCCCCGAGACTGTATACCATCCCCGGAATAGGAAGAAATGGTAGAAGCACTATCATTCAAGACAGGAACAGCATGAACAACTTCCTCAGCAGCTGCAGATGATGCAGGTGGCAAATCGGAGAAATCGGAGAGAGCGACCCAGCTGACCTCGGAAGAACTCTCAATGAAAACAGTCACCTCAAGGGTAACCACTGGAGCCAAAGGAATGAAGACTGCAGTCCCCACTTCAGGCGTCCCAGCACCAGCACCGCCAACATCTGCAGAGGAAATTGCTACCGAAAAAGGCTGCCCAACATCCTTCATGACCGAGTCACCATGTGCACTCTCAGAAATATCCGAAGAGGCACGGCTACATTTGCCCCGAGAACGAGGAGTTCTAGCTCTGGTTAGAACCACCTTGTTAACGGTAGCCCAGAACATGGAAGACAAAACCCCACAAAAACCACAGAGATGGGCCTGAGAACAATTGTTGCAAGTTACACAAGTACTGTGAACATCATCAACATGTTTCACCTGCATACAAGAAGGACAAGGGAGTGTTTTCGGCATTGTTCAAAAAGGTGACAGAAGAATTTCTTGAGGGAAAAATCCCCCAAAATAATTCAAAGAATCAAGCTTCCCATCGGCGAAAAACCGATCAATGCGGGTCGCGTTTTAGCACGCAGAAAAGGCAAGAAACACAGAGATAACACAAGCTAAAATGAGCAAAAATATAAAGCAAACAAAACAATTTTGTGCTTGAGTAAAGGATACAATCCTAGAATGCACATATATGAAATAATCGTAGCGAGTTATTCAAGTTGTTCTCGAAGAAACAAGCTGAGCAGCACGAGTCACAAAAATTCTGACCATGCAAGATGGTAGAAAAAAAGGAATTGATGTCACGGTTGTTGCGCATGTGCTCGGTAAAAGCAAGAGGTGTGCAGAGAGATTACCTGTAATGTCGAGCACCGGTCTTGCTCGACCCCTTTTCGATCCCTTTATAGTGCTTTTGCATTCTTCCACTTTTCCAAATCATTTGGAAAAGTTGTTAACGAAGAGTTAAAGTTCCAAAGTAGGGCTTGCACTTATGTTACAGCCAATTCTAAACAATTGTGAGTAGGTTGAGAAGAAATATTTTGTGCGGCCTAAGCATTTACTCTATATACTTTTTGTTTGGCAGTATTTGAGAAGATTACACAAGATTGTAACAGAGTAAATACTAAAGATATTGCTTGAATTCAGGAAAATTACCACATTCTTGTTTAAGCCCCACAGAGTAGATCAGTTTCTCAGGAGATTTTTTGTAAAACTGGATGTGGGTGGGCATTTTTTTATTTTGTTTTTAATATGTGTAATTATTTCTTTGCCATCAAAGTTTATGTTCTTGGTTTGTTTTCAGTTTTAGACCTCATAATCTACAGAATAGCATGAGTTGCAGTGTATTTATCTAAAGTACTGCAAAGCCTTGTTGCACTCAATGGAGAAATTTATCAATTTTATTAACTTCGGTAAAATAACAGACATAAACCATTTGATTTTGATTTTTTTAAAGTTTGCATTGGTTATAAAAAGAGAGCATGTGGCAGTCAAAATGAACAGGTGGGAGGGCCTGAGAAACAGACGATTTTAAACTTTTTTAGGATTGAATCGTCTTGTTAATTCAGTATATGATTTATATGGCTTTTCAAATTCAATTAACAGGATTTAACTGTTACACACAAGCTGACATTCAGAGAACACAACCCACTGATCATGTGATCTACCTAAATGTGTTAATCCTTGAAGACAATCATTCGAACAATGTCACTTTCACTTCAAAAAATCAAGACAACAGTTTCTTGCTTCACTTTTGTAATACAAGAAATTTAAATTTGTTAACATGCTACAATACTGTGCTACAACAAAACCAAGCAACAAAACCAAGCAATGTTCTCAGGCCCATCAATCAGGCCTTTAAATTCACACCAAATAGCGATGGTAAATGCTGTGTCCAAATAATGTAATTGTCCCCTAATTAATCAGTTTTTAAAACATTTCTTTCAAAGTTTTGCAGTGTTTAGGCCATATATAATTTGGTTAATTTTCTGCGATGGATGCAAATAGTTTCGAACCTACCTGTTGAATCAATCAGTGCAACAAATAAACCAGTTCAATTAACCACAGTGTTCACCACTGAATGAAAAGCAATCTGTGTTGACAGTGTCGTGTATTGGGGCTTGAGATCTAATATTCATATTTGTGCCCTTTTCTATCAAACGGTATGCGTAATTTACATTTAAATACAATTTTGGCTCAACATCGGAAAGCTAAGAAACCTTCTTGAGTAAACCTTATTTGGCAGAAAAGAATGAATAATAACCAGTCAGACCTATAGCTAGAGCTGTGGGTTTTTAAATTTCTTGTTCGGTTTCGGTTTTGTTTTTTTAGGTGGAGTAAAACCTCGGTTCGGTTCGGTTTTCGGTTTGTTCATGAGGCCAAATAAAATTCAATAAAACTCATTCTTATGTCCGGAGTCATAACTGAATGGCAGTGAAATTGAGTGAAACTCAATGAATGCCCGAAATAAGCTATAATACATGAAGAATCAGGAAGGCCAATATAATAATTACCTAAATATACTGAACTTTTATTTTGCTTGGCCATTTTTCGAGGTCTGACACCTACACGCAGCTTGAGGAAAGCTGCAAACACAACTAACTGAAATGTCGGAAATTCACAGAATGTAGCCATACCAGAGTAGTGAAAGTACCCAGGCACTGCCATTGGCAGTGTCTAGGTACTCTCACTACTCTGGGATGGTTACATTCTGTGAATTTCTGCAGCAAGAGTATTTAATAAAAAACGAAAAACCTTAGATTACGGGATGTCGACGGTTTCGGTTTCGGTTTTTAAAAAACCCTAAAAACCTCGGTTCGGTTTCGGTTAACCTACAGCTCTACCTATAACAAGATGCTGAAACGTATGATCCTATCAGAATAAAGTATAGGGAATAAGACCGACATGATTACGAAATTTCATGATCGATTTTTGAAGAACAACTGATTAAAGTCTACTTTGGTCGAATCCTTTGACCTCCAGAAACAACTACATAGAAAACAATATTTTAACTCCTCGAACCGGGCATTATTTAGGCATGCATATATGCTCCACTGCTCTCCGAGAAAAAATCAGACTCTTGACCATCTCAGGCCCAAACCTGAGCCCAGGCTCAGGTTTGGACCTGAGGTGGTCAAGAGTCTAATAATAGCTGCATTGAGATTTAAGAAGGCAATTGCACTCCTTGGTAAACTGAGAAAGGCAATTATTTGTATTCCAATACTTTCTGAAAGGCTAGACCATCTGTCATCTGTACCTTTACACTTTATTCCCATATCATTTGCAATGTATTTTGGTATTCTACAGCCTCTGACACTTCTTGGGCACAATAGGGAGAAGAGTAATAACTAATAATTCATCAGTCAAGGAGTGATGAAAACCAATACTCATCGACTTTGAAATTGTAGTTGACTATGGGTGTTTCCGATGTTTAGTCAACTTTTCAATTTATAATTATCATGACATGTCTGATTGGGAACCAATTCTGCTCTGAGAAGGCAAAAATACTAGCTCTTTTCTCTCCAACCAGGACACTATAAGGTGGATCCATATTTGTCATTGGGCCCAAATTGGACTAATCTAAAAACTTGAGCCCAGTTCAACCTCTCAAAGATATATGAATGTATGGCCAATGAGCCACTGCACCACCATGTAGCTCGTTTAAAATACAATGAGTGTTGAACCAAATAATTAATTACCATTTCTGTTGTCAACATCTCAGCTAGATCTTCCTTGTTCTGTTGTACTAAGTCATACCATTTCCTCAAGAGGTCACTTCGCTCCTGCAAAATAATACCTCAGAACTATATATATACATGAACGGAACTTGACTACAAATGTTTAGCGATGAACTGAATGGCATATGTTATTGAAAAATGAAAAACCTGGAATAAATATGTGTGATGTGCACATTGTGAGTGTACAGAATCTTTTATCATAACGAGACTCATCTTTGAGGAAATATAGCAACGAGTTGCGCTTGTGCGACGGCGAGTAGCTATACTTCTCCAAAAATTAGTTGCGACAATAGAGACAGTGAGAAAATATTGAAACGTAACATAAATGTCAATTATAGTTTGCACGATTCAATAATTTAAGAATGAAGTGACGTCATGTATTTAAAGAGATCCTTGCACACTACAAAAATATAATTCTCTAGTTTTTCTCACAAACTACCTACATGTACCAACCCTTTGTGTGACAGCATCAACTGAACTGAATTTGGTTTGAAACATCATTGCCTGATGGAAAAAAGTATACTTGAACTGAGTTTGATTAATTTTATAATGAGGTGATATTTTCACAATCATCATTCGTAAAATGAACGATAGAAGTCACTGCGGGGCTCGTTTTCATTACATTTTAATTTTCAACAGTGACTTGTTAGTTGTATAAGTATCGTATTAGAGGCATACACTACATGGCATATTGGATGTTGACATGTTTAGTGAGAAGTGCTACATTAATGAATTCACGGGGTGAATTACGACTGACTGATACTCTCGGTGAGCCATATTCTCACTGACTGATGCTTTATTGCTATATTCAAGTCAAAATGTGGCAAACTTCTGTGCAAATAAGGAGCTAATAGTGTGCTGAGGTTTCCACTTTATGTGTGTTTCATTCAAACCTTTGGAACTATTGTTTTTGCATCATAATCTGTTGTTTCTTGGTAATAAGAGTAAATGATCATTTCAGTAACAAAGAATAAAGAACTCAGAGCATTTTCCTGTTTATTATGATATTACATGTACAAGCACATGGATTTTTTAATCACCAAAACAATAATTCTGACTGGGTAATACCGGTGTGCCACGATATCTCCCCCCCCCCCCCCTTGGATAGCTTCCCCCGGGGGGAAGATAACCTAGGTTATTTTCCCCACAGGGGGGAAGATAACCTAGGTTATCTCCCCCCCCCCCCCTACCCTGGATATCTTCCCCCCACCTCAAAAATAAAATATGAAAAGAACTGAACAAAAAGATAAAGATAAGAACATTTATTTATGGAATTTTCCTTGAAATTAACACAAAAAAGTGGTTCAACTCTTTAATATATACATGACTAGTGAATAGAAAATAGGCAATCTCAGAAGCAACTATTTCACAAATATCAATAGGTTTTTTACACCATGGGGCCAACTAAGGCAACCATAACAAAGTACAAACAATGGCTGCACAAGGTTCTATGAATGTCTGTTGGGAGTTTGACATGGGTAGGGGAAGATATCCAGGCCTGGCTATCTTCCCCCCACCCATGTCAAAAAATATAGAACAAATTAAAAACAGTTTCAACTTGGCTTATACCATTGAATAATGACCAGCAAACTGAAAATAGGCAATCTTAGAACCTTTCCAGCAATTTTGGGGACTTTTCCGAACACGTGGATGGTGTGGGGGGAGATGTCCAACCTGCATATCTTCAGCCTCACCCGTACAAAAAACATAGCTACTATTTGAAAAATATCAATAGGTTTTTTTACACCGTGGGGCCAGCCATAACAAAGTCCTAACAATGGCTGCAAAAGGTTCTATGAATGTCTATTGGGAGTTTGACATGGGTGGGTGGGGGGGGGGGGAGATATCCAGGCCTGGTTATCGTCCCCCCCACCCATGTCAAAAAATATAGAACAAATTAAAAACAGTTTCAACTTGGCTTATACCATTGAATAATAACCAGTGATTTGAAAAAAGGCAATCTTAGAACATTTCCAGCAATTTTGGGGACTTTTCCAAACATGTGGATGGGGTAGGGGTGGGTGAGATGTCCAACCTGCATATCTTCCGCATCACCCGTCCAAAAACTTAGCTACTATTTCAAAAATATCAATAGGTTTTTTTACACCGTGGGGCCAGCCATAACAAAGTCCAAACAATGGTTGCAAAAAGGTTCTATGAATGTCTATTGGGAGTTTGACATGGGTGGGGTGGGGGAGATATCCAGGCCTGGTTATCTTCCCTCTCCACCCATTTAAAAAAATATAGAACAAAATAAAAACAATGGTATATGCCAAGCTGAAACTGTTTTTAATTTGTTCTGTATTTTTTGACATGGGTGGGTGGGGCGGGGGAGATAACCAGGCCTGTATATCTCCCCCCCCTACCCGTGTCAAACTCCCAATTGACATTCATAGAACCTTTTGCAGTCATTGTTTGGACTTTGTTGTGGTTGGCCCCACCCATGGTGTAAAAAAAACCTATTGATATTTTTGAAATAGTAGCTATGCTTTTTGGATGGGTGAGGCGGAAGATATGCAGGTTGGACATCTCCCCCACCCCAACACCATCCACGTGTTCGGAAAAGTCCCCAAAATTGCTGGAAAGGTTCTAAGATTGCCTATTTTCAATTCACTGGTCATTATTCAATGGTATAAGCCAAGTGGAAACTGTTTTTAATTTGTTCTATATTTTTTGACACGGGTGTGGGGGGGGGAGAGATAACCAGGCCTGGATATCTTTCCCCCACCCATGTCAAATTCCCAATAGACATTCATAGAACCGTTTGCAGCCATTGTTTGGACTTTGGTATGGCTGGCCCCACGGTGTAAAAAAAACCTATTGATATTTTTGAGATAGTAGCTATGTTTTTTGGACGGGTGAGGCGGAAGATATGCAGGTTGGACACCTCCCCCACCCCAACCCCATCCACGTGTTCGGAAAAGTCCCCAAAATTGCTGGAAAGGTTCTAAGATTGCCTATTTTCAATTCACAGGTCATTATTCAATGGTGTAAGCCAAGTTGAAACTGTTTTTAATTTGTTCTATATTTTTTGACGTGGGTGGGGAGGAAGATAACCAGGCCTGGATATCTTCCCCCACCCATGTCAAACTCCCAGCAGACATTCATCGGACATTTTGCAGCCATTGTTTGGACTTTGTTATGGTTGGCCCCACGGTGTAAAAAAACCTATTGATATTTGTGAAATAGTTGCTTCTGAGATTGCCTATTTTCTATTCACTGGTCATGTATATATTAAACAGTTGAACCACTTTTTGTGTTAATTTCTATGAAAATTCCATAAATAAATGTTCTTATCCTTATCTTTTTGTTCAGTTCTTTTCATATTTTATTTTTGAGGTGGGGGGAAGATATCCAGGGTGCGGGGGGGGGGAAGATAACCTAGGAGATCTTCCCCCGGGGGGGGGGCGGAAGATATCCAGGGGGGAAGATATCCTGCTACACCGGCATGCTTGAACAGTTGAAGTATACCAATCAACCAACACTATCGTTTTAGATATGTGTTAAATTATAACAAATGCATCAGGCCCTGCAGTTTGTTACTTCATTGTATGTCTACCAAAATGAAGAGGATTAATGGAGCCTACCTTAACTCTTTACCTAACACAGAAAGCAGACAACATTTGCAAACACAGTTCTTGAATAACTAATTTTTTGCATTTCATGAGTCAAAACCCCATCTTATGACCCCTTATTGGAACGAGTTCAATGAGTTTGTTCGATTGAGGGGTCATAAGCTATATTTTTGTGACAAAAATGAAAAAGTGGTGAATTTTGTGAACAGCGCCGACAGTTTTGGGTGTTACATTTGGTAAAGGGTTAGAGTCATTCTTCAATTGGGGTAGCTTTTCTGTCATAAGTCATTAACTTGAAACATTTTGCAAAATTATTATTTTGGAGAGTGAGGTAACAATGAAATTAATATTAAAAAGAGATCACAGCATAAAATAATAGTGTTTTCTGTATCATTTTCTGAGAGGGAGGGAATGTCACTGGTGTTGCATGTCCTGGTTAATGTTAACAAAACTTGATATGTTATGTTTCTGATAAATGCTACTATGTTAATAAAATATTAGCTATTTTTTGTTAATACTTATTCTGGATTAGATGTTATGTTCAATATTGAATGGTTGTAACACATTTTATAAGAGATATTGCGTTGGATATTTTGGTCCAGAAGTTTTATGTCACTGGAGTAACAGAAGAAGAAAACCTGGGCAAAATAATTACATCTCCTTATTTTTTGGCTCTATGATTGCAAGATGGCACTACCTTATCCACTTGATGAAACAAAAAAACTTGAGGTGAGTATTTGTATCTTTTAAAAAAATTAACAGACTTGCTTGGACAAAATTTAGTAGTTAGGTTTTTTAAATGTCAGTGGTGTAACAGCAGTAAACAAATTAAAAAAAAATTGACTGAACAAATTATAAAAATATTACAGGGTTTGGAATCATGTTTTCACACATTGTATTTCCCTCCATTTGTAACTTGTGCATGGGTAAAGGGAGAAATTATTATTATTGTCGTATTTTGTCATTGGTGTTATCTGTCATTGGTGCTATCTCTTTTGTTACACCAATGACACACTTTAACACCAATGATATTTTTTTGTAAATATCTCTACAATTATAGTGTGTTTAGGAGGGTGTGAGTGTTTGTATGTGTGTGTGTGTTGTGGAGATACCTTAAGTGTAGGTCTGCATACCTGGGGTTGTGTGAGGATTTTTGTGAACATGTGTATCCAGCAGGCAGTGTAAATAACGTGTGAAGTGTGCACATGTGGGTGAGAAGGTCAGTCGCTGGGTGGTTGGCATGGTGTATCGGTGATCTTTGGAGAATGGATTTCCGCTTAGATATTTAGTATCAGGTGAAAAGTGTTAAATTACAAAGCCCACAAGATATTTTCACTACCATACTTTGTTTATATACTATGTACGAAATACTTCCTCCACCGAGTGCACGTTTTGTCTGTCTTAGGCACTGTTTCAGACAGAAAAAATGTGCCTCTACAGTCATAGCAGAACTGATATCAATCACCAGTGCGCCATACCATAGGCCACTTGGAGTTCTGGAAAGTGATGTGTAGAATGTGACTTTGGGAACTTTACAAAGTATCATTATCATGACACTTACTGAAACGGAATATCAAACTTTACACGAAAGCAGTTAGTTAGCAAACTGGGACATGCAGGCATAAGGGTAAAGGGCATATAATGATTTTGCTGCTGGAAAGTCAGTGATGTAGGATAAATCATAAGATTTTAAGGCGTCTAAAGGGGGGTGGGGGTGGGGGGTGTTGCGTTGGGGGGGGGGGGTTCTAGGTATCATATCATTATATTTTTAGTGCAAGAAACCAAGGAGGTTTACTGAACAGTTTTATTCTCCTGGGGGGGGGGGGGGGGTGGAGGGACCGGATTTTATTTTTTTGTATTTGGGAGGAGAAGCTCCCTGGGAGGTGAGGCGAGTTCACCCTCCCAGTTGACTAAAAAATTGAATTTTTCAAATTAAGTTTTCGGGTAGCTTTTAGGTTAAATATCCACATTTTTAGGTCGTTGAAAATGTGTGTGTGATGGACTGGGGAGGGGGGACCAGAGTTTATACGACCACATCACGTTGGTCTTTGCTGTGTTGTGTGTTAATATGAACAACCATATCCAGGTAAAATTTTGTCAGTTGAGGAGGGTGATGTAAGATTAAATGTATGGCTAGCATAGGCCGTAATAAATTTTACTGGCCGAGTCTGAGAGATGATGTCAATTGGTACTCTGAAGGTGACATTCTCTGTTTGATCCCTGAACCCCAGCAAGTCAACCGTAGAACACACATGATCTCGGCCACTGTTTGGAAGTTGATGGAAACTGAGCTGGAACTGAATTCTTGCTAAGTAATGTTTGATAATGATTAGTTTCATGTGCATTATTGTGTATCATCAGGTTCACTGTGGTAAAATTTGAATTTTATTGTTCGCAAATAAAATGATTAAAATACGGTATTTTTTAAGTTATGTTTTGTGTTTAGCTTGCTACAAAGATTCAACGGGAACCATATCTTCCACACAATGTATGATGCATTAAAGTTAGTTAGTTGTTTCTCTTCATAAAAAGCAAATGCAAGGCAAGTGTCTGCTTTATGAGGCTACTTTTTGTTTTTATTATCTTTTTGCTGTCATTGGTGTTACACACTGTCATTGGTGTTATTTATGTGTCATTGGTGTTATCCATCTTCGAGTAACATATTTTGCACAAGCCAGTTGTAACTTAAATATGTACTGTTTTATTTCTGATTTCTTTAAAAGTGACCATAATGATTAATGAGAAATAAAATATTATGCATGTTTATTGTGAATTTATCGCACTGAAGTGTATAGGTTTGCTCTTCCGTTTTTAAAGAGAGCCGGTTTGAATGTCATTATAATGGAACATGATGGATGTAGTTTCAAATATTTTTACTTCAATGCATTTGATGATAAGAAACACATAACCTAAAGTAGGAAAAGGTGTCAAAGCCTTCATCGTACACAAGAAAGAATGAATGAATTGTCTGTAACACCAGTGACCAAGTTGTGTGCACACTCATACAAAAGTAATGCATTTTCTTGTTAACAATGGGCGGATAAGCTCTACCTTGTATATTTTCTCATTTGTTATTTCCCATATTTTCTTAAATTGGAAAAGAAAATGTTTTCAAGAGAAGAAAAAAAGTTGGCTTTTGTAATTTGAAAAGATACCTCAATTGAAGAATGACTCGTTCAACATTGTGGACTAATCATTTTTTAACTTCTTGATAAGTTTTTCTCACTGAGCCCTTGGAGTGGGCCACATTGCTGGAAATAAAAATAGTGTTTTTAGGAGAATGCGATCACAATTGATATAATTGCAGTCATGTTCAGGACATGATTTCACCCATTATTCCCTATCCCATTACTGTGAATAACTAACAAAACAACAAAATGCAACATAACTACCACTTTTTCCTCGTAAATATGACTGAATGGAGAGAGGTTCGGTATTTTCAAACCCAAGCTCACTTCCATTTGACCCTTTAACTGACAGGAAATGCAGATGACGCTTGAAAACAAAATTCTGAAGAGTGCTTCAACTTAAACCTATACTTCTACTCCGGACCAGTTGATGAATGGACACAACAGGCAACCTGTCAGTTTTATACCAACTTATTACCAAATAATGATTATTTTGAAGTCTTGGAATGTTAAAGTTTATAACTGAATAATTCATGGAATACCGGTAACATTTTTCAGGCACACATTGTATTTACTTGAACTTTTTCCCACCAACAGACTTTAACCCTTTACCCAATACAGACGATACCAAAATTTATTATTTTAAATGAAATTTTTTACAATTTTTCAAAATATTTCAACAAAACCATATCATGTGACCTCTCATTGGAACGAGCTCGATGAGCTCGTTTCAAAGAGGGGTCACATGATATTGTTTTGTTAAACATTTTGAAAAGTAGTATTTTTTCTGCTGCTGAATTTGCATATTACGAGGGCGGTTGTGGCCACTTCGTTGGGTAAAGGGTTAATCACTCGCAAGCCTAGACACACCTCTTCAAAACTCAAAAAAACCCACTACAGACACGATGATACGCAAGAGTGACAGCACACCTTAAAATCGAAAAACTTCAAAATTAATACAAGACTTGATGTGTAATATTTCTCTTCGATGGTTTGTCTACATTCCAGTGTAAACTATATTGTTAGAAGTATATGCACCTGTTAGTTGCAATGGCAAACACTACAATGACTTATGGTGTGTCCATTGCACTTGCGCCTGTGTCCTGTGAATTACTTATCACATGCTGGATGGGCAACAAGAGGGTAGAGAATAACATCTTGATTTTTGAGATAACCTATTTACCGTTCATCTGGATATAAGAAAGATGACCGATTACAGTACAGCCATCGTGGACGAGTCAAAATCTATGGGTGGACATTTTTCCACACAAATAAATCAGAGATGATCAGCTATGACACCTAGCAAAATTTCCACCAACGAATCACCGGGTGAATTATATGCATGGAAAACATTACAACACGTGGATTTTTACTCACCCAACAATTGCCCTACTGTATGACAGTTGTGACAGTTCACAGATTCTGAAAGCATCTGCAGCAAGTACAGAAGGGGGCGGGGGGGGGGGGGGCATCAGCTATCTTAGGGAGTTTGAGCATTGAAGAGGGCGGTCTTCCCACAGATACATTTTAAAACAGTGCTATCAAATAAGGTGATAAGACTTTTTGATGAACTGTTTGTAGTTCCAGAAGAAAAACTTTTCTGTTTTTTTTTTATTTAGATAACCACCAGAGGAACGATAAAATCATTCTTCTCCAATTTTAATTTTTATGGAATGAGAGAGCATTTTTATTTCTGTTTTACCCACAGTCACTGAGTTCCAAATTTGCTTATTAGGTCTTAAAGTTTCAAGTTGACTTTCCTACTGTTAGATTCTTCAGAGCACTTGAATGCCATGTTAACCCTTCACCAAATGCACAAGATATCCAAATTTATTATTATATCACACAGCTCTGTCAAACAAGATATAATGGATTAAGCAAATAAATATTTAGTAAATTGGAGGGAATTCACCATCACATTTAATCGTTGCAGACTTAATTCAAATGGAACAAAGAAACAATCAGGAGTTTGGGGATAAGGAGATTAGGAGATAAAAAGGGTTGATACCTTTGCACTTGTATCCCTCCATTTCTGAAATGTGCTATATGCCTTTTCAACAGCCTCTTTTGTATCTGGCACTGCCATATCTGGCACTGTACCAATCACCTCTCCACTAGCAGGATTAGTTACTAAAAGAAATAAACAAGCAGTTAGGAAAACGGGAAATAGCACCATGGAAAACATTCCACTACAAATTCCCAAAGCTCAGTAGGGTATTGAAATTTTGGGCTTGGTATTGATTAGGTATTATTGTGTGATCTCTATAGTTTATTACCATCATGTGGGTTCCCGATATGATGTACTGAAGTCAAGATCTTCGCTCTAGGTATATATCAACGACTCCATCAGGACGAGTCGATATAATATAAGACCCAGAGGTTAGGTCGAGACTTCAATACACAATCTTAGAAACTCACCTGTAGGTAGGTAGACCATGGAATCTAAAAATAGCCGGGCCGCTAATGGCTATTTATATACCATTATCGCCCGCGGCCGGGCTCCGTCGAATGACGTCACTGAAATTATGAAGTTTTAACGGCCCTCCAAAATCATGTTAATCGACTAGTAACTTATAGATTGAGTGGTTATAATATATGTTTTTGGTTTGGTACGTCCTTTCAAAGGATACTGCCCAGCTCTAGCTACATGTACATGTAGGTAACATCTCTAAAGTAGTTACAGATTCAGTCCATTAGGACGAGTCGATATAATATAAGACCCAGAGGTAAGGTCGAGACTTCAGTACACAATCTTAGAAACTCTCCTGGAGGTAGGTAGGGTTAAAACTAGAAGTCCTGTCATGAAATGCACACAAATAGCACGTTGATCTGTGTGTTAATCTATGCGTTATGACCATAGTAAGGCTATAAAATTCTGCACATATGGCCTGTGCACAAGCAATGTTTCACCCAATGGACCTCTGGGTAACCCAGAGGTCCATTGGCAGAAACGTTGCCTGTGCTTGCTCTGAATAACCAGGAGAACCTGTCATGCTTTGGATGCCATTTGATATGGCAATTGGGCACAATTTCTATGAGCAATTAAGCCTAGATAAGCACACAGTTCATGACAGGACTTCTAGGTTTAGACCCAGACGGAAGGCCGAGACTTCAATACACCATCTCGAAAACTCACCTGGAGGTAGGTAATAATCACTTTACCATACAATATTCCTCCCTTTCTTGACTTCTTCACATATATTTTGACAAGCATTCAGCACCCGATGTTTTATGAATGAAGATCGTGATGTCATGGTATTACATACTTGGGCTATGCATGACATAATCCCCCTTCATTGTAACTCTTATACTATATGTATAACCACCGGTCAGGGAAATGTATAACCACCGGTCAGGGAAAGTTCTTAAGGTGTCAAAACACACTCTGTCGGCATCAGTTGTGGGTTTGATGCTGTCACAGCGTACCATCCCATTGGGTCAAATGGTCATCCAACACACCTGCGCCATTGGACCAAGGAGAGGCATTATTATAAGTTGCACAACTTGTTCGCCAATCCTTGTAAAGTTAATAAGCTTTAAAAAAAAAAAAGACACAAGTTTACAGTAGTGTATCAGCTGGTATTTTTTTGTTTTAGTTTTTCCAGTTTAACCCTTACCCAACGCAGACAATATCAAAATTTATTATTTTAAATATCAGTTTTTATATTTTTTCAAAAAGTTTCAACAAAATCATATCATGTGACCCCTCTTTGGAACGAACTCAACGAGCTCGTTCCCAAGAGGGGTCACATGATATGGGTTTGTTGAAATGTTTCGAAAAAATAATATTTTTTCAGCTGCTGAATTTGCATATTACGCTGGTGAATGCAGGCGATTCGTTGGGTAAAGGGTTAACACATGGTAGGCCTATACAAAAATATCACAATGACAAAAAATTAAATAGTCTAATTTATTTTGCTGTGTTGGTGATGTAATTATCATTTAATTATTGTCATCAAATTAGTGGCCTCCACGTGTAATCAGTTTTCAATAAGTACAGGTAAAAAACATTCTCGTTCTGAATCGAATGATAGATAGCACATGCTGTTGCTACAGTCAATACAGATTTGTATTATACGTTAAATGATAGATTATCAAAGAAATTGTGGAAAGATAGAAATCGTATCCCCCACTGTGAAGATATAGAAATTTTCACTTTCACGATATCATTCAAAATGGCGGCTTTCAAAGTATCACTTCAAGTTGTATATGAGTCAAATTATCACTGGAACTGATCAATTTGTTCTAAAAACCTATAATGAAAAGTAAATCTAGTGTGTTTGAGTGGATACTGACCATTCCCAGCAATAATTCAACACACATTCACCTTGAATTGATGCATGGAAACCGCTACTCCAGACATGGCCTGAAAGTCTGTAATATAACAATAACATGATTTTGAAGGGCATTATGGTTCATTAGCGTCCCTACAGCAATGATGAACAGCCCGAGGGTTTATTGAAGGACCGAGACGAAGTCGATGGCCGTTAATAAGCCCAAGGGCTGTTGATCATAGCTACAGGGCCGCTAATTAATCATGATGCCTGACAGCAATCATGTTATTACTATTTTTACCACTCCCTGTTACAGCTAACCGCACGAGGGACTGATGAAAGAAATATCACTAAACTAAAGTCAGTTCGATATTTCTGTTTCGATCGTGCGTTCGACTTCAGTTCAGAAATACAAAGGGACGTCATCCGAATGGGAGTAATTCATTAGACCATGGAATCTAAAAATAGCCGGGCCGCTAATGGCTATTTATATACCATTATCGCCCGCGGCCGAGCTCCGTCGAATTACGTCACTGAAATTATGAAGTTTTAACGGCCCTCCAAAATCATGTTAATCGACTAGTAACTTATAGATTGAGTGGTTATAATATATGTATTTGGTTTGGTACGTCCTTTCAAAGGATACTACCCAGCTCTAGCTACATGTACATGTAGGTAACATCTCTAAAGTAGTTACAGATTCAGTCCATTAGGACGAGTCGATATAATATAAGACCCAGAGGTAAGTTCGAGACTTCAATACACAATCTTAGAAACTCTCCTGGAGGTAGGTAGGGTTAAAACTAGAAGCCCTGTCATTAAATGCACACAAATAGCACGTTGATCTGTGTGTTAATCTATGCGTTATAACCATAGTAAGGCTGTCAAATTCTGTACATATGGCCTGTGCACAAGCAATATTTCAGCCAATGGATCTCTGGGTAACCCAGAGGTCCATTGACAGAAACGTTGCCTGTGCTTGCTCTGAGTAACCAGGAGAACCTGCCATGCTTTGGATGTCATTCGATATGGCAATTGGGCACAATTCCCATGAGCAATTAAGCCTAGATAGGCACACAGCATGTGATAAGTCATTCGCAGGACACATTCAGCTATCAACTGGTGAAGATGATAAAGACATTTGAAATTTAATAGAACTATACAAGACATGTGTAGGACAACATGCGGAAGGTTGGAAAGAAATTTAAAAGAGTTTATTTGTTGCTTGAAATCTATTCCAACACCACTTTGAAGAAAATCCTCCATGATGGCTCTCTGTCGTGTTTTCACACTCCTAAGAAGAAGAAAAAAAATCCGTAAATCCATAAATTTTCAAGCATTTTCCAAAGCCTTTGCGGGACATTAGTTTACTCATCTCTAATTTTTTGTAAATATATTAATTAACAACTCTTGCAGAAAAATTCCATACTCAAAATATCTGTACATCTTTACAAATTGGGCAAATGATAATCTCATTTGCCTATGGCCTGCCTAAAATAAACCTGAGGCCCCAAGGGGCCTGAAGTGTTCACCTGACAGAGGTGACAGGTCCATTGATTTTTCACAAAGTGATTTAGGGATTTTTAACCCTTTACCTAACATGGAAAGCAGACAACACTCGCAAATAATATTCTTGAATAACTCATTTTTTTCATTTTTTGTCTCAAAAACATAGGTTATGACCCCTCATAGGAACGAGCTCAACGAGCTCGTTCCAAAGAGGGGTCATAACCTATGTTTTTGAGACAAAAAATGAAAAAAATAATGAAAATTAATTGGCGATTTTTGTGAACAGTGTTGGCTGGTTTTGGCCATTACGTTTGGTAAAGGGTTAACAATAATTCGCCAGTTATTAATTACTTTCATTTCTTTTACTGACTGCGGTATTGTTTTGAGAGAGCAAGCACTGCCGAACATCTCGGAGTTTCCACAAGGTAATTCAAATACTTCATAGAAACAAAAAATAACATTTCCACAGAATACAGAGTTATAAAGTTGAAAAGGTTAAAATGACTGAAGGCCTGATTCATAAGAACTTGATGTGAACAAACGTGAATCTAACCTCATTAAGGATTTCATTTACTAAATATCAAAAGTCTGACTGATGGATCTGAATAACAAGATGTTTAAACAATTATACTCATATTGAGTTAAAATTCAGGCTCCTGCAGGGAGTCAATATATGAACTCAGGAGCTTGATGAGAAAAATTTGTATCTGAGCCCCCTAAAGATGTATACCAAATATGAAATGTAGAGCTGAAACGGTTAACTGGTTAATCGATTAACCGACAATCAACATCATGATCAATCAAAAAAGTCCTTGATCGATTAACCGTTACCTCTGAACTACCGCATTACGGGTGTTAGCACTGTAACAAACACACCCCAGACTCACGTGGACATTGCCATACTCACTCGTCGGCGAGAGGTCAGATTCAAATGCATGCAGTACTCGCTATGACGTTGTCAAAACATCAGTGAAGTCAGTATCTGTTTTATCCTGATAACACTGTCAGTTTCAGTTTCCGTATTTTCATGCAATTCCCTCCCTCAGTCATGACGTTGAGTGCGAGATTTCAGTAGATGTCACCTCCCAGTGGTGTCATCTACTTAATCCCATTCTCACTTTCAGGGCACCATACACAGGACCTTCATTCGATAATCTCGATTACATTTTGATGGCACATGATCTAAAGTAAACTCAATATTGGCATTGTCAGCACTGCGTGTGATCATCGGTATTTGAATGTTTAGTATCCTACAACCCAGAAATTCCATTAACAAATACGAGTGTGATGTAATATGAATGGGTCGGATAAACTGTAAGCTTGACAGATATATAATATATGGTCGCTATTTGCGTCATTTCAACTACAGATCAAATCGAGTCGAACAAGTAAACAAGTGTTTGTGTGTGTGTGTGTATGTGTGCATGTCGGGGGAGGTGGGGAGCAAAACAACAATTATAACATGGGTACTGTAGGGAGTGTTAAGAGCTATCCCTCTATTTAAGTTATTAATTATTCAGTTGTTTGGTTTATGACGCTCTCAAAGTAGCTGCAAGTCTGCAACTTCGCTGGAAAAGATCAAATGATGCCACCGAAACTAAGACTCACTGAGCGCGATACAACACGCACACTGCAAGCGTGTCATGATTATTCGTACACATCCCCACTTCAACAAAGCTTTAAAGCTGTTGGTAGTCTGAAACTGGAAGACAGTGCAGACACACGTACATTTTTTTAATCATAGCCTTTCCAGTTTCCAGAGCGCATCACACTGCGCATGTTTCCTAGGGCCCGGTGCTGGTGCAAGGCTGCAAGAGTACTGTGAATTTAGTTACTTATTCCCGTTTCCTTATTCGACATTCAAAATTCGAAAAAATTAGCGGATATTTTGGTATTGATGGGTGGCCCTCGAGGAATAAAGAAGATTGACACCTCAACCGCCCTAATTGGACCACATTTGGGGGCCAAACTAAGGCCCCAAAAAGGGCCAGTTACAAAATATCACCAAAACAAGTTAAAATCAGGGGATATTTTGGTATTAATGGGTGGCCCCCGAGGAATAAAGAAGATTGACGACTCAACCGCCCAATCGGACCACATTTAGGGGCCCTACTAAGGCACCAAAAAAGGCTACCTACAAAATATCGTCAAAGCAGGTTAACAACACGAGATTGTTTGGTATTGTTGGGTGGCCCCCGAGGAATAAAGAAGACTGACACCCCAACCGCCCCAATCGGGCGACATTTAGCATTAGTAGGGCCAGTTACAAAATATCACCAAAACAAGTTAAAATCACGAAATATTTTGGTGTTGATGGGCGGCCCCCGAGGAATAAAGAAGATTGACGCCTCAACGGCCCCAATCGGACCACATTTACGGGCCCTATCAAGGCCCCAAAAAGGGCAAGTTACAAAATATCACCAAAGCAGGTTAAAATCACGAGATATTTTGATGTTGATGGGTGGCCCAGAGGAATAAAGAAGATTGACACCTCAACCGCCCCAATCGGACCACATTTAGGGGCCCTACTAAGGCCCCAAAATGGCCAGCTGCAAAATATCATCAAAGCAGGTTAAAATCAGGAGATATTTTGGTATTGAAGGGTAGTCCCGAGGAATAAAGAAGATTGACACCTCAACCGCCCCAATCGAACCACATTTAGGGGCCCTACTAAGGCCTCAAAAGGGCCAGTTACAAAATATCACCAAAACAAGTTAAAATCACGGGGTATTTTGGTGTTGATGGGTGGCCCCAGTGGAATAAAGAAGATTGACAAATCAACAGCCCCAATCGGACCACGTTTAGGGGCCCTACTAAGGCCCCAAAAATGACCAGTTACAAAATATCACCAAACCAGGTTAAAATCACGAGATATTTTGGTATTGATGGGTGGCCCCCGAGGAATAAAGAAGATTGGCACCTCAATAGCCGAAATCGGACCAGATTTAGTGGCCCTACTAAGGCCCCAAAAAGGGCCAGTTACAAAATATCATCAAAGCAAGTTAAAATCACGAGATATTTTGGTATTGATGGGTGGCCCCCGAGGAATAAAGAAGACTGACACCTCAACCGCCCCCAATCGGACCACATTCAGGGCCCTACTAAGGCCCCAAAAAGAGCCAGTTACAAAATATCACAAAAACAAGTTAAAATCACAGGATATTTTGGTGTTGATGGGTGGCCCTTGAGGAATAAGGAAGAATGACACATCAACCATCCCAATCGGACCACATTTAGGGACCCTACTAAGGCCCCAAAAAGGGCCAGTTACAAAATATCACCAAAACAAGTTAAAATCACAGGATATTTTGGTGTTGATGGGTGTCCCCCGAGGAAAAAAGAAGATTGCCGCCTCAACTGCCCCAATCGGACCACATTTAGCGGCCCGACTTAGGCTCCAAAAAGGACCAGTTACAAAATATCATCAAAGCAGGTTAAAATCACAAGATATTTTGGTGTTGCTGGATGGCCCCCGAGGAATAAACAGGATTAACACCTCAACCACCCTAATCGAACCACATTTAGGGGCCCTACTAAGGCCCAAAAAGTGCCAGTTACAAAATATCACCAAAAGCAGGTTAAAATCACGGGATATTTTGGTGTTGATGGGTGGCCGCCGAAGAATAAGGAAGAATGACACCTCAACCGCCCCAATCGGACCACATTTAGGGGCCCTACTAAGGCCCCAAAAAGGGCCAGTTACAAAATATCACCAAAGCAGGTCAAAATCAAGGGAAATTTTGGTGTTGATGGGTGGCCACCGAGGAATAAAGAGGTGTGACACCTCAACCGCCCCAATCGGACCACATTTAGGGGGACTGCTAAGGCCCCAAAAAGGGCCAGTTACAAAATATCACCAAAACAAGTTAAAATCACGGGATATTTTGGGGTTGTTGGGTGGCCCGCGAGGAATAAAGAAGATTGACGCCTCAACCGCCCGAATAGGACCACATTTAGGGGCCCTACTAAGGCCCCAAAAAGGGCCAGGTACAAAATATCATCAAAGCAGGTTAAAATCACGAGATATTTTGGTGCTGCTGGGTGGACCGCGAGGGAAAAAGAAGATTGACACCTCAACCGCCCCAAACGGACCACATTTAGGGGCCCTACCAAGGCCCCAAAAAGGCCAGTTACAAAATATCACAAAAGCAGGTTAAAATCACGGGATATCTTGGTATTGGTGGGTGGCCCCGGAGGAACACAGAAGATTGATACCCTAACTGCCCCAATCGGACCACATTTTGGGGCCCTACAAGGCCCCAAAAAGGGTCAGTTACAAAATATCACCAAAACAAGTTAAAATCACGGGATTTTTTGGTGTTGATGGGTGGCATCCAAGGAATAAAGACGATTGACAACTGCCCCAATTGGGCCACATTTAGGGGCCCTACTAATGACCCAAAAAGGGCCAGTTACAAAATACCACCAAAACAAGTTAAAATCACGGGATATTTTGATGTTGGTGGATGGACCCGAGGAATAAAGAAGATTGACACCTCAACCGCCTCAATCGGACAACATTTAGGGGCCCTACTAAGGCCCCAAAAAGGTTAGTTACAAAATATCACAAAGCAGGTTAAAATCACGGGATATTTTGGTATTGATGGGTGGCCCCCGAGGAATAAAGAAAATTGACACCTCAATCGCCCCAATCGGACCACATTTAGGGGCCCAACTAAGGCCACAAAAAGGGCCAGTTACAAAATATCACCAAAGCAAGTAAAAATCACGAGATATTTTGGTATTGATGGGTGGCCCCCGAGGAATAAAGAAGATTGACACCTCAACCGCCCCAATCAGTCCACATTAAGGGCCCTACTAAGGCCCCCAAAAAGAGCCAGTTACAAAATATCACCAAAACAAGTAAAAATCACCTGATATTTTGGTGTTGATGGGTGGCCCCCGAGGGATAAAGAAGATTGACAGCTCAGTCGCCCAAATCGGATCACACTTAGGGGCCCTACTAAGGCCCCAAAAAGGGTCAGTTACAAAATATCATCAAAGCAAGTAAAAATCACGGGAAATTTTGGTGTTGATGGGTGACCCCCGAGCAATAAAGAAGATTGACACCTCAACCGCCCCAATTGGACCACATTTAGGGGCCCTACAAAGGCCGCAAAAAGGGCCAGTTACAAAATATCACCAAAACAAGTTAAAATCACAAGATATTTTGGTATTGATGGGTAGCCCCCGAGGAATAAAGAAGATTGATACCTCAAGCGCCCCAATCGGATCGGACCACATTTAGGGCCCTATTAAGGCCCCAAAAAGAGCCAGTTACAAAATATCACAAAAACAAGTTGAAATCACAGGATATTTTGGTGTTGATGGGTGGCCCCCGAGGAATAAAGAAGATTGACACCTCAACCGTCCGAATCGGACCACATTTAGGGACCCCACTAAGGCCCCCAAAAGGGCCAGTTACAAAATATCACCAAAACAAGTTAAAATCGCAGGAAATTTTGGTGTTGATGGGTGTCCCCCGAGGAATAAAGAGATTGGCGCCTCAACCGCCCCAATCGGACCACATTTAGCGGCCCTACTTAGGCCCCCAAAAGGGCCAGATACAAAATATCATCAAAGCAGGTTAAAATCACGAGATATTTTGATGTTGATGGGTGGCCCCCGAGGAATAAACAAGATTGACACCTGAACCACCCTAATCAGACTTCATTTAATGGCCCTACTAAGGCCCCAAAAAGGGCCAGTTACAAAATATCACCAAAAGCAGGTAAAAATCATGGGATATTTTGGTGTTGATGGGTGGCTGCCGAGGAATAAAGAAGAATGACACCTCAACCGCCCCAATCGGACCACATTTAGGGGCCCTACTAAAGCCCCAAAAAGGGCCAGTTACAAAATATCACCAAAGCAGGTTAAAATCAAGGGATATTTTGCTGTTGATGGGTGGCCCCCGAGGAATAAAAAAGGTTGAAACCTCACCTGCCCCAATCGGGCCACATTTAGGGGCCCTACTAAGACCCAAAAAAGGGCCAGTTACAAAATATCACCAAAACAAGTTAAAATCATGGAATATTTTGGTATTGATGGGTGGCCCCGAGGAATAAAGAAGATTGACTCCTCATCCGCCCAAATCGGACCACATTTAGGGGCCCTACTAATGCCCCAAAAAGGGCCAGTTACATAAGATCATCAAAGCAAGTTAAAATCACGAGATATTTTGGTGTTGATGGGTGGCCACGAGGAATAAAGAAGATTGACTCCTCATCCGCCCAAATCGGACCACATTTAGGGGCCCTACTAATGCCCCAAAAAGGGCCAGTTACATAAGATCATCAAAGCAAGTTAAAATCACGAGATATTTTGGTGTTGATGTGTGGCCACGAGGAATAAAGAAGATTGACTCCTCATCCGCCCAAATCGGACCATATTTAGGGGCCCTACTAATACCCCAAAAAGGGCCAGTTACATAAGATCATCAAAGCAAGTTAAAATCAAGAGATATTTTGGTGTTGATGGGTGGCCCCGAGTTACTAAGGCCCCAAATAGTGTCATTAAGAAAATATCATCAAAGCAAGTTAAAATCACAGGATATTTTGGTGTTCATTTATGGCCCCCGAGGAGTAAAGAAAATTGACACCTTAACCTACTAAGGCCCCAAAAAGGGCCAGTTACAAAATATCACCAAAGCAGGTTAAAATCAAGGGATATTTTGCTGTTGATGGGTGGCCCCCGAGGAATAAAAAAGGTTGAAACCTCACCTGCCCCAATCGGGCCACATTTAGGGGCCCTACTAAGGCCCCAAAAAGGGCCAGTTACAAAATATCACCAAAACAAGTCAAAATCATGGGATATTTTGGTATTGATGGGTGGCCCCGAGGAATAAAGAAGATTGACTCCTCATCCGCCCAAATCGGACCACATTTAGGGGCCCTACTAATGCCCCAAAAAGGGCCAGTTACATAAGATCATCAAAGCAAGTTAAAATCACGAGATATTTTGGTGTTGATGTGTGGCCCCGAGGAATAAAGAAGATTGACTCCTCATCCGCCCAAATCGAACCACATTTAGGGGCCCTACTAATGCCCCAAAAAGGGCCAGTTACAAAAGATCATCAAAGCAAGTTAAAATCAAGAGATATTTTGGTGTTGA